>VZQC01001358.1:1770877-1788308 GCA_009823505.1 Rhizomys pruinosus
CAAAAAAAAAAAAAAAGAAATGGGAACACTAAACAAGCCACAGTACTACCAGAAACAACGAAATAAAAAACCAAACAATGATGACAAGGACAACAACAACAACAACAACAACAAAACAAGCACTGGGCAAGGGTGGACGAGAGTAGGAGGGGCACTCAACAACGTGTTCTAGAGAGAAGTCTGGGACTTTAAGTAAAGCAGGGAAATCACAAAAATACTTAGGCAAGGAGAAATGGACAGTAGAAAGTAGCAGAGAAGAAAGTCTGTGAGGCAGGTGATGATCCCCAGGCTCTGCATACACAGCCACAACCCAGTCCAATTATACATGGTTGTATGAGAGAAAATAGTGTCAGAGTATGACTTAATGAGCAATTCCAGACAAAGGGAGGAATTAGATCATTACATGTCTGCCATAAATATACAAAATAAGTCAATATACTGAGTCAGAGTGTACAAGAAAAAGGTTTTAATGTTCAGGCAGCTTCTTTGCCAAAACACAAGGGACTGAAAAGCTGGCTCAGTGGTTAAGAGCACTGACTGCTCTTGCAGAGGACCTGGGTTCAGTTCCCAGCATCCACATGGTGGTTAACAACTGTCTGTAACTCCAGTTCCAGGAGATCCAATGCCTTCTTCTGGCCTCTGCAGGCACTGGCACACTTGTGATACACATATATACATGCAGGCAAAACACTCATACACATAAAAAAAAAAAAAAGATCTTATATACCCCCTGAAAATCCTCAAATGAAAAATAGAAATCAGCATAGCATACCTGTCATAAGGCGTGTATCCATTTTGTTGTAGGAAGTCATCTTTGATAAGTTTTGCTACCTCCAGAGTGATTTTATCTGTTTCTGCTAAAGAAGCCTAAAAAATGAAAGGATAATTTTAGAAATTGTCTTCCATCATTTAGGACCAAAGGTAACAATCAGAAAGCAAACACTACATAATCAACATGCAATCACTTTTATAATAAACTCATTTCATAGATGCTTTTGATTTTTTTTTTTAAATAGTGGTCAATCAGTACATAATATAAAATTTACCACCTAGAAGCTGGGCATGGTGGCTCAAGCATAAAACTTAGTAGTTGGGGAGGCTGAGGCAGGAGGATTGCTTTGAATTTAAAGACATTCTAGGCTACAAATACAAAGTGAGTTCTGGGCCAGTATGAACTGTTAAAAAAAAAGTTCAGTAGTATTAAGTATATTTACATTGTTATGAAATATTTTCAAGTCTTTCCCACCTTGCAAATTTGAAACTTCAAGCCCATAAGCTGTACTCTTTCCTTCGCTTTCCCCAGCTACTTGTAACGACCACTCCACCTTCAGTTTCTATCAACCGTACTATTTTAGATACCTCATATGAATGAAATCATACACTGTTTTATGACTAGTTTATTTCACTTAAAACTTCTTAAAGGTTCATCTGCATGTGGCAGAATTTCCTTCCTTAAACAAGGGTGAGTAATACCATACTGTATGAATACACTATCTTGTCCATTCACTAATAGGTGAACTGGAGTTACAGGTAGTTGTGAGTTGCCTGATGTAGGTTCTGGGGACTGAACCCAGATTCTCTACAAGAGCATTAAGCACTCTTAACTCTTACTTTGTTTTTAACATAGGATGTTTAGAACTATAAAGGGTAAAAGTATGTACTTATCTGTGGCTGAGTGCTATTTTAATGGCAAGCTAAGTTATAGTTTCAACTTTGAAGTATCATTGCCTCTAAACTTTACAACTTCCTGTCAGGAGATAATGCCATTGTTGCTGGAATCATTAACAAGAGCTCTCCTGGGAGTTGTGAGAAAGGGACAGGCCCACTGAGTTCATTGAGTTCTTGGATGATTTGTATTAAGCACCTTAGGGAAGGATCAGATCTTTCATTTTTTTTTCTTCAGATCTTGCATTTTTTGTTCTTTTTAAATATTCCTTTCATTTCTAGGTCCTTCAACCAAGATAAATGTTAAGTGTGCTTCACGTGTTTTATTTAAATTTATATAAAAAGTATATATTTTATTTTGTGCAACCATTCATTATAAAAATAATTCTCAAATATCATTGACACTTTAAAAATATTTATTATTTTTATTTATGTGTATGAGTGCTTTCCCTGAATGCATGTAGGTGCACTGTGTTGTGCAGTGCCTGTGGAGGCCAGGAAAGGGTAATCAGATTCCCTAGAAATGGAGTTACAGATGGTTGTAGGCCACCATGTGGGTGTGGGGAATTGAACCCAGGCCCTCTGCAAGAGCAGCCACTATCCTTAACCATGGAGTCACTTCTCCAGCCCCGACACTTTGTTTTTAAGACTCACTATGCCATTCTGTATCACATAATTGTCTGCTTTCAACGCTTGGCAATTTCATTCTGTATGTACATCTTCCATGTGTAACCTTCCATATTCTGCTCTTGGTAGAAGGCACTCAAATTTTATCTAATCTCTACTATCATAAATGGTGAGGACTTGTTGGACAATTTTGTTAGAGAACATACCCAGAAAGAGAACTACAATAGTGTTCCAAGGCACGAAAGCATGCTTTGTTTACAGTGACCACCCTGGAGGATACACCCAGCACGTGGACACCAGTTCCAGATCCTCACACCATTGTCAATATTCAGCTTTCAAACTTTCTACCATTCTAACCAGTATAGCTTGGTGTGCTTTTGCTGTCTGAAGATTTAGCCACAGGCTTGGATCTTTCTGGTTGCTTCTCTGATGTCTGCTGTAGTTGATGGTTACGTTTTAGATAATAGCTGATCAATTTTATTTATCATACACTTTCCCAATTCGTTAATTTGTTGTTTTTATCTAAAAGTAGGCCTTTGTTGAACAAGAATCCTTATTTTTTTGTTATCTTGCTGCTCTCTCCTGATCTTCTATTTAAGGAAAGTTTAAGAAATCTTTTTCCAATCCTAGATCACAAAGATTTGTTTTCTTTATAAAAGGGGATTGAACTTAGGTCATCAGGCTTGGTAGCAGGTGCTTTTTTTTTTTTTTTTTTTTTTGGTCTTTCGAGACAGGGTCTCCTTGTAGTCCTCAGCTGTCCTGAAATCACTCTGTAGAGCAGGCTGGCTTTTGAACTCACAAGATCTGCTGCATCTGGCTCCCAAGTGCGTAGATAAAGTCATAGCGCCTGACGCCCGCCGTGGAGGTGTAGCAGCGCCTTTTTACTTTATAAAAAGGGGATTGAAACTTTAGGCCATCAGGCTTGGGTTAGCAGGTGCATTTTTACTGGCGATTCAATCCTTGTTGGCCCATAAAATGTGTTCTATAGCATTGAAAGTCTTCCCCCAGATGACCTAAATTCTTGAACGTGGGGTAGCAATCCAGTATTTATTATCTCTCAAACAAATAGTTATTCCATTTGCTGACTAAAACAATCCACACTTCCCGGCAGTTGATGTTCTAGTTAGCTTCTAATTGCTGAATGAAAACTACAAACCAAACTTGGTGAAGTAAAGGTTTATTCATCTTACTCTTCCAAGGGACAAGCCTCCAGTGAACATAGCGTGAGGAAAGCCATGGCATGGAACTCAAATCTTCTAGGAAACTCATTAGTATGACTATGGGAGGAATAACGCTTCATATAGTCTTTGTCTCTCATCGAGACTGTCTTGCATGGCTGCTCTTGGCATAATTCATACTGTTCCCCTTGATATATATGGACAAAGGGATGCTGTACTAAAAGAACAAGAACCCTCTATTATCGTTGGCGACACGCCTGGCTTGCCCAAGTAGCTATTGGATCTCCTCACGCAGGGTTATAATTTGGTGAAGTGAATGCTTCCTTTTTATATGGGTGCCTGGGGAATTTGCTTTATTGTTCCTATGGTTGCCCCAGCAAAAATGGATCTTATGCACTGAACCATCTGCCCCAGGTCTCTTTTTTCTCAACACATTTTTATTTTATTTTATCGTTCCTTTTATCTGGTTCTTTTTGAGCAGGGTCGCCCTGTATCTCTGGCTGTCCAGAACTCACTATGTAGGACCCAGTGGCTGGCCCTTAATCACCAAGTCCACTGCCCCTCGTGCCTCCCCAAGTGTGACGGATTAGAAGGTGTGTGCGCAACCACATCCGGCCTGTTTTTATTATTTTGATTTTATTTTAAAAATTTTCTCATTTTTATTGTGGAAGTTTTTTTTTTTTTTTTTTTTTTTTTGTATGTGTTATAAATGTACTGTCTGCATGCAAGTCTGTGCACCCGTGTCGTGCAATGTGCCGCGGAGGTCAGAAGGGTGGTCAGATTCCCCTGAACTGGAGTTCTCCTGGATTGGAGCTTCAGACGGGTTCTCGGCCGCCATGTGGGTGCTGGGATCAACCTGGGTCCTCTGCAAGAGCGGTCGCGCGCTCTCAACTGCTAGGCCATCTCTCCAGCCCTATTGTGGAAGTTTTAAAGCCCTTTTTGACAGAGGCAGCATGCCTCAATCTCATTTGGGTTGACCCCAAACATCTGTGGCCCTTTTTGAGAGACCAGGCTAGCCTTTGTCCTTTTTCAGGAGAGTGGCTAGGTCTAAAGTTCTCTCGCTCAGAGGAGGCATGTCTAGATCTTGTTTTGGTGATAATGAAACATCTGGGGTATCATTGGGGTGAGGCAGACTGTCTGAGAAGCCCTTCATGAGACTGGACAGGTTGGACACACCCTTTGGCATATGTGGAATTACCTAGGGCACCTGGCACAGAAGGGAAAGGTCCCATCAGCCCACGTCAATATGTGCTTTCTCAGACCTCTCTGGGTCAATGGGGAAGACACCAGTGTCCCTTAGACAGAAGGGGAATATACCAGTCCACGCTGACCAGAGGAGGATGCTCCAGCACTGCATCGTCTTCTTTCTGATTTAAATCCAATTCTGGAACTCTGTAAGTGTACTGTTTATGCACTCCACTGCAGATCAGACATAATACCAAACGTTTTTCCAGCACATAAGGATTCCTTCTTTCCAGTTACCCAGGCCTCGGCAGAAAGGGCTTGACTATTCCATTTATGATAACAAGCTTAAAGGCAGATGGCTTGGGTTCCAGGCTCCATGTGTTGTACTTATCCACTGGGACCTCTGAAAAGCCTGTTCCTATTACTTCCTTATTCTCTCTCAGCTCCATGCCCATCATTTTGTTGGTACTGTGATGTACGTTCTCTTCCAGGGCTGTTGTATCCTTACTTTCCTGATTTATTTTATTTTTATAGCTTTAATTTTTCCTATTTCTTTTTTTTTTTAATGTATTTATTTTGATGTGTATGAATGTACTGTCTGCTCATGAAGTTTGTGTACCCATGTCCGTGCAATGCTGCGGAGGTCAGAAGAGGTCTCGGATTCCCTGGAACTGGAGTTCTCCTGGAATGGAGTTACAGACGGTCTCAGCCGCCATGTGGGTGCTGGGAATCGAACCCAGGTCCTCTGTAAGAGCAGTCTGTGCTCTTAACCACTAGGCTATCTCTCCAGCCCTAATTTTTCCTATTTCTTACTGAATTTTTGTGCATTTCATATAATACTTTTTGGGGGGGGGGCTTTTCGAGACAGGGTCTCCCTGTAGCTCCAGCTGTCCTGGAACTCACTCTGTAGACCAGGCTGGCCTTGAACTCACAAAGATCCGCCTGCCTCTGCCTCCTGAGTGCTAGGATTAAAGGTGTGCGCCCCCACGTCTGGCAACATTTCATGTAATAC
Organism: Rhizomys pruinosus; assembly: GCA_009823505.1. NCBI lineage: Eukaryota > Metazoa > Chordata > Mammalia > Rodentia > Spalacidae > Rhizomys > Rhizomys pruinosus. The sequence continues at coordinate 1,776,545 of VZQC01001358.1, forward strand.
ATCTGAACTGTGTTTAGACTCCCTCCTCTCTATGCTCTCTCCCATAAGCTCCCCCGCCTGCCAGGTTGCACACATTCTGTCATACATGTTAAGGCCTACTGAGTCAAGTTTGTGCACCCAGATGTCCCTCTCCCTCACCAGCTGTGATCAGCTAAGTTTGAAGCTTCTTACCCATTTCCCTACTTCTATGTTGGATTTTCCTTTGGTCTGAGTTTGCATGGGTCCTGTGCATGCTGTGACCATTTTAATTCCTAGCCACCTGGAAAACTCTGCTTCCTGGTGATCAACACCACTCCTGGCTCTTGTAGTCTTTCTACCCCTCTTCCAAAATGGTCCCTGAGCCCTGGGGTGGCAGAGGTTTCCAACATTTATTTTCACTTTTACTCAAGCGTCGTAGGGGTGGTGTGTTGTGTGCAGTCGTTGATGTAGTATGTGTGGTGGTTATCTGTTAAAATTGAAGCACAATCGTGTGTGTGTGTGTGTGTATGTGTATCCATGTCCTCAGAGGCCAGAAGGCATGTGATCCCCTAGAGCTGTAGTTACAGGAGGTCGTAAATCGTCTGATGTGGGTGTTGGGAACTGCTCTCGAAGAGCAGTTAGGGCTCTTAACTGCAGAGTCCCTATTTTTTGTTTTTTAAAGGCAACATCTTGCTGTTCTCTGAGCTAGTCTCAATCTCTTGGGCTCAAGTGCTTTTCTCCCAGGATCTGTACTATACACACACACCACTACATGCAATATAGTATATGACTTCTTACAAGGTTAGGAAGTTCTATTTCTTGTTTTGTAAGGGATCTTAAAAATTACAATACCAAACTTCAAATATCTTTTACTTATTGAGATATTCTTTTCCCATTACACTATAATGCATTTATGTTTTGTATATGTGTGTATACATGTTTGTGCACAACTTCACATGCATGTACGGAAGCCAAAAACTGATGTGGGTCTTGTCTCTTCCTCACTTGCTCTCTCCCATACTGTTTTGAGACAGGGTCTTTCAATGAACTTATCAATTGGGTTACCTTAGGGTTGGCCAGCAAGGCCTAGGCATCCTCCTGTCTCTACCTCCCCAGTCCTGGAATTATAGACAAATACCACCACACCCAGATTTTTACATTGGTGTTCCGGATCTGAACAGAGGTGCTCATGTTTGTGCAACAAGCATTTTAGTGAGCAACTCGTCACCCCAGCTCCTAATAACATGGCTTCTGTGTTCCTCGTGCTAACTTTGCTTACTAATGGCCCTGAGTCTTATAAATGAGTATTTAATATTTTTATGTCTATATCCATAAACAATACGCACCTCTTTTTCTAGTATTGCTTTTATCTAGTTTTACAGGTCTGATCTTGCTCCTCTGGGAGGATCATAATAGTCTGTAAATACTGAATATGTAATATATACTACAGAAGTTAGCTGTTTAATAATATTCCTTCTTAAAAGAAATTAGGAAGTGACTTTATCAGATACAATAAAAATTACCTACCCTGGCACAATAATATACACCTGTAATCCAAGTACTTGGGAGGCAGGGACAGGAGGATTGTGAGTCTGAAGCCAGTCTGGGCTACATAGTAAGAACCCACCTATAAATAATGACAATGAACTCTGAGTCTTGACTAGTTCTATATACAATCTAAGAAGTCATTCAGTTCTGATATTTAGTTTAACTAAATTTATTTACATCTTCCTTTGAAATATCCAGATACAGGAATAAAATTCTAAGTCACTTATAGAAGGACTCATTGCTAATTATTAGAGGAACAAGAATCCTTTGATTCCCAGGCTTTAGCAGTGTTCCTACAAAAATGTATGTCAACTGCTCCTAACTTTACAATAATTTAATTGGTGGTTGATACATTTCCATTTGAAGAACCAAAATAAAATGTCTCTTTTTTACTAATTTGGGAAAACTAAAAAAAAAGAAAAGAATTTGAAAACTTTAACTAGTTTTAAGACTATTTCACATATAAGGTTTTTTGTTTTTTTGTTTTGTTTTAAATATATTTTTAATTTTTTTTTTTTTTTTTTTAATGTGTATGAGTGTACTATCTGCATGTAGGTTGGTGCACCCATGTTGTGCAATGCCACAGAGGTCAGAAGAGGGTGTCAGATTCCTCTGGAACTGGAGTCTCAGCCTCCATGTGGGTGCTGGGAATTGATCCTGGGTCCTCTGCAAGAGCAGTTGGTGCGCTTAACCACTAGACCATCTCTCCAGCCCCAATTTTGTTTTGTTTTTGAGACAGGTTCTCCCTATAGCCTCAGCTGGCCTGGAACTTTCTCTGTAGACAATGCTGGCCTTGAACTCACAGAGATCCACATGGCTCTGCCTTCTGAGTGCTGGGATTAAAGGCTTAGGCCACCATGCCCAGCTATTCATTGTTGAGGTGGACTCTTACACTTATACCCCATATTAGCCTAGAATATGCAGCCCAGCCTAGCCTCAAAATGACAGTCTCTTGAGTCCTGGGATTACAGGCACTTGCTACTAGACCCAGCTTTATGTTTAAAAAAATTTAATTCCAATTTGTATTTATTCATTTTGCCAGGCAAGACTTTGCATATCTAAGTTCTAACAACTCTCATATCATCCAATGTAAACACAGATCTAACTCACCTTTCCCACAAGCTGTACAATTTCTGCCAGATCTTCTTCTTCCTGCAGAATTTCCTTAGCTTTGGTCCTCAGAGGAACAAACTCTGTGAAGTGTTTGTCATAGTACTCGTCCAAGGCACGCATGTACTTGCTGTAGCTGATGAGCCAGTTGACAGAAGGGAAGTGCTTACGTTGAGCTAGTTTCTTATCTAAGCCCCAGAACACCTGATAAAAAAAAAATTAAATGACTTTAAAACAAGATTGATTTCATTTTGAATTATGTGTATGCATGTGCACATGACTGCTGTTGCTGTGGAAGCCAGAGAGGGTCCAGATCTAGAGCTGGAGCTACAGGAAGTTGTGAGCCTCCTAACATGGGTGCTGGGAATTGAACCAGGTCCTCTGGAAGAGTAGCAAGTACTCTTAACTGCTGAACCATCTCTCCAGCCCCAGGACTTTTCCTTTTATAAGTATGGAGTGTATTTGTTCTCAATGGATACCATTTAACTTCTTGGACCAATTATGCATTATTTTTTTTTTTTTTTTAGTCATACACAACTATAAATAGAATAAAAAGGCACATGCCTTTAATCCCAGCACTTGGGAAGCAGAGGTAGGTGGATCTCTGTGCACTTAAAGGCCAGCCTGGTCTACATAGTGAGTTCCAGGCCAGCTGGAGGAACAGGGAGAACCTGTCTTAGAAAGACAAAACAAATAATTAAATAAAAAAGTAAAAATAAAATCTGCAAAAAATCTTAACTGAAAAACATAGTTACTGATTTTCAGGGCTTATTGAGACGGAACAGACACTTATCTTGATTAAAAACCTCTAAATGTTCTGACGAAATTCAGTTCTCTATCATTATGGCCAATTTCATAACCTCTCACATCCATTTTCTTGAGACCAAAGATTCATAGATAGTTTTCTGCATTCACAACTTTGTTCCACCTCCATACACAATTTAAAATTCAAAATGTAAGCAAATATTAAATACTGAGCTATAAATTTAGCCTCTGCCATTTCATTGGACAATGGCAGAATCATAGGTAAACATTCTATTTGTCCCAAATTAATTACAGAGACTTTAGGTTTCTTTTTATGATTAGCTATTCATTAAAATTCATGCTTGAAACAGGTAAACAACTGTCTAGGCAGAAAGCACATTGTCCAGTCTTGCTTTCACTTGGTCTAGTTGATAGACTAAGTGGAATGACTGTGTCACTTTGGAGCCTAGGCTTTAAGAGGTGGATAGGCTTTCTCCACTGTTTCCCCTTGTGGCAGCCAGCTATAGACCCAGTGGTAAGGATCCTATTAAAGCACACTTTATTGCTGCCAATCCTTTAGTGAATAAACTAAATACTTCATGATGATTTAGATGTTAGAGCAACTGGGGTATGGCAGAGGGAGAGAGATGCTAGGAAAGACATACCTGAACAATCCCCAAAGTAGCAGATGTAACTGGATCAGAAAAATCACCACCAGGTGGGGAAACTCTAGATTAGAAAAAAAAATAAGATCATTAGAAATGCTATGAAAAATATTATGCATAATTTTTTTTCTCCTTTTTGGTGTTTTTGAGACAGGGTCTCCGTGTAGCCCCAGCTGGCCTGGAACTCACTGTGTAGATCAGGCTGGCCTCAAACTCACAGAGATCCACTTGCCTCTGTTTCCTGAGTACTGGGACTAAAGGTATATGCTACCATGCCTGGCTTATGAAAGTTAATAATACAAAGACATTAACATGCTTATGAAAATAATATAGGAAAGCCAATTTTTTAAAAAGTCAACACAGGGCTGGAGAGATGGCCTAGCGGTTAAGAGCACTGACTGCTCTTGCAGAGGACCCGGGTTCGAGCCCCAGCACCCACATGGCGGCAGAGAACTGTCTTTGACTCCAGTTCCAGGGGAATCCGACACCCTCTTCTGACCTCTGTGGCATTGCACGACACAGGTGCACAGACCTGCATGCAGACAGTACATTCATACACATACAAAAAAAAAAAAAGTCGACACAAATAACTTGTTTTTGGTGTTAGCAACAAAATCCAAAGCTCTATATATGCAACCATCATGTGCCATCAGAACATTACAACCTCAGCCCTGGCTAATAAAAAAGAAAACCTTTATGTGTCCATGTTTGAGGGTGTGGGTACCTATGTATCACAGTGTTCCTGTGAAGGTCAGAGAACAACCTTGGGTGTTGGTCCTCATCTTCTACCTTGTTTGAGACAGGGTCTCTCTCTCTCTCTCTCTCTCTCTCTCTCTCTCTCTCTCTCTCTCTCTCGCTCGCTGTTGCATATGCAGGCCAGCTGGCATGTAAGTTTCTGGGGATTCTTCTGTCTCTGCCTTTCATCTTGCTGTAGGGCTGCTGGGATTAAAGAAGTGCCCTACCACATGCGACTTTAAGTTGGCTCTGGGAATTCAATGTCAGACTCCTAGGCTCCTGTGGCAAGAGCTTTACCCACTGAGCTCCCACCCCAACTCTGATACACACCCCCCCCACACACCCCACACATACACACACCACATACACACACTCTTTACAAATAAACGATCCTTGGGAAGAAAAATCTTAAAGCCAGTAGTAAATTGTAAATTTGAAGGAAATATGGTTAACAACTGACAAGTGACCTTATTAAACTCAAGAGCTTCTGTATAGTGAAAGAAGGAATCAAAGTGTGTCTATGCCAAAGTAACCTACCATAACTATTAGTGCTGCTTAAATACCTATATATCTAATTACTTGTGCTTCATTAGTAGGATCGAAAGGTACTCCTGGACAAACTGTCAGCCCATGAAAGGAAACAGCCAGAATTGACCAGAGTCCAAGTCAACAGCTCCAGAGAGAGTGGACTGTTTTGCCTCTCATCCACCTGTGCCCCTTTTCTAAGCCTAGGGAACAACCTGCGGAAGAGGGGGCGTGGTAGAATGTAAGGGCTGCGATTGGGGTGAATGGTGAAACTACAGCAATGTAGTCTGGACACTCATTTGATCAACTTGATTGAACAAACAACCTGTCACCCCCCACTGGATGGTGGGGCTGTAGGTGTTTGGGCACAACAGCCTGCAGATAGGTTTTGCATGAAGGATGCTTGTACTCATGGATTATCACTTATAGCTAAAAATGAAAAAAAAAAAAAAAACTGAGAGAAAAAGATGCCAGGAACAGTTATGGCAGAATGCCAATGAATCGGGGATGGGGTGGGGGGTGGGGGCGGAAGGGAAAAGAGGAAATGCCTGATGCGAATTGGAAAATGATGTATGAAATGCACAAAGCGATCACATAAAAATTGAAGATTAAAAAAAAAAAAGTGAAGAGAGAAACTCATAAGTGGAGCAAACCTTCACCAGAATGACAGTCTGACAGAGCAATTAACATCCAGAATATAGTGAACTATCAAAAAACAAAGGAGCAAGAAAACAAATGCCACAACTTAAAAGATGGAGTAAGAGCTGACAGAGACTTCACAAAATGAGTAAAGATGGCCGAGAAACACTTAAAAGATGTCCAACGTGGGGCTGGAGAGAAATGGCCTAGCGGTTAAGAGCACCGACTGCTGCTTGGCAAGAGGACCCGGTTTCGATCCCACACCAACAATGGTAGCTAAGAACCGGCTGTAACTCCAGTTCCAGGAGAACTCCAGTTGCCAGGGGAATCCCGACACCCTCTTCTGACATCGGGGCAGGCAATCAGCGACACGGTTGCACAAACACAAACCTACATGCAGACACTACATTCATACACATACCAAAATAAAATAAATTAAAAAAAAAGAGTGGGGACGTGTGGAGAATAAAAAATAAAGGAAAATGCACAAAAACCAGTTTAGGATTTCATCTTACCCAGTAAGACTGGCTAGATCAAGAAAACAAAGGATATCAAATGCATGGAGAGGTTGTGGGGAAAGGGGAAACAGCTATCCATTGCAGTGGGAATGTAAATGGTACAACCACTAGGAAAGCAGTGTGGAAACCTCTCAAAAAACTCAAAAGTGAACCTAACCACCTGACCCAGTCATAACAACTCCATGGGTATATATACCACAGACTCATCCTATCGTCATAGATACATGCACATACTATGTTTATTTGCAGCTCTCTTCACAATAGGGAAAGATCTGGAACAACGAAATGTCCCTCAACCAATATGTATAAATAAATGTGTATATCTACAATAGAATTCTACACAGCAAGTAAAAGAAAGATGAACATCATAACTTTGACGTAAATGGATAGAAACCAGAAGACATAATGTAAGTAACACAGTCTCAGAAAAACAAACGACATTGGTTGTCCCCATTGTTGGATCCAGCACCAAAATCTCTAATTTGTAAGGCAAAATTGAATAATTCTTTTTCTTTCATTTTTAAGATGAAATTAATACCTGATGTTACTGATCAACTTGCTATGTAATGTTAGGAATGTTAAGTAATACTTTTTTACATGCATAGAAACTCCACCGTCAAAAATGTGAATCCCATAAAACATGTTTGAAATTAACTATGGTTTATTTTCCAGACATCATAAATCTTGGTAATTGTGTGGTAATATATATATATATATATATATTATTAATATAATGCATATTTTAGAGTGATGCAAACTGGAACAACAACAAGAATGACTGGGAGAAAGTACTGACTAAAACAGTAAACTTCTCCCCCAAACAGTAAACTTCTGCATCAAAAAATTTTAAAAAGACTGAGAAAAAGATGAAAGACATGTATGGCAGAATGCATGAGCTCTGGTGGGGTTGGGGGCACGGAAGGGGGAGTGGGTCTAGATTTGATTAAGAAATCTTGTATGAAATGCATAAAACCTCAATAAAAAAAGAATTACAATATTGAATATCATCTAGTATGAGAAATAAGATAATCTTTTATTATACTGTTCCATATTCTCATCAAATAGATAAAATAGGAAGGAAAGCTCTGAGAATAAAGTATGGCTTTATGTAGTAATCCCAAATCTTTGTCTTTACCATGCTATAATCTCACTTTAACATGCCTGTAAAAATTTAAAGTTATTTCTAAAACTGCGACTTGAATATAGCAAATCAGAGAATTCACACCAATAAAAATCCAAAGATGCAAACATGGCCTATATCTCTTCACAAAGTACTTTTGAAACTCTCTGAGTGATTTTGGAGCACAACCCTGCTCTAGAAACAGCACTCTCTCTCTTCTGTGCATGTATGGGGTGAGTGGATAGGAATCTGTGCATATGTTCCTGTGTGTAAGTGCAAACCAGAGGACAACATCAGGTTGTTCTCAGGAGCTGTCCACCTTGCTTTTTGAGACAGGGTCTCTCACTGGCCTGGAACTCACCAGGCTGGTTAGGCTGGCTGGCCAGCAGGCCCAGGGACCCGCATATCTCTGCCTCCCCAGTGTCATTACAGGCACTTGTTACCATACCTGGCTTTTTAAAAATGTGGGTTCTGGGATCAATCTCAGGTCCTAGTGCTTATGTGGTAAGTACCTTACCAACTGAGCTATCTCACCAGCTTTTTTTCTTTTGAGAAGAAACTAGGCTGGGCATGGTGGTCCATGCCTGTAACCCCAGCATTTGGTTGGCAGATAGCTAGTCCCAGGCCAGTCTGGGCTACATAGCAAGACATAGTCTCCACTAAAGAAATAAAGAAACAAATAAATAAATCAAAGTAGGCAGTTTGGCTGCTTACGCTCCTACAATGCTGACACTCCCTTCTCTTTCAGGGTTTCCAAGACACTTCACTCTGCCTGCTCGTTCATAGAAAGAGGCCAGTCGGGCACCAAGATATGCAGGATAGCCACTATCTGAAAGACAAAAATATTAGTTTAAAAAGGGTTTCTAAACTAGCCCCTAAAATCCTGTGACAGCAATACAAAGACTTACCTGCAGGCATTTCTGCTAAACGACCAGAGATTTCTCTGAGGGCTTCAGCCCATCTAGAGGTAGAATCAGCCATCATACTGACGTGGTAGCCCATGTCACGGAAATATTCTGACAGTGTAATTCCTAAATACAGAGGAACATGACAAGTAACAATGTCAGACTATAAAATACTAATCTGTTTATCCTTAAGAAAACCTTAAAAAACAATGGGGACATTCAGTAGATTGCTAACTATTTCTCCAAATTTGTTCCCTGGGCACAAAGCTTAAGTATATTTCTAAGCATCTTCTGCATTTAGACAAGGCTATGTAACTGACCTCTGGCTAATGCAATGTGATAAAAAAATGATGTACTCCACGTCCATACAAGTCTCACAGGCTCGGATGCTCTTTCCAGAATGACACAGAACACTGACCACTTGAAAGAACACCTATCACGGCGAACAACTTGTACTTGGGGGATTTTTTTTTTTTTGATGCTATATCCCAATCAACTGTAACTTACATTTTATTATTTATTTTTTTTATGGGAAAACATTGGAACCTAACTTACATTTTAAAACACAGGAAAAGACCCTCCCCCACACTCTCTGTTTAAACAATTAAGCCTGAAATTAATTTCCAAATTTGGTTTGTTTGTATTATATATCACCCCATACATGCACAGAAGAGAGAGAGTGCTGTTTCTAGAGCAGGGTTGTGCTCCAAAGTCACTCAGAGAGTTTCAAAAGTACTTTGTGAAGAGATATAGGCCATGTTTGCATATATATTTGTTGATTGTTGGTTTGTATTATATACCAAAGTTTGTTGATTATTTTTCTAAAACTAACAAGTGTTACTAATAAGAGTAATATCTCCCTTATCTAAACTATTCTGATATTCAGATTAGGTCCTATCTTATAAATTCACAAAGAGTAAAACACTGAAAAAGAGCTCATACATAGAAAGAAGTCAAGTTTCTGGGTCCTGTACTGCTATTAACCTTAGCTAAACCTTTCCAGTACCATTTCCTAATGTATTAAATTAGATTAACTCCTACTTGTATTTTGTGTAAAGGAAATAAAATACATATAATCATCCCCTAAAAAGTATATAGTACTAGCCGGGTGTGGTGGCGCACGCCTTTAATCCTAGCACTTGGGAGGCAGAGGTAGGTGGATCTTTGTGAGTTCAAGGCCAGCCTGATCTACATAGTGAGTTCCAGGACAGCTGGGGCTACAGGGAGACCCTGTTTTGAAAAGACCAAAAAAAAAAAAAAAGTATATAGTACTATACAACCCTAAAATATTATTAATGTACAATAACTGCTACAATGGAAGACTCAAAATCTAATGCTTTGACATTTATTTTACCAGGAATGAAACAAATGTATACAAGTAAAAAGAAAATGTTGCTGGAAATCAGCTCATACTCACAGTGGTCATCCAGAAAAAAAAAACAAACAAAACCCACCCAATGTTTCTAGGCCAGGTGTGGCGGCATATGCCTTTAATCCCAGCACTTGGGAGGCTGATGCAGGCAGATCCCTCTGTGAGACTGAGTTCAGCCTGGTCTATATGATGAGTTCTAGGCCAACTGGGGCTACAGGGAGACCCTGTCTCAAAAAGACAAAAAACAAACAAAAAACCAACCCCACCACCACCACCACCAACAAAAAAAACCACAATAAAAATAAAAATCAGACATTCTAGTGTGGGGATTAGAACAAACTGTCTTTATATAAGCATAGATGTGCTTTAGGTCTATGACAAAATGCTATCAACACCTGTATGTATATATGAGACTTCAGTCTACAAGGAAAAACCAAAAACCAAAAATAAAAACAGCCAACAAGATGAAGTCTGGGGATATAGCTCAGCGGCAAAGTGTTTGCTTAGCATACAGGAGGCCTTAGGTTTGATCCCTAGTGCGGGGGTCGGGGTGGGCGGGGAGGGGGGGGTGGGCAGGGAGTGTTCAAAGACACAGTGGGAAAAAAATATTTGGACTCAGAGATAAAAGATTAATTACTTTATTAAACAAACTGTTTTACAAATCAGTATAAAAACAACTAATATCCAAAAGGAAAATGAACAGAAGGCAGTGTTTAATTGATTAACACAGGAAGGATGTTAGTTCATACTTATAAAATAAACACTGACTAGGTATATAATAAACAAGAATTGTTAAAATGCCAATTATTAAATCTATGTGCTCAATATTTAGGTGTTTGTTGTACTATTCAACTATTAAACTAGCACTAGTTATCCCATTTTGAATGGCTGTCAGAATTATACTATAATCCAGCGCTCGCCAAAAAGAGTTTGGCTAAATACATTATGCTTATTAGGGATGGCTGAAGACATGGTTCAGTGGTTAAGAGCACTTTCAGAGGACTGGAGCTTGGTTCTCAGCACCCATGTTAGGCAGCTCACAACCACCTGTAACTCCACCTCTGGGAGAATCTGATACCCTTTTCTGGCCTCCAAGAGTACTACACATATTTGTAGAAAGAAATACACATACAGCCAAACTGACACATGACTAAAAATAAAACTAGTATCTTAAAAAATAGATTATGCTTATGCTCTACCCATATAAAGGGAAACTATGCAGTCATTTGGAAGAATGATAGATTTCCTATCTCCAAATGGCAAATGAGGGGCTAGAGAGATGGCTCAACAATTAAAAGCACTGGGTTCTCTTCCAGAGGACCTGAGTTCAGTTCTCAGCATGTAAGGCGGCTAATAACCATAATACCTCTAACACAAGTTCTAGAGGACTTGATGCCCTCTTCTATCCTCTATAGGCACTGCATGCATGGGTGCACTTATATACATGCAACCAAAACACTCATACATATAAAATAAAATCAAATAAAAAATTAAATAAAGTTGAATATAATCTAAATATGTGAAAACTAGCCAGGGTGTGAGAAGTAACTGGAAGGGTGCACCTCTTTTAAGGCTATGTAACTCAAATAATCCTACGAGACACATGCTAAGAAGCAGCAAAGCCAAGAATCCTTGGGCCCAGTTTTGCATGGAGAAGTAGAAAGATGGAGGTAAACACAGTACATGCAGGCACTCCCTAGTTCCACTATGAAAAAGTGGGTGAGGTATGGTAGAGGAGATAGAATTCATTGTGAATGGTCTGCTCATAGGAGAACACTAAAGAGTCAAATAATTAGCCTAGCACTTGGGAGGCAGAGGCAGGCGATCTTTGTGAGTTCAAGGCCAGCCTGGTCTACAGAGTGAGTTCCAGGACAGCTGGGGCTACAGGGAAACCCTGTCTCGAAAAGACCAAAAAAAAAAAAAAA
>VZQC01001358.1:1797504-1817921 GCA_009823505.1 Rhizomys pruinosus
AAAAAAAAAAAAAAAAAATAATAAAATAAAATAAAAAAATAAATAAATAAATAAAAAATGTGGTAGGTGTTTTTTAGAAAGGAATATATCAAGCAGTTAAATAAATTATAGTTTTTTTTTAAGAAAGGAATATTATCAACAGTTAAATAAATTATAGACAAATATATAGTAGAATCTTAAAGGACACGTAAGATATTCCTTAGATTAGGGAAAAGTGGAAGTTTCAGATTAAGTTTTCATTCTATTTTATTATAATGATCTCATAGAGATTTAATAAAATCTATTTGTTAAGTGCCCTAAAATATTTAATAATATTAATTTTTCTCAATACTTAAATTAAGCATTTTTACAAAAGGTAATGACAATAGCATTTCTGAACAAAGAGACAGTTTCAATTATTCTCAAATAACCCAAAATTTCAAGTCCCTAGAGAAATCTGTAATTTTGTTGACACGCAAATGTGAATGGTCTGTTCTAGGGCAAGCAGTTCCTCATTTGGAATGAGTGAGTCACTAAGCTAGTAAGTCTAGATGGCTGCCCAGAAATCCAACATAACTTGTGTTATCTGTATCACAAAGCACACTTATTCTTGGGAAGTAACTTAGGCGGATCACTGTGAGTATTAGGCCAGCTTGGTCTACATAGTGAGTTCCAGGACAGCTGGGGCTACAGGGAGACCCTGTCTCAAAAAGAACAAAATAAATAAATAAATAAATAAATAAAGTATCACATTATATTTTGGAGGGAGGACATTGTATATCACAAAATAACCTCTGGACTCAAAGACTGCTATGGGTCTACTGTATCTGACAAGTGATTATAAATCAAATAAATGAAGTTTTAATGTCTCCCCCAAAGAATTCACATAATCCATCATCTAATTAATTACTTGAATATTGATTGACAATTAAAATCAAGTTCTACCCATTCTACCTAATAAATATGGGATTTAAATAAATGTGGCGTCAGTTAAGAAGGTAAGTAAGAAACATCATACTTCTGAAAAAAATAAATGATACATTCTTCTTATGTTTGCAAGTCCAGGTCAAACCAAAAATTTCCTTAAAAAATAATTACAAAGCTGAGGTATATAAGCTCTGTATAGTGATTACCTAGCATGTGTCAGGTTGAATTTGATCCCTAGCATTACAAAAATAAGCAAGTAAAATAAATAAATACACAATGTAGATGTTGCTCAAAACCCATACATTAGATATCAATTCTTTAACTGTTTAGGGCACTAAATTGGGTCACTAACATATATCAATACATCTTCTGAATAGGATAAAGTTCAAATAGTACTTACAGAGGTATCATAATTCCCAGGTGGTGCAATATAAGTTACAGTTCCTCTGTTTCGTGGGGGTAACATGATTTTGTGTTTGATGAGTGAATTCTCATTGACAATTCCATAAATATCTCCACCAGTGATATGACTACCAACCTAAAGAACAAGGGCATTCACTCTTTAATGCTCAGATAAATATCAGACACACTTGCTTTTGCAGCTATAATTTCAACCATATGTCCAACTTATCAATAAAGCCTTTGTCAATAAAGCCTTCATTCTACAATCCTATCAGTGCATTAACATTTTTTAATTATGCATCCATGGTTTATGTTTATTTGGAGTAAGAGTAAGGAATAGATTCCTAATGGTATTTCACATTCTTCCATCAACTTTACAAATTCTTGGTAAACAGAGAGAGACATACCCGTAGGTTTTTGCAGGGTGTAAAATCCCACTTGATATCTCTGCTAAGGGCAGACACATTTACTCCTCTGGGGATGTAGATACTTTGGGTCTGACTGCTGATATCTGACAGAGGTCTCTGAATACCATCAAAAATGGCTCCCATGATGCCAGGACCAAGTTCTACTGAGAGAGGTTTACCAGTGCGGAGTACAGGGTCTCCAACAGAAACGCCAGCTAGAAACAGTGGTTGAGGAAAACTTAAATAAAAGGTTGATAATATTAATAGGAAATATCAGTTGAAAGGGGATGAGATCTAAGAAGACCTTAAAAGAAAAGAAAGAAAAGCTCTCCCAGTTCTCATTCACAGCATACTAGGATTTCAGAATTATTTCTACAGTGTCTGAGGGGGAAAAAAAAATACCTAAAATTTGCAGTTACCAAATAGTTACATCCACAGTCAAACCAATATGTATATATCTTAACAGCTGAGTATCAATGAAAGACTGATATAGAAGAACTTAAAGCAGAAAGAATACTAATTTCAGTCTTAAATAACCACAGTTCTTATGAAAATTGGATTATATGTGTTTTTGGATACTGTATAATTTTTAGACAGATTGGAAACTCATTCCATATTTTACTTGCTTGTTTTTATAGCTTAGCAACCTTCTTAGCAACCCATTCTCATAAAGATATGACACTACTGACAAGAATGTAATGTAGGGGCTGGAGAGACAGCCTAGCAGTTGAGAGTGCCGACTGCTCTTGCAGAGGACCTGGGTTCGATCCCCAGCACCCACATAGCGGCTGAGAACCTTCTTTAACTCCAGTTCCACGGGAATCTGACACCCTCTTCTGACTTCTGCGGCATTGCACGACACGGGTAAACAAACCTACATGCAGATAGTACATTCCTACACATACAAAAAATAAATAAATAAAATAAAAAAACAAACAAAAAAAGAATGTAATGTAACAAATAGGGAAACTTTGGTTTTCTTTTTTCTTTTCTTTTTTTTTTTTTTTTTTTTTTTTTTTTTGTTTTCTTTTCTTTCCTTTTCCTTTCCTTTCCTTTCCTTTCTTTTTTTTTTGTCATTTTGAGACAGGGTCTTTCTGTAGCTACAGTTGACCTGGAACTTGTTATGTAGGCCAGGCTCGCCTTCATCTCACTGAGATCCTGTAGCCTTTGCCTCCCCTAATGCTGGGATTAAAGGTGTATGCCACCACACCCTGCCATGATGCCTGGCTAAAAAGCTGTTATCTTAAGCTGCTAGTTCAGGTACATCTGAAGTATCTACTATTTCTGTGTCAGCATCAAAAATTTGAAGCACTCTGGGCACCTCTTGAGTTCGCTAATCTTGCTCAGAGTGCCTCTGCACACTTTGGGAACCAAAAGCTTAAAAATAAGAGTAAAACCTTATTATTAACTTGTTTCTTTGAACATACTACTAGACAGGATAGTAGTACCTGGGCAGAAAGTTAAAACTGAGACTAAAGGAAGTACTTTTGTTGGGGGGGGGGGAACACAAAAATCTGCAAATAAGCATAACGATTCTACCTTGTTTTATAGTATTTGTTAATAGCTAAAAAATTTAAAACATTTGTTGAGGTTAACAGGAATATCTATCATTTACTTGACCTAGGAATACAATTTCTGTGAATTCAAAGCAGTTACACTATAGCACAATTAATAACAGGAACGACTATAAACATTTCCTAACATTAACTGATTGCTAAATTATGCTAATCTTTATGTAGCTATAAAAAAAAAGAATGAGGTCATGGATGAACTGCCTAGAAAGGTCTCTAAAACAGACATTTTCATTACCAATATCTGATCATGAATTTAAAAAATTTTATTTATTTTTACTTTATATGTCTGAATGTCTCACCTACACGTATTAAATGCGCCTATATACACAATATTCTTGGTGTCAGCCGGATGTGGTGGCGCACTTGGGAGGCAGAGGCAGGTGGATCTCTGTGAGTTCAAGGCCAGCCTGGTCTACAGAGCAAGCTGGGACTAAAGGGAGACCCTGTCTCAAAAAAAAAAAAAAAAAAAATTCTTGGTGTCAAATCCCTGGAACGGAATTACAGATATTTGTTAGTCCCCATTACAGGGCGGCATACTACCAACATTTGGTCCTACTGCAAAAGTAGCCCAGTGCTCTAACTGCTAATCATCTCTCCAATAGTCTGATTATGATTTTTTTTTTATACCTAAAACAAAGTTTTTAAAGACTTTTCAGCACACACTATTTCTCCAGATTATACCATTAACATTTTACTATATTTACCATATTATCTATACATCTTCGGTAATACATATATTTTACACTTATTTGTAATTGTGTACATATATATATGTATGACATATATACAAAAGCACCTTAATAAAACTCATTACATGCCACATTAAATTTAAATTAACAAAAAAGAGGAAGGCAAAACAGAACCAAAACCTAGATGTATAGAAGGATGTATAATAAAAAAACCTAATAAAAATGGTTTTATATTTTTTGAAGATAGGCCAGACAAGACAAAAGGTAGAGGGGGTTGTCATGGCACACCTTTTCATTTACTTTAAATCTACAAACCATGTAAAAGATAGAATAACTATGGATTGGAGTATCTCAGTGTTAGAAGGTACGTTAAGTATGGATAAGACCCCAGGTTCAATTGCCAGCTCCACCTAATCCCAACATTAGTAAGGAATAAAGACATTGTGCCTACAGAGACTTCAAGTTTTGGGTTTTGGGTTGGAGACACAGCTCGGCTGGCAGAGTGCTTGCCCTGCAACCACAAGGACCTGAGTTCAAGCCTCAGAACCCAGGCAAAAAATCAGGTGTGCTGACATGTGCCTGGAATTTTAGCACTGGGTAGGCAGAAACAGATCCTGGGGCTGTCTGACCAGCCAGTCTAGCCTATCTGAAACTCCAGGCAAAACGAGACATCCTGTCTCAAAAATCATGGTGGATGGCACCTGAAGTTGTCTCCTGGCCTCCACCAACATGTGCACACATGAACACACACATACACATACACAGAGCTTTTAATTTTCCTTTTAGATGATTGTATTTTATTTTATTTATTTTTGTACGTGTATGAACGTACTGTCTGCTTGTAGGTCTGTGCACCCGTGTTGTGCAATGCCGCGGAGGTCAGAAGAGGGTCTCAGAGTCCCTTGGAACTGGAGTTCTCCTGGAATTGGAGTTACAGATGGTTCTCAGCTGCCATGTGGGTGCTGGGGATCGAATCCGGGTCCTCTGCAAGAGCAGTCAGTGCTCTTAATGGCTAGGCTATCTCTCCAGCCCCTAGATGACTGTTTTATATTAGCACCCAGTATTCATACAGGGACCTGCAAACATGCTTTTAGAATGGTGACTAATATATATTGATTTATTATTTTTAAAAGAATCATGATTGGAGAATTTTAACCACATAAGTTAATATTGTTTTTCCATTTATGCTTTCTTGTACAATACTAAAGAAAATTCCAATTGTATTCTCTTGAAGTTTGTGACATTGAAACATTAAGAGCAATAAAATTCAGAATTTAATTCTGGTTTCTTAAAATAAGAGCACCGACTTGAAGTACCTCTTCAGTACCCTTTTTCACAATATATACGTTTCATGTGACATTACTGGGTATAACTGTTTCTACTTTTTTGGCTTAAATCCTTGAGTTGTGAAACACAGACAGTGGCAGGAGATTAACAGAAAAGGATACAGGTTTCTTCATACACCTGAATAGTGGCCATGTCACCTTCCAATCGAATAATCTCTCCCACCAGCTCACTGTGGCCCACTCTCACCAGCTCATACATGGCTGCACCTGCCATGTCACAGGCTGTAACAACTGAAACGAACAGAAGACTGTTTTGATCCAAACCTCTGTAAATCACCACAGATAATTTTAACATCCAATAAACCCAATAACATGCTCTCTCCTGTACTCATAAGGAAGGTAAACTTCCATTATATGATTACCTTTATAGTTTTCACATAAAGTAAGGTACATTCTCAACAACTGAAGTTATATAATGACAGGTTTTGGAACCATTAAGAAAAAAACAAAAACTTTGGAAAACTGAAATGAAGAACTTTAGAATACCATATAATAATTACCAGTTTTCTGTGATATCACCATTTCCCTTGAAAGACAACAAGGCAACATTTTTCTTTCTAGTACTTTATTTATTTATTTATTATTTATTTATTTATTATTTTGCTGTTTTTGAGACAAGGTCTCCCTGTAGCCCCAGCTGTCCTGGAACTCTGTAGAACAGGCTGGCCTTGAACTCACAGAGATACCCTGCCTCTGCTGGGATTAAAGGTGTGAGCCACCAGGCCCGGCTTCTTTCCAGTACTTTATATCAGTGGTTCTAGAAAGCCTTTTACGATGTAGTCCCTTTGACAATTTTAGGAGAAAAACTCACACATGGCCAAGTGTGTTAGTGCATACGTGTAATATTAACACTGGGGAACTAGAGGCAAGAGGGTCAGAATTCCCAGGCCATCCTTGGCTATACAGTGAGCTCAAGGGCAGCCTGGGCTACATGAGCTTCTCCCTCCCTCAAATAAAAATAGAAATAGTTCACACAAGCATCTATAATTTCTTTTTTTAGACTATAAGATGTAACACTGATCCAGAATTAGAATTTACTGTTTTGGACCATGTTGTCTAGTAGGAAACAACTACTTGGTGGGCGTGGTGGTGCATGCCTTTAATCCCAGCACTGGGGAGGCAGAGGCAGGTGGAGCTCTGTTGAGTACAAGGCCAGCTATGGTCTACAGAGTGAGTTCCAGGCCAGGTGGGGCTACAGGGAGACCTTGTCCCCAAAACACACACACACACACAAAGGAAACTAGGGAGAGAAAGATGCTACATTTTTAGAAATGTAGCCAGACCTGGTAGTGCAGGTCTTCAATACCAGCAGAGGGAGGTGGATCTCTGTGAGTCCAAGGCCAGCTGGGGCTTGATACAACTGACTACAACTGTAAAAGGGATTATTGCAATTGAAACTATTAAATTACTGACAATTAAATTGAATTAGAAAAATGAAGGTTTATTCATTTCATATTTACCTCTATATCTGCTATATAAGAAAAATTAAGATATGGTCTTAAGTGAGTCTTACTGAAGATATGGTCTTACTGAATTTAAAAAATCAATTTCATAAGCCCCAAAGTTGCTGTTTCTCTACTAGAAAGCACTTAGGAACTAAAAATTGGTCTCAGGGGCACATTTCCATGCAATAGCTTTACCTAAACTGGAGAAAACAAAACAACAAAAAAAAAACACCTCATCATGTTTTATTTTATGTGCGTATTTTGCCTGCATGTATGTAACTGTATCATATACATGCGATGGCCACAGAAGCCAGAAGAGGGTGCTGGATTCCCTGGAACTGGAGTTACGGATGGCTGTGAGCCACCATATAGGTGCTGGGAACTGAACCCAGGTCCTCTGGAAGAACAGCAAGTGTTCTCAATCATTGAGACATTCTCCAGGTCAAACTTTTTTTTTTTTTTTTTAGAAAGGGTCTCACTGCGTAGCCCTGGTTGATCTGAAACTCACAGAGATCTGCTTGCGTCTTCATCTTGAGTGCTAGGATAAAAGTTATGTGCTACCCCCATGAAAGGAAACAGCCTGAACTGATCAGAGTCCAAAACAACATCTCCAGAAAAAGTAGACTGCTTTGCTTCTCACCCACTTGTGTCCCTTTTCTAAAGCTATGGAACAATCTGCGGAAGAAAAAGAGGAGGAAAAGGGGTAAAAGGGGGCATGGTAGTTAGCTTAGTTTAAAGGGGGGGGGGCCATGGTTAGAATGTAAGGCTCTTGCGATTGGGGTGAACTACGAAACTACAGACCCGAAACATAGACTGGACTCTTCTTTGATCAATATGATTGTACCATATATGCTCCCCCAAGTGGACAATGGGGGCCTCGGGCTGTGTGCCTCGTGCTGTAGGGCCTCGGGCTGTTCTTGTATAAGTTTGGGCAAGGCTACTTGCAAATTGGTTTTACGTGTAAAAGGATGCCTGTATTCATTATTTATGTCCTATTATTAAAAAAAAAAAAAAAAAGTTATGTGCTACCATGACTATTCTTACCTAAATTTTTGATATTGTTCTTTATCTTTGTTTGTTTCCTTCAAGTTTTTATGTTTAATTTGTTTGTCCTAAGGACCCTTATGATCAGAGGGGAAATTTTTTTTTCATATGATAAAGGATATTGAAAACAGTGAAATGTGTAATCTCAACTTGCAATGAGCTTAAGCTCACTTAATTCTTGGAGACCACACTGATTAACAGCCTTCATCTGTATAAATATCAAAAAGGTGCCATCATCTCCACCATGATTAAAGCAGGGTAAGAACCACAGCCTGGGGACTGTAGAGATGGCTCAGCAGCTAAGAGCACTTGCTGTTGTTGCAAAGAACCAGAGCTCAGATCCTAGCACCTACGTCTGGCAGCTCACAAGGCCCTGCCACACTAACTCCAAGAGATCAGATAGGCTCTTCTGGCCTCTGTGGGCACCTGCACACTTGTGGCTTCCATTTATATGCACATACCTACACATGACTAATTAGTGCTTGACAGTTCTCATGCTGCATGTTACTTCACTCTCAAAATCACTATGAGACTGTAAAAGGACAGACAAAATTTATGTGGTTGAACAGGAACTTGTGTTCTATCTGAGGCACTAGAAAAGACACTGATCAAGTGAGGAATCCTTACTCTTAAAATGATTATGTATTACTTACCAGGTCCTGAGACTCCATGCACAAAACCAAACGTGCTTTCTTTGTCCTCATCACGAACTTTGGGCAACTTGGAGAAATCCATCATGTTAATTTACCTAATTAAAAAAAGAAAATAAATTTGAATTACAAACTGAAACCAAAGAATAAACATAGGTGCTATATTCTTGAATTATAATACCTTTCAAAATAAAAAGTAATATGAAATTCTTAAAATATAGTTAAAAGTGCCTCATTCTTAGATGTTTCAGGATTATAACTAAATAGTATTTTCATGTTTCATATATTATAGAAAATTGATTTATCTAGTTCTTTAATATCCCTTTCCTCTCCAATTACTTTAATTATCTCTCCAATTACTTTAAATCATTCCAAATAGCCTGAGAGCTCTGTGCAGACTGTTCTCTCTGCCTGAAGTACTTTGTCCTCCTCCTCTGGGACTCTATTCAAATGTCACCTTCTTCTTGAGGCTGTTTTAACAATTTATTTAAATTATGACTGACCAGGGCTGGGCATGGTGGTGCACGTCTTTAATCCTAGCACTTGGGAGGCAGAGGCAGGCGGATCTTTGTGAGTTCAAGGCCAGCCTGGTCTACAGAGGGAGTTCCAGGACAGCCAGAGATACAGGGAGACCCTGTCTCAAAAAAAAAAAAAAAATTATGACTGACCTGGGGCTGGAGAGATGGCCTAGCAGTTAAGACCACCGACTCTTCTTGCATAGGACCCAGGTTCGATTCCCACCACTCACATGGCGGCTAAGAACCATCTTTAACTCCAGCTCCAGGGGAATCTGACGCCCTCTTCTGACCTCTGAGGACACGCAGACAGTACACTCATACACATAAAAAATAATAAAATAAATAAAATAAAAAAATATCTTTACTGCAAATTAAAAAAAAAATGATGACTTGACCTCCCTCCCTTCCCTGATTTTCTAAGAAAGATTTATTTAGGGTGGGTGTGGATGCACATGCCTTTAATCCCAGCACCTGGGAAGCAAAATAAAAAAAGGATTAATTTTTTCTTTATGTATATGAATGTTTTGCTTCAAGTATGTATGTGCACTGTTTGTGTCCTATAGCCTGCAGAGGCCAGAAAGGGTGTTGGATCCTCTGGAACTGGAGTCACAAAATCCAGATCCTCGGCAGGAGTAACCAGTGCTCTTAACCACTATTTCATCTTTATAGTCCCTTGCAGGAGTTACAGGAAGACCCTGTATCAAAAAGACCAAAAAAAAAAAAATCTTTATAGTCCCACCTCTGCTTAATTTTTTTTTTTTTTTTTTTTTTTTTNCCACTATTTCATCTTTATAGTCCCTTGCAGGAGTTACAGGAAGACCCTGTATCAAAAAGACCAAAAAAAAAAAAATCTTTATAGTCCCACCTCTGCTTAATTTTTTTTTTTTTTTTTGATTTTTAGGACCTGGGTTCAATTCCCAGCACCCACATGATGGTTCTTAGCTGCCATGTGGCTGCTGGGAATCGAACCTGGGTCCTCTGCAAGAGCAGCGGGTGCTCCCAACCGCTGAGTCATCTCTCCAGCCCTGTTTAATTTTTTTAATCAGAGCATTTTTCATAGTATAACAAACTATATTTTATATTAATATCTTAATTATTTAAAAAATTTATATGGGAGTATTTTTTCCTTTTTTCTCTTGTTTAGTAGGACACAAAAACATTTAAGAAAACTTATTGCTGGGCGTGGTAGTGCATGCCTTATAATCCCAGCACTGAGGAGGCAGACGCAGGCAGATCTCTGTGAGTTCAAGGCTGGCCTGGTCTACAGAGTGAGCTCTAGGCCAGCTGGGATTAAAGGGAGACCCTGTCTCAAAATACCCCCCCCAAAAAAAAGAAAGAAAAGAAAATTTATTTCAGCCTCTATCTTTTTTTTGTTCCGCCCCTTTGGTCTTTTTGAGACGGGGTCTCCCTGTAGTCCCAGCTGGCCTGAACTCACTTTGTAGACCAGGCTAGGCCTTGAACTCAGAGATCCACCTGCCTCTGCCTTCTGAGGGCTGGGATTAAAGGTGTGTGCCACCATGCCTGCCTTCTTCAGTTTCTATCTTTATAGATGTACAACCTGAAAAACTACCCATAGCCAAACATAAAATTAAGCCCTGCAATGGTGGCTCACATCTGTAATCCCAGAACTTGGGAGGCTGAGTTAGTAAGTCAAGAGTATGAGACCAGGCTCAATTGCAGAGATAGATGCTGTCCTAAACAAACATATAAACAAAGACCACAACAAAAAAAGAAAATCACTGATAGATCTTAGAGTTGAAAGCTTATTTCTGGCTACTGATCTAACTTAAAAATTACTGATTAAATAAGGGTGTTTAAACAAATACATGTTTGTCTAAAAAGCTAAACAATACTGCCCCCCATAGCCATAAAGTTAGTCTTAAATCATTAAGTGACAAATGGCAAGTTATATGTTCTTACTTGAACAAATAGTGAAAAGAAAACATGTTTATTGAAGATATCTTGAAGGTCTGGTAGGATTTACAAAAACTAGGAAAGGAGAGGGAATAAAGGGATTCCAGGTGAGGCAATACAAAAAAAGAATAGAATAGCAAACAGACCAGCCTGACTGGTATAAAGTCTTGTATTAGGCCAACACTAAGAAATAAGGATGCAATGGTACATGATCTAACTATGTGTCTCTAACAATGCTGAGAACACAAACGCACTTCACCTGTGGACAAAAGGAAATGCCTGAAGACTGAAGGAATGGTGTTCAATTACTCTAACACATTAAAGTGGGGGAGGGGCTATACATAGGCTAAGAGACTGAAATAGCTGCTTAAGGCCTGAATGAATGTCATTGGAATTAAACTCATTAAAAGTTTGCTGAGCTCCTCCCAAAGGAAAGGGCCTGTGTTAAATTTAGAGAATATGGAATAAATTTAGAGAATATTGGAAAAGAGGAAGTCAAACTATCCCTATTTGCTGATGATATGATTGTTTACTTAAGAGATGCAAAAAACTCCACCAGAAAACTCCTAGAAACGATTAACAGCTTCAGCAAAGTGGCAGGATACAAAATTAACCTTAGAAAATCAATGGCCTTTCTTTACACCAAGAACAAGCAACTGGAGAAAGAATTCAAAGAGACCTTCCCACTCACAATAGCCTCAAAAACAATAAGATACCTAGGAACAAACCTAACCAAAGACACCAAAGACCTCTACAACAAAAATTTTAAACCCTTAAAGAAAGAAATTGAAGAAGACCTCAGAAGATGGAAAAACCTCCCATGCTCATGGATTGGGAAAATTAACATTGTAAAAATGTCCATTTTACCAAAACTCTTGTATAGATTTAATGCAATCCCAATCAAAATCCCCAAGAGTTTCTTCACAGGCTTGGAAACAAAAGTTCTTAAATTCATTTGGAGAAACAAAAGACCCCGAATAGCCAAATCAATCCTGAGTGAAAAGAGCTACACAGGAGGGATCTCTATACCAGATTTTAAACTATACTACAGGGCTATAGTCATAAAAACAGCCTGGTACTGGCACAAAAACAGACCTGTTGACCAATGGAACAAAACCGAAGATCCAAATCTGAGCACATACAATTTCAGCCATCTCATATTTGACAAGGGGGCCAAGAAACCACAATGGAGAAAAGACAGCATCTTCAGCAAGTGGTGTTGGCAAAACTGGATCACCACTTGTAGAAGAATGAAATTAAACCCCTACCTCTCACCCTGTACAAAAGTCAACTCCAGATGGATTAAAGACCTCAACGTGAAACCCCAAACTCTGAAGGTGATAGAAGAAAAAGTTGGCAGCAGACTACAAGACATAGGCGTAGGAAAAGACTTCCTAAATCAGACAGCAGCTGCACAAGAATTAAGGTCGACAATTGACAAATGGGACCTCATCAAACTCAAAAGCTTCTGTACATCAAAAGAAACAATCAAGGAAGTGAAGAGAAATCCCACAGAGTGGGAGGAAACCTTCACTGCAGATACATCTGACAAAGCATTGATTTCCAGAATATATAAACTACTCAAAAAACAAAGAAAAAAGAAAAAAAACGACCCGCTCAATAGATGGAGCAAAGACACTAAAGCAGAGACTCACGAGCGAGGAATATGAGATGTCTGAGAAACACCTCCAGAATGCTAACATCATAATCATTAAGAAAATGCAAATCACAAAACACTTTAAGATATCATCTTACTCCAGTAAGACTGGTAGGATCAAGAAAACAAATGATACACAGTGCTGGAAGAGGTTGTGGGGAAAGTGGGCACCCTCATCCACTTGCTGGGTGGGAATGTAAATCGACAGCACTGGAAAGCAGTGTGGAGAACCCTTGGAAGACTCGAAATGAACTTGCACCGACCCAGCCATACCACCCATGAGCATGTTACCCTCAGGACTCACCTTACGACCCAGAATTACATGCACGGCATGTTTATTTCACTCTCTTCACAATAGCAAAAGCATTGGAACAACCTAAATTGCCCCTCAACTGACGAGTGGATAGAGAAAGGCACTATTATCGTACCGGGTAATCTACACCAATGGAGTTCTATGCAGCAGAAACGAAAGTACGACATCACGAGCTTTGCCGGAAAATGCTGGAGCTAGAGGACATCATGTGAGTGAAGTAACAGTCCCAGAAAAACAAACGACGAATGGTATCCCTCATCTGGTCGCTAGTGCCAATTACCCAATTAAGCATTTCTTGTGTAGGGCCCCCTGCGCTTCTTGTACAAAGCAGTTGGAATTAATCATTTTGGAAACAAAAAAACAACAGGAAATATGCATCAAATTGACCGAAACAGTGAACTTCTGCTTCAAAAACAACGCAACTTCCCCATGGAAAAATATTGAGAAAAGACTAAGAATGGGAAAGCATGTTTGGCAGATTGCACGAGCTCTACGGGGTGGGAGATGAGTGGGAACACGGTCTAGATTTGTTAAATAAATAAATTAAAATTACAATCAAAAAAAAAAAAAAAAAAAAAAAGAGAGAATATGAGCTGTGACTGTTTTCAAAGACCCTTTCTGGCTTTATCCAACTGTGCTGTACAGCAAAATGACCTAAGTGTTTAATTAAGGTAAAAACAGTACACTGGGACCAAAAGAGAGACACAGAGAATGTGGGGAAAGTACAGATCATACACAGAAAGTACACATACTAAAAAGGCAGAGGGAAAGCAACTTTTGAGGACCGTTGAGTCGATATAAAAAGAATACAGACAGGAGAACCAAATCCCAAGCTTTGGTGATTGACAAGATTGAAGAATTTTTCAGTATTTCAGAGCCACTACAGGATCACCATACATAATTCTATGGTTCACAACTTGTAATTCATTAGCCAAGACACCAAAAATTTGGGAGGGTAGTATAACACGGAAGCGCTGACTTGATTCGCTTACTGTTGTAGAAGGATATGGACAAGGCTAACATGGTAGAATTAAGTGATTTCAGGCTAACTATGAAGACAGTAAAATGATCAATCGGTATCTAAACACAAGTTATAAGGGAAGGAGGGATGTTTGAACAGAGTACAGATTTTTAAAGTAATGTAACTGTATGATACTATAACAGGTAGTTACACCCATTAAACATTTGTTCAAACACACAGAATGTACAGAATAAAAAATGTCAATGAAGGTTTCAATAATTGTAATAAACATACTACTCTGTTGGGTAGTATTGATAATAGAAGAAGCTACCCAGGAGGTAACTGAGTAGTTGCTGAACCTTCTCTTCAAAATTGCTTTTAACAAAAGCAATAGTCAATAGTGAAAAATATTAAAACCATACGGAGAAATGGGAAGCCTTACAAGTGAGCAGACTATGATCAGAGGAGAAAGAAAATATCAAGAACATAGGGCCTGGAGAGATGGGTCAGCGATTAAGAGCCAAGTACTGCTCTTGCAGAGGACCCAAGTTAAGTTCTCAGCATTCATATCAGGAGCAGCCTGGAACTCTAGCTCCACAGGGATCACATGCCACTGGCCTCCGTGGTAAAATAGAAATTAGCAGTAGATTGACAGTTGTTAATTCACATGAAGATAGCATCGAAGTAGTTGGAAATGATGAACTGAATTAAAAAGAAAAACAAGCCATCTATTACAGTCATCAGTGTCACAAAAGATTTTGCCCATCTTCAGAGGAAAAACTCAATTGAAGACAAGCAGTCAAGAAGAGAATACAGGGGAAACTGAAGATGCTGAAGAAACTGGGTCAGAGCAGGAAAGAACTGATGACTAGACTACAAAGCAGCAGCAAGGCTGTTTTCATTTGTATGCACATGCGCATATGTGCATTTGTATGTAGACCATAGGTAAACCTTGGGTGCTGTTACTCAGGAGCTGAACACCTTACTGTTTTGAGACAGGGTCTCTCAATGATACCTGGAGCTTGCAGATTAGGCTATGTTAGGTGACCACTGAGCCCTAGAAATCTTCCTGTCTCAGTGCCCACAGCACTGGGACTACAAAAATATGCCACCAACCTGGCTTTTTAGTGGCTGGGTGGTAGGATTAAACTCAACTCCTCATTCTTGTACCTTAATTGATTCAGCTGCTTCTCCGTTGCTCAGAACAAGATTTTCTAGAAACTACCAGATAATGGGTGAGATGGAAAAGAAAAAAAAAAAAAAAAAAAAGACAACGGATATAGTTAGGAAGCAGCTTGTCAAAATCCTGTGTGTGTTGGGGAAGGGGAGGAGAGCATCTCACAACTGCCTGTAACTCCAGCTCAAGGGGATGGAATATCCTCTTTTGACTTTGACTTCTGCCAGTGTCTGCACACAGTGCACATACACACATATATACTCCAAATAAAAAATTTTAAATCTTCAAAGCAGTAAACATGAGTTCCAACTTCAGTCTTCAGATATCAAATATTTTTAATAATCAGAGGACAATCATTCAGAGTAGTTTTTTCCTCAATGTGGGTATTTCCTCTACTGTATTCATGATATAGTCATCTGCCAATTAAAGTGGCAGCAGCATGAGACCTTGAGTCAGCAGACTTGGGGTCACATTCAGATTCCTTTAATGACACGCTGCGGACAACCAGGACAAAGAAAAATCTCTTTAACTGAAAAAAGTAAGACTAATGCTAGCATTTAATCCAGAATGTGATTTAATTATAAATTTAATGTTCCTTGTGAAATGGGACAAGCTTACAAAAATTTCCTTAGTAATATTATTTGAATAGAATCTCAATTTTGAAAAAGCCTTTCTTTTCCCCAGAAATGCCCTATTTTTTTTTTTTTTTCTTTTTGGTCTTTTTGAGACAGGGTCTCCCTGTAGCCCAGCTGTCCTGGAACTCTCTATGCAGATTAGGCGGGCCTTGATCTCAGAGATCCACCTGCCTCTGCCTGGGATTAAAGGTGTTCACCTGGATGCCCTGCTCAGAAACGCCCTCTTTCACACAAGGTTTGCATCTTCTTTCTCCATCATCTTAGTGCCTCTGTTGTCTCTAAAAGGCCAGTCTTTTTCAAGTTCCTCACTATTTGGGCTATCCTTTCTGGAAGTATTATTATTATTATTATTTTTTGTCTTTTCGAGACAGGGTCTCCCTGTAGCCCCAGCTGTCCTGGAACTCACTCTATAGACCAGGCTGGCCTTGAACTCACAAAGATCCGCCTGCGTCTGCCTCTCATGTGCTAGGATTAAAGGCGTGTACCACCATGCCCAGCTCTGGAAGTATTTTATGATGACAGTATTTCTTTTCAAATGGAGCAATATAATTTTTTTTTAAAAATGATGCTTTAGCTGGGCGTGGTGGCGCACGCCTTTAATCCTAGCACTTGGGAGGCAGAGGCAGGCGGATCTTTGTGAGTTCAAGGCCAGCCTGGTCTACAGAGTGAGTTCCAGGACAGCTGGGGCTACAGGGAGACCCTGTCTCGAAAAGACCAAAAAAAAAAAAAAAAGATGCTTTAAGTCCAGATTATCACTCCACATATTCTGGATACTTTTTAATATTGGGAGAATTAAGTTAAAGTTTAAACTTATAAATTGTAGCTTTCAACAAATCAACTTCTGACATTCTTATTTTAAAATGTATTTATTTGGGGGGGGTAGAGAGCTGGCTCAGTGGTTAAGAGCACCATATGCTCTTGTAGAGGACCCCAGTTTGATTCCCAGCACCCACATGGCAGCTAATGACAGTTTGTAACTCCAATTCCAGGGGATCTGATGCCCTCTTCTGATGCCTCAGGCATTGCAGGGCATGGGTACATTTATATAAATGTAGGCAATATACTCATACACATAAAAATAACAAGAATATTTTTTAAACTTATTTTTATGTGATTGAGTACTTTCCTTTTGTGTAAGCTTACCACGTATGTGCAAACCCACGGAGAACAGAAGTAGGAGTGGGTGTAAGATCCCTTGAAACTGGAGGTATGGACAACAATTGTTAGCTACCATGTATGTAGGTAACTGAACTCAGGTCCTCTAGAACAGAAGCTAGTGCTTTTATCTACTGAGCCATCTCTCCAGTTCTGACATCCTTTTATTAGCTTGTTTCATCTGTAGAATCCAATGGACTGTGGTAAGACACCTAACTGTTATACCTAAGAGAAAAGAGATATAGATGGTGACTAATTTTTTATTAATTCAATCCAGGAGGTAAAGAAAAAAAATGGGGGCTTCTCTATAAGCAAACTGAAAAGTATTCATCTGGTAGGCATATACTGTGATGTGATAAATGATCAGAGCTGAGTATATAGCAGTTTGAAAAACACTGTCAGCCGGGCGTGGTGGTACACCCCTTTAATCCTAGCACTCGGGAGGCAGAGGCAGGCAGATCTTTGTGAGTTGAAGGCCAGTCTAGTCTACAGAGTGAGTTCCAGGACAGCTGGGGCTACAGGGAGACCTAAAAGACCAGAAAAAAAAGAAAAAAGAAAAACACTGTCTCACAACACACTCCCTTATCTATAAAACAACACCCCCAATAAAATCTACTTTTTCATTTTTAAATACTTATGTTTCTATGTGAAGAAACAACCTTTAAAATTTTTAACCTTCTAAACACATTTTTGACAGGGAGTTTATAAGTTATGTTAAAAACCAATCTTACCCCAAATCTCTACAATGGAAGGTTTAAACTATGATATGCTTTAATGATAAACAAAATAGTTTTATAGGCTATATAACTAATTTCTTACAGGTACCCTGCTGTTGTTAAAGGAAAACCAGGATTTAAGGATGCTTTATCAGTGAATACAGCACTTGCTAAGCAGGCTGGAGTCCCTGGGTTCAAACTCTAGTACCAACACCAAAAGGGAATTAGCTACTACACGAAAAATGTAGCTTATATAGCTCCATGCATTAAAAAAAAACAAAACAAAAAACCTCAATGATCACATTCAAAATTTACCTTTAGCCGGGCGTGGTGTCGCACGCCTTTAATCCTAGCACTTGGGAGGCAGAGGCAGGTGGATCTTTGTGAGTTCAAGGCCAGCCTGGTCTACAGAGTGAATTCCAGGACAGCTGGGGCTACAGGGAGACCCCATCTGAAAAGACCAAAAAAAAAAAAAAAATTTACCTTTAGCTATTTGATTCCTATTTTACTTAAGGATAAAGAGCAAATTCATTTATTACTAAAATTCCTTTAGTCATATATTACAGCCCCTTCCTACATATTTATGAAAGATGAAAAAATCAGAAGAAAAAAACATCTCTGCTATAGAAAAGGAAAAACCCAGTAGGCAGCACAGGCAACCATCTGACTAATGAGTCATCAGTCTCCCCCACAGGCATTGGGGAACATGCAGTGGCAAACAACACCAGAGGCCTGCTTTTCCATTGTATTTTATAAAGTAGACTCCAATTGCTACTGGTTAGTGTATATACTTATAAGTTTCCTTTTTCTGGAAATAATAATTTTCCCAATTTAGTTTTGGGTAAAGAAAAGGAGAAGATGAATATAACAGATTATATATATTATAATGTGTGTGTATATATATATATGTATATATATATGCATATATATATATATACACACACATCCAAATAAAATAATAGATAATGATAAGGTTATAAAGTAATTGTATAAATCAAAAAGGATACAGTAGGATGATCCGATATATATATGTATATATATATATATACACACATTACATACTGTGCATATCATATATATATACATATATATATATATATGATATGCACAGTATATAATGATCAAATCAGGACAGATAATGCTTCCATCTCTTTCCTATGTATCTATTTTTTTGGGGGGGGGTTCTTTTGAGACAGGGTCTTCCTGTAGCCCCAGCTGGCCCGGTACTTGCTCTGTAGACCAGGCTGGCCCTGAACTCAAGAGATCTGACTGCCTCTGTCTCCCAAGTGCTGGGATTAAAGGCATGCACCACCATGCCCAGCTGTATCATGGAGGCCAGTGCAGGGGGATCAAGAAAGGATGCATGCTTACTGGACTTCATTTGGGGGACTGTGGGAGGGAAAGATCACCATGTGGAGCAAAAGTGCAGGATTGATAGTTGTTTGGGATTGCCAAGGAGGAACCTTCGAGCATTTCCTTAAGGAAAACATGACATCTTTTAGAAAAAAAAATCCTCCAATTCAAGTGATATGTGTATGTATGTATTTATATATTTATGTATATATACTGTAACAATACAAGTTGGAGAGAACAACAACAAAAGAACTAGAAAAAAAAACTCTGGAAAGACTCAGAAAAAGATACAGGACATGTATGGCAAGGTGCAGGGACTCAGGTGGGGTGGGGGGCATGGAAAGGGAAGTGATTCTAGATTCAATTGAGAAATGATGTATGACCTATGGAAAAAGTTTAATAATAAAAAAATTTATATTAAAAAAAAACCTAACTAGCACACTACCTAATACAGACCAAACAATTTACAACGTAGATTGGAATACATGATTGCAGTAAAAAGTTCACAATTCAGTAACCAAGAAATCTGCATTTCTAATGGTTTGCCCAAGTATATTTCAGCTGATATCAGCTACAATTAAATTGAATGTGGGCAGAAGAGGATTTGATGACAGAGGTTTTAAATGATACAGTTTGCTACAGACTTTCAGGTTCCCCTGGTATGTGCTCAGTCTTCAATATTGCTCCTATGTAGTACTTAACCACTACTGTAATTAAAATTCTATGAAAGAAAGCTAGGCATGGTACCTTACTTCTGAAATTCTAGCACTAAGGAAATTAAGGCAGGAGGACAAGTGTAAAGATTTTTTTTTTTTCAAGTGTAAAGATTTAACCCAAGAAACCAAGAAAGTGGTGGTTGAGGTGGCTCGGAGGGTGAAGGTGCCTGCCTCTCAAGCTGACTACTAACCTGGTGGAAGGAGAAAGGTCACCCCCTCCAGTTGCCTCCTGACCTCACATGCACATCGAAGCACGCAAGCATGTGTGTGCATGCAAAAACTGTCAAACATGTCTGTCTGTACTGCTGGACTTTGTTAGAAAAACAGGGACTGCATCTGCTTTGTTCATAAAGTAGTTGGACTGACCACATAGTACATTAGCACTAAATACTGCTTAGCTACAACACTGGCTGGGGTACAGGGGAAACAGGAGCTCTCATTTACTGAGGGAAAACAATAACTCTTTAGAAATGTGCCGAGCGTGGTGGCGCACGCCTTTAATCTTAGCACTTGGGAGGCAGAGGCAGGTGGATCTTTGTGAGTTCAAGGCCAGCCTGGGTCTACATATCGAGGGCGTTCCAGGACAGCTGGGGCTACAGGGAGACCCCATCTGAAAAGACCAAAAAAAAAAAAAAAATTTACCTTTAGCTATTTGATTCCTATTTTACTTAAGGATAAAGAGCAAATTCATTTATTACTAAAATTCCTTTAGTCATATATTACAGCCCCTTCCTACATATTTATGAAAGATGAAAAAATCAGAAGAAAAAAACATCTCTGCTATAGAAAAGGAAAAACCCAGTAGGCAGCACAGGCAACCATCTGACTAATGAGTCATC
>VZQC01001358.1:1818256-1850724 GCA_009823505.1 Rhizomys pruinosus
AAAAAAATACAAACAAACATAAAAGCAAGTACTAGGCCTGCCACGGATACACAGAAAGACCCTGGCTAAAAAAAAGAATAAGGCCAGGCATGGTAGCTCATGATTTTTATCTCACCACTTGGGATGCAGAAGCAGGTAGATCTCTGGGAGTTCCAGGTCAGCTGGGGCTATAGGAAGACCCTGTCTGAAACAAAACCAAAACCAAAAACCAACAAAACAAAAACAAAACAAAAAAATAAATTAATAAAATTTCTACTCCTTAAAAGATATTTTAGAAAAAAAAGATATTTTAGAATAAAAGAGAAGTTACAAATTGTGAGAAAATATTTACAAAAATATATATAATAAAGAACATATATCCTGAAGTATTTTTTTTTATTTTTTATTTTTTATTTATTTTTTTATCTTATTTTTTTTATTTCTGTATGTGTATGATGTACTGTCTGCATGCAAGTTTGTGCACCCGTGTCGTGCAACGCCACGGAGGTCAGAAGAGGGTTTCGGATTCCCCTGGAACTGGAGTTCTCCTGGAATTGGAGTTTCAGACGGTTCTCAGCCGCCATGTGGGTGCTGGGGATCGATCCCGGGTCCTCTGTAAGAGCGGTCACGCTCTTAACCGCTAGGCCATCTCTCCAGCCCTCTGAAGTTTTTTTTTTTTTAACCTCTCAATACTCACTAAGAAGACAATCCAAGTGAGATGGCTTAGTAAAGCCTGATGACTGGAGTTCAGTCCTCAGAACTCACAGTTTGGAAGGAGAGAACTGACTCCCAAAAGTTGTCCTCTGACCTCAACACAGATACAAAAATAAATTTCAAAAATGTAATTGAAAAAGACGATCCAATTAAAAATAGGCAGAAGACTCTAGTAGGTCATTAGGAAAGTACAACATAAAACCATGACACTTATTAGAATGACTAAATTTTAATATTCACCAAGATAGCATTAGTAAGGATTTGAAACAAACTAGAACTTGCGCACATTGCTAGTAGGAATGTAAGGTGGTATTAACCACTTTGGAATATAGTAAGCATGTACATAGATGTAATAAACTAAAGAACCTCAAAAATTATGCTCTGTGGAAGACACTCATAGCCTAAAGCACATATTTATATAAAAGTCTAAAAATTTTTTTAAAGCTAATTTATAGATGGACGTGGTGGTACACACCCTTAATCCCAGCACTCTGGAGAGGCAGGTGGAGCTCTGTGAGTTCAAGCCCAGTCTGGTCTACAGAGCGAGCTCCAGGCCAGCTGGGACTAAAGGGAGACCAAAACAAAACAAAAACACCAAAACAAAACAAAAAAAATCAACCAACCAACCAATCAACAAACAAAAAACAACCAAAATCTCACTTATAGGGTTAGAAACAGATCCTTGAGATTGGGACATGGGGAATATGGAAGGGAGAGATTACAAAAAAGCACAAGAAAGCTTCCTTTGGGAATAATGGATAGATTCAATATAGATATGCTGATTACTCTGATGATCACATCAATTATACACTTTAATTTTTATTTACTTATTTTTTTTGAGGCAGGGTCTCCCTGTAGCCCTGTTCTTAGCTGCCATGTGGGTGCTGGGAATCAAACCCTGGTCCTCTGCAAGAACAGTCGGCACTCTTAACCACTAAGCCATCTCTCCAGTCCCCCAATTATACACTTTAAATACAAACAGTATGTCAATTACACCTCAACAAAATCATTTTTTAGTTTTTTTTTTGGTCTTTTTTGGTCTTTTTGAGAAAGGGTCTCCCTTTAGTCTCAGCTGGCTTGGAACTCACTATGTAGACCAGGCTGGCCTTGAATTCACAGAGATCCACCTGCCTCTGCCTCCCAAGTGCTAGGATTAAAGGCGTGCACCACCACACCCGGCTAACAAAATCATTTTTCAAAAATGTACAAAGAATTGGCAGCTTGACTCTTATTAACAGAATGTTTATAGAGAATATACATTTACTTTGTTTTTATTTAACTGTCAGAGTAGTTATAAAGGATTTATATACTACTGAGAACCTTAACCCTGCAAACCCTTCAAACCTAGAAAGGTGGGAATGACATGAAAACTTAACCAAACCAGGCTTTGTCTGAATCTTAAGAATCACTGTATTGGAGTTAGACTCTTGATAAGACTGGGTAGACATTCTCCTGTGCTGTTAAATTCAATCAATCCTGAGAATTTCCAGCCTTTTACTATGTCAGGAATGAAGAAATCAGAAAAGTATCTGTAATATTTACTCTTCTATCTTTCCAGAACAGGGCTTAATGGCTTATTAGTTTACAATACTTTGGGTGAGGATTTAGGAAAATCTTAACCTTATCCTCAATGAGGGATAAGGGTTTGTCTTAAAACTCATGCTAAGTTCTGGGGCTAAAGAGATAGCTCAGTGGTAAAGAGTGCCGACTGCTCTTGCAGAGGACCAGGTTCGAATCCCAGCACCCACATGGTGGCTAAGAACCGCCTTTAAGCCGGGCATGGTGGCTCAGGCCTTTAATCCTAGCACCGAGGAGGCAGAGACAGGTGACTCTCTGTGAGGTCAAGGCCAGCCTGATCTACAGACTGAGTTCCAGGCCAGCTGGGGCTATAGGGAGACCCTGTCTCAAAAAGACACCCCCCCCCCAAAAAAAAGAAATGCAGGCCATTGAAATAGTATTAAAAAAAGACTCATGCTAAGTTCTAATATTTTGGATATCAAAGTTGATATATGGTTCAACGGCTCATATGGAAGGTGGAGACAGAGGAAGCACTACTTCTTGTTCTGAACTGCTCTGATTTAAGACAGAACTGTTTGCAATAAGGACTTTTTACTGACAGCCTGATTATCTCTATTTATGGCTCTTTCCGCACTCTCATGTTCCCAGTATAATGCCTTGAGGAGGATGAGGTCATATTTAAAACAAACACAAATACACATCAATGAACAATAGCAGGTACTGTAAATCCACATTAACTTGCTCAGGTGTACTGGCTAGGATCTGAGCAGATTCTGTAGTTTCAGCTTTCTACTTTGGAACATTAAAGAGTGTGGTGTCAATCAGCTTTCCTGCTTCTTAGATTCATGGTAAGATTTTTTTTTTTTTTTGGTCTTTTTGAGACAGGGTCTCCCTTTAGTCTCAGCTGTTCTGGAGCTTGCTCTGTAGACCAGGCTGGCCTTGAACTCAGAAAGATCCGTCTGCCTCTGTCTCTCACATGCTGGAATTAAAGGTGTGCACCACTATGCCTGGCTTTCATGGTAAGATTTTTAAAAATATTGAAACAAATGAAACAGAAGACACTAAAATGTGTTACATTTCAAATTATTTGTGGATTTTGTAATCAATCTGAATAAAACCCTTCACTAATTTTGTATTACCTTGTTGAAATTCATTTTTTTCACAAGAAAGGGTTATTCCTTATTTAGCTATGAAATAGTGTTCATATTAGCGCATTCATATTAGTGCATATAACTATTTGAAATGTCTTACAGAATTCTTTTGATACATAAATCAGCAACTTTCATAATTATTTACTAAGAAACATTAAAAAAATGGTATTTTACCCTTCTGTAGTATAAATTCCAGTTTTAAATAATGGAATTTCAATGTAAATTAAATAAGTAGTATTTTAAGTTGTATCTGGAATACTTAATACTATTTAAAAGTCATGGGCCCAAATGTCATAACACATTCTTATTTTGAACTGTTACACTGATTTTTATGACTGAGACCTGTGCTATCATACGATGGCAGATCATACACAATTCAGGAACACTAGCGATGTTAGAGACACCCAGCAATTCAGTTTTTGATTTTTTAAATCCTTATGGTAAATGGAAGATTCCAGTAAATTACTGAGGACCAAGTTGAACTTCCATACACTTTTTTTTTTTTTTTTTGGTCTTTTTGAGACAGGGTCTCCCTGTAGCCCTAGCTGTCCTGGAACTCACTGTGTAGACCAGGCTGGCTTGAACTCACAAAGATCCGCCTGCCTCTGCCTCCCAAGTGCTAGGATTAAAGGCATGCGCCACCACGCCCAGCTTCTTTTTATTTTTTTAAAGAGAAAAAAATGTATTTTTAAAATACTGCNTTTATTTTTATATGTGTATCAATGTACTGTCTGCATGTAGGTCTGTGCACCCGTGTCGTGCAATGCCGCGGAGGTCAGAAGAGGGTCTCAGATTCCCCTGGAACTGGAGTTCTCCTGGAATTGGAGTTACAGACGGTTCTCAGCCGCCATGTGGGTGCTGGGGATCGAACCCGGGTCCTCTGCAAGAGCAGTCGGTGCTCTTAACTGCTAGGCCATCTCTCCAGCCCCCCATGCAATCTTAAATTGGAGAGCAGTCTGGCAGTACAGACTCAAACTAATGGAACCTGCTTATCATCCAGCCACTGCCTTTCCAGGAATTCACTCCATGTGTACAAAATGTTGTGTAAGTGATAGTAAGAATAACAGTTTAAAAGTATGGAGACTGACTAAACATGATAGAATGAGAGGATGTATGCTTAATGGTATTAAAACAGTAATATCTGGAAAGATACTCCTTGAGTTCAAATCCTCAGTTCTACTACTTATAAGTTGGGTTAATTGTATTACTGGAACTTTAACCACCACATGCATATTTCTCTCCATTTGGCAATGAGAATAAGAATAATCACCATCTTAGAAGTTCTGGTGTGAGGTTTCCATCAGTAAATACAGCTAAAGTACTGAGAAAAGGGCCTGGATGAGGAAAAAGCTCTCGGTTAAGTGTTCCATATGACAGTGATGATTCATTCGTCAGCACAATTAAATCCTAAACTATCTTTAAAAAGAATGAGGCAGCTTTGACTGGATCAGTGTGAAATGGATGTCACCAGGATAACATTAGTACATGAAAAAAGTAAGGTTCAGAATACTACCAACTGGTACTAGCATTTGTGGAAAAATGGGTCCAGTAAGAGATAATAGAAATGTCTGCATATGTAATTTTCATCAGGCTTGTACATGTATTACCTATTCATTTTAAAAGTATTTAGGAATAGCTGGGCATGGTGGCGCATGCCTTTAATCCTAGCACTTGGGAGGCAGAGGCAGGCGGATCTTTGTGAGTTCAAGGACAGCCTGGTCTACAGACTGAGTTCCAGGACAGCTGGGGCTACAGGGAGACCCTGCCTCGAAAAGACCAAAAACAAACAAACAAACAAACAAACAAACAAAAACAAAAGTATTTAGGAATAATCCATTGAAATCTCCTTGGAGTTGGAGTTAGGGGCAGGTGTGACATACCCAAAATGGATGCTGGGAACTGAACTCAGGTCCTCTGCATTAGCAGTACATGCTTTTAAATGCTAAGCCAGCTCTCCAGCCCGCTCAACTTTGCTTCTTTAAATAAAGAATTTTATTTGACATTTTCTTAAAGAAAAAGTTAATCTTATAATCTGGTGGTGTTTTTATTCACCAAAAGCTCCATGTAAATTCTTCTCAAATGACCCAGTTGTAATGATTAAAGCAGGTAACAGCCTATACTTGGGCAGCAAGCTCCACATTTCCAGGCATGAAACATTCTGGAGACCTTAATATCTACACCAAAAGTAAGATGTCAAATTGTAACCTTATCTGCTGATGCCTTCATTTTCTGGTAAATTTTAATTGTTGAGTTCTTGTTAGGTGTCTAAAGGTTATCATATATAAAATTAAGAACTTATGGGCTTACCAAGGATAATTTATTCACTTCCCTCTCACATACCGACAAAAATACTTGGGGTAACAGTCATATCTAGTCACTTCTTTTCATGTTGTTAATTCTTTCTTTAGCTTACATGGCCTTCTGTTCCTTTTCTAAAATGTAAACACTTTTGCTTTTTTTTTTTTTTAACCTGTTGTTCGTAATGTGTTCATTGTAAGAATGGAAACAAGCTAGAAAAGTGCAAGGAAGAAAGTAGAAAACAACCTGGAATGCCTATGTGGCCACCTGAGGAAACCAGCAAACAATGATTACTCTTCTTTCTTATGACTCATCAACAAGTGAACATGCACAAACATGCCCACAGTTCTCACTGTGCATAGGAAACCTCTGTGCTCTCTTTCTACTTATTTCCTCTTTCCAAGGTTGACAAGTCATGTTTAACACATGCTTTTATAAAAATATAAATATATATTTTTCTATATTTTGCCTTTATCACTTATGATAGATGTTGCAAATCTTTCAAAATCATCAGTATAGATTGAACTCCTACCAGTGAATGACTTCACATTTCAGAATATGATTGTGTCATAATTTACATAATACCCCTCACTAATAGGCATGGGGGATTTGGGCACTACCTACATTGTAGCAGTCAATAACCGGGTAAACATTTTATTATTGTAATTTAATTTCTGAGGAATACAAGAGTATTTCATGGAGGCTTTGGACAATAATACATCTATTTCTAAAGTTAATTGATAGTTCACTAAATAAAACAAAGCCAACAAAATAAGGGACTATGCTTATCTTTTTCAGCTCCTCTAAGTAAGTTTAGAATCTGTCCAAGCCGGCTATGGTAGTATGTGTGCCTAGAGTCCCAGCTACTTGGGAGGCTGAAGCCGACTGACTTGCTTTAGGACAGGAGTTCAAAAGCATCCTGAGCAACAGCATAATTGGTCTCAAAAAAAAAAAAGAAATCTTTGCCTGCAGCAGAATTTTCTTCCTAACAGACTCAGTTCAATTCTACTCCATTTACTCTAACACAAACTTGTGGTTATTCAAAGGGGGGGCATAGTCGATTGTTGTAAGTATATCTATTCTGACTAGATAGAAATTCAGTGTATCAGAGTAAAGTCAGTAAAAGTCATAGAATTTTCACCGGCATGGTGGTACATGCCTATACTTAGGAAGCAATTAGGAAGTAAAAACAAGAGGTCAGCAAGTGTGATGCCAGCCTTTGCCTCATTTTTTTTTTTTTTTTTTTTGGTCTTTTTGAGACAGGGTCTCCCTGTAGCTCTGGCTGTCGTGGAACTCCCTCTGTAGACTAGGCTGGCCCTGAACTCACAGAGATCCGCGTGCCTCTGCCTCCCAAGTGCTAGGATTAAAGGCGTGCGCCACCACGCCCGGCATTTTTGTTTATTTCTGTATGTGTATGAATGTACTGTATGCATGCAGGTCTATGCACCCGCATAGTGCAATGCCGCGGAGGTCAGAACAGTTTCAGACGGTTCTCAGCCGCCATGTGGGTGCTGGGGATCAAACCCCGGGTCCTCTGCAAGAGCGGTCGGCGCTCTTAACCACTAGGCCATCTCTCCAGATCTCTCCAGCCCAGCCTTGGCCTCATTAAAAAAAACTTTACAAAGTGTGAACACTGTACATTCAAGATCTGCGTTAATAATACCTATGGGCTAGATTTAAACAAGAGGAAACTTCATTTTAAGAGCCCAAGGTCAGACAGCTACTAACAGGGAAGGCTAGCACCTAATCCCTGGTCTTATGATTGGGAAATTTATGCAGGTAAAGTTTGAATTTTATTGCTTTACACTCACATATCACCTAGTTTTCAAAATACTTAAAAAAATTATCTAGGGTTATCTCACTCAAATTTACAATACCCTTGGGAGGAAAATTTCAAAGTGTGGACTCCTGGAACTTTCAGCCCCTCCTTAAAAGGGTAGGTTTGTTGATCAAGGTACAGATGATGAATGAAGATCCGAATGAAGATCTACTTTAGCTCATGAAGAACCCTTTTTCATTTAGTACATCTCTTCCCTCTCCCACCTGGATAACACCTCCTATCAGTTAACATACATGTGGAAATAAGTTGGTCACAATATTAAAAGTCCAGATAAGTTTTATGTCTATTCTGAGTCATTATTTGGAAAAATAATATTACTGGGTTTATATTTAAAATACTCAGTATACAACCACTGATGGAACTGTGATCTGAAAAAAAAAGTTATTTGTTCTCTTTGTTAATCATTTAAATCTCATTCAATAAATAACCTATCAGACACCTGAGCATTTGTTTGTTTGAGACAAGGTCTTATCCACAAGACAGAACAATGGAGTCATGGTTCTTGAACCTATAGAAACAGAGGAATAAAAACCATTACGTAATAGCCTATAGGAGTATGTTACGTACTGTCTTGTAGATTGGCTACCTTGGTCCAAAAGGTAATGGGGCTACATAAAGACAGTGAAAATAAGAAAGACCTCAGAGTAAGAAAACAAAGGGTATTGGTTTTTACATTATAAAACTGAATTTGTAATTTTGTAAAGCTTTAGCCCCTATCCCTTACATGTTATTTAATGGTGGACTACAACCCAATTCCTGAAACAAATGTCTATATATAAATCTCACAAACTGACACAGCTAGTATCAAAAATGTCTTTCATTGCTCAAATCATCTGTATGTCTGTGTGTATATATGGCAAAGCATTTCCTTTCCTCCATCGAATGTAGTCATCAATTCCTATGCCAATTTTCTAGATTTCATCAGTAGTGTAAGTTAGTGCTTTCCTAAGTTCCCTAAAACTGGAGAAATTAATTGTGAAGTAAAACTGCAGACTCATTCAACCCTTTTCTTATTATGTTTTCTACTCTAGTACTCACAGCTTTTAGCTGGTTTTCTCTTGCCCATTTTGGTGCACCTGGACAGAACTGGTTTAGACTTCCAAAGCACTTAGGAATTCTCTTTATTTGGTGGAATGTCACCTGAGTACAGAAGCAATAACATTTTTCTCTTTCCTCAAGATATCAAAGGAACCTCACTCTAAAGAAAAGTAATGGATAAAACTGCATTTGGGGTTGAGGAGATGGCTCAGTCAGTAAAGCACTTGCTTTGAAAGCATGAGAAAAGGACTTTGGCTTCCTAGCAGCCAAAAAACCAGTGTGGTGGTCTGCCTGCAACCTCAGTGCTCAGGGCTGGTGGAGAGAGGAGGGCTCCTGGGGCTTGCTGGCCAGCTAGTCTTGTTGAACCAAAGAGCTATGGGTTCAGTGAGAGACCCTCTCAGAAAAACTAAGAGAGAAATAGAGGAAGACACCTCTGGGCCTCCACATGCATGTGCAGACAGGTACATGGGCACCTACATACATGTATACTTGTACACACAAAACATAAACACACACACAAATGGCAACAAATGAATTCTTGAACAAACTGATTACTATATCACAGAATACAGCTCAGCAATAAAAAGGACAGGACTATTAAGAGAAGGTATATTTATTTAAATGTATAAACTATCAATAGATAGTGCTATTGTCTAGTCTGGATCTCAAGTAAGTAAAATTTTAGATACAGGCACACACACAAACAATATCATCTATACATAAGACAATGCAAGACCATCAAAGCTGTTTCCTAGTAAGTACCATAGATTAGTCTTTCTAGCTTGTTAAATTGTTGTCTAAGGTTTTAGCTCTTTAGCTCTCTATTTAATAAAATAAGACCACCTCAAAAAAAGCCAATCTCACCTATCACTCAAAGACAATGAATGGCTGGGAGTGGTGGCGCATGCCTTTAATCCTAGCACTCTGGAGGCAGAGGCAGGAACTCTGTGAGTTCAAAGCCAGCCTGGTCTACAGGGTGAGTTCCAGGCCAGCTGGGGCTACAGACACCACACACACACACCCACACCCACACCCACACCCACACCCACACCCACACCCACACACAAAGAAAACGACAATGAATGATTCCATTTTGCTTCCGACTTTTTTCTCTCTCTGATACTGGGGATTAAAGCCAGAGTTTCAAGTATTTGTGTAGAGAACGTAGTAAGTAGCCCTCAGCTGACTTATTGCATTGCTTAGAATGAAGATTTAACTGAGAATATGATTTCATGTGTAATTTATGTTATAAAACCAAATTTGTAATTTCGTGAGGCTTTCTAATTTAGTAGAAAGAACCTTTAAGTTTGCAGCATAAAAAAAAGAGTTTAGCTCCAAACTGAAAAAAAAAAAAAAAAAAAAACCAAAAACATTCCTTTCCTAAGGCGTATTGTTTGGGGTCAAAACATTCCCTACTACAGTGCAGATAAAATGAAGTGCAGGGGGTAGGATAAAAATCTAGGCAAAACAATTTCTGTATTTTCACAAAATATTATGCATACAAATCAGAGGGGGACACTGGAGGTTTTACCAAGGAAAAGCTAAGGAAGAACTAAGTGTTACTTAAATTTACTACAAAACTGGTCAAGGAATTGACTGCGGATGGCCAGTTAAGAC
Source organism: Rhizomys pruinosus (assembly GCA_009823505.1). Taxonomy (NCBI): domain Eukaryota; kingdom Metazoa; phylum Chordata; class Mammalia; order Rodentia; family Spalacidae; genus Rhizomys; species Rhizomys pruinosus. The sequence continues at coordinate 1,828,412 of VZQC01001358.1, forward strand.
TGCGGAGGGCAATTAATCAGGATTGTAGGGAAGAATGGCAAAAAGAGGATGCCGAAGGCAAAATCATGAAGTCAACAATACCTAGACTTAGTCTTCCTGCCTCTAAGTTACGGCCAAATAAATTTGGTTTATGGTTTCAGCTTGATCAGTTTCCGAAGAATTAACTTCCCTTTCGGGAAAACCTAGTCACTTTCCCATAAGCTAGCCTAGGCCTCCAGCAGACCGCAACCAGGCAACACCATCTTTCATCGCCTTCCCATTCAATTGAGCTTGTCGCATTTCCAACACCCAGTTCACAAGACTGCACAAGCCGCCCTCTCGGGAAGAAAGACAAGCCCTGCAAACCCTCCCAGCCTCACCCGAGCCAAGGGGACACGCACAGAACCTCTCCAGCAAGAATGTCAGATAAAAGCTTTATAATGACCGGGAAAGCAGTCGTGGGGAAGCTTTCCGGTGACTCTGCAGAGAAGGCCACATCGGTGACATCCCCTCCCAAGCCTGTCTCACCGGAGCCGCCTCTGCCTCTAGGGCTTTTCTTGCCTTCCTGCTCACCCAGGTGAAGGCGGCGTTGGCCGAGAATGGGACCCGGCTATTGGTGCAGACCCCAGCAATGGCTGAAGCAATCCAACGACCTGAAGCCCCAGAGGCTCCAAATAGGGGATTGTAATGGCGTGCGGACTCTCAACCCAGGGAAAAGTGGACAGCACAATTCCGCGGTGGTGGAGCCAGCAAGGTCAGGGGTCCAGAAGGTCTCGAGAAATAAATGAATTCCTCGCCAGGGCAGGGTGACAAGGGGGAGGAGGGAGCCCCGGGCAGCGCAGGCCGCCATGCGCAGTCAGGTCCTGTTTTCTCTGCCCAGGACCCTCGTCCCCAGTTACCTGCCGCTGCTCACCGGCCGGGCGCCTAGTGCAGGACAGGTACCGAGCCAGGACTCAGAAGCTCTGTCACTGCGGGAGGGAAGTCTTCAGCTGCAGGAGGCGGGGTGGGCCAGAGAGCACGTGACCTCAAGCTCCACCCCATCCTCCGCCACCCGGGCTTGGTGCATCTTTCAGGCTTGAATCTTAGGGGATCATTTGGATGTTCAATGTTTTGTCACTAAAGAAAAAGTTGATATTTTTTTCAAAACGAATGGGCTATAAACCGCAGTACAGGAAAGAAAAAAAAAAACGAAGACAGCAAGGCTTAAAGTGCATTGCTAAGGAAGTGACGTTCAGGTCACGCTCTACAGGACCGGAAATGGTGCTGGAGTCCCTCCTCTTTGGGGCCCCTAGTGTAAAATCCCGGCTAGGTTTAAGCCAGTCACGTGATTTCGAAACCTGAGGGCTGGGGCTGGAGGGACAGCGTGGTCAAGTTGTCTTGCCGATAACTAACCTTTGTTTTTAAGCCACATTTACTCGAGGTTTCCACATTGAGGAGAGTCCATTTTGTCAAACCCTTATTAGGAGACAAGAGTGTTTGAAGGTCATGTGGAGACCAGGAAAGAACCGGGCCGGGAATGGCTGACAAGGCAGGGAAGCGAGGTGAGGGAAGGGTGGAAGGATCCGGATTTTACCGGAGGAGCCCACCGAGCCAGCTCCACCAGTAGAGGCCGAAAGAATGGGCGGAGTAACACGGGACCCTGCCCAGAAGCAAAGGGGAAGTCCTGGCGTCGAGAGGGAAGGGCGCGCGGAGGCCCGCAGTGCGCCTGCGCGGGGCGCGGGTGCCGCGCCGGCGCGCTGAGGGGGCGGGGTGAAAGGTCACCGCGCGGCGGCGGGTCTGGCTGGCGGCGGTGGCTGCGGGCGGGAGTGGAGTGCCCCGAGTGCACGTGTGGAAGAGCGGCCGCCCCAGCGCGGCAGCCGAAGACTCATCCGCGACCCCTGGAGCCTCAGAGCGGCGCTCGGCTTTCGCGGCCTGCGTCGGCCCCTCAGCGCCCTTCCTTCCCCGGCGTGTAGGGTCGAGTGGCCTAAGCGGAGGGCGCGCAGAGCTGCGGGCGGTGAGGACGGCGGCGTTGGTGGCGGCGGTAACGACGGCCTCAGCAGGCGGAGAAGATGAAAGGGTGAGGAAGGCGGCAGGCCGGGTGCAAGGGGGCGTGGGCCGGGGTCGAGGGGGCGTGCTGGGAGCACTGATTCGGTCGGCCAGCCCGCGCGGAGGGACGACGATGGGCTCCTCGGCCACTCGGAGGCCGGAGGGGGCGGAGGCCAGGCTGGCTGTTGGCGAGCTGGAGGGCCCGCGGCGGAAGGGGCGAGGAGCCAGGATTTCAGCCCGGAGGACGAGCGGGGCCTTGCGGGACCAGGTAAAGTCAGTCGCCGGGACCGCGTTCCGAGAGGGACGGCCGCGCCGCCCCGGGCCGCCACCTCCGGAGCGAGGTCGGCTCGTCCCCATCTCGGAGCCACTCGGGTACTGCGGGTTTTGACACGTTTCGGTTGTATTCATACTTGTGAGCTGTGCAGAACCTTCTGGAGGGAAAAAGAATTGGAATAAAGAGCATAGGGATGAGTATTAAGAGCTAGTGACTCAACTGGATTTGGGTTGGGTCAGAGCGGGTGGAGGAGGGGGGATGAACTCGAGCAGTGGAGTCTTTGGGGTGCCAAGATGTTTGAGGAAGTACCGTGGGTCAGTAGGTGGAGCTATTGCTTCGTGGAGTGAACTGCCCCGACGGCTCCGGGTTACTCGGTTTTTTGCTCTTGGTTAGCAAAGTTGAGGTTTGATCTTTCAGATCTCGGATAACATTAGGAGTTACTTTGCTCTGACTGTTTCGGTTTAGAGATTTCCTTGCCATTAATTATAGAGTATTCTAGTATCACATAGCACCGTGCTAGAACATGGCTTAAATAAGCCGTTTTGGAGTTTGCCTTTACAACCTTGAGAAATCACTTTTCGAAAATAACCTTATTTATTAAAGGTCCTGTGTATCTCCGTGTATCTGAAGTCTCAGGAAAGATCTTAAGAAAGCTTAATTTGATCTTAGGTTTCTAATATGCTTTATTCCACTTTTCCTTTAGATTTTGATTATTTATTCCAGTGTTAAATTTGCATGTTTTGGAAGTGTTTGCTATGCTTGAATCATAGAGCCAAGAAGTTTGGCTGCTTTTTTAAAGGTGTTCTCAGTATATTTAGGAAGTCATGTTTTACTGATAGAGGACAGCTTTGAGGGTGGATACTCGCGTTTCAGTTTTCTCATGTTACATTCTCGGTACATGTTTACCATGTTCTGTTTAATACCAGTGAGGATGAAGAGCCCCGGGAAATTATTCTGGATGTTTACTCTTTAGGTGAAGAGTGAAATCTTGCTGATAATCACCTAAAGAGTAATCTGTTTTGACAGTAGAAATGGGGCCACACAGAGGTTTTATTCACAATTACTTTGAACTAGTATCTAGTAAACTCGTGAAGCAGTTCTGTCTTATTTACTACTGTTCTGTGTGTGGGGGGGGGAGGACCTCTTTCAAGCAGTATATCTCTAAGCTGTTATTCCCAGAACTTGTGTGTGTGTGTGTGTGTGTGTGTGTGTGTGTGTGTGCGCGTGTAGAGAGAGAGACACACACACACAGAGACAGACACAGACACTGACATGTAGCTAGCTGGCCTGGAGACAGACACTGAAATGTAGCTAGCTGGCCTGGAAGTTGCTGCGCAGATCAGATCCGGTTGGCCTCAACACAGAGATCCACACCCCCAGTACTCTTTATTTTTGAGATAAGTTCTCAGGAAGTTGCCCAGGATAACTTTGAACTTGTGAGGCTCTTGCCTTGGCTTCTTGAGTTTCTGGGATTACAAGCCTGTGACACTATCCCCATTACCTTAGGCCTCTGTGTGTAAAGTTAAGACTCCTTAAGAGTAGTTCTTATTACTTAGGATTGGGATCTTATAATTATGTTCTGGATTAAACTCTTTCAGATGATTTTACAGGCATAGTCCCTTAAATTCCCATGGTAAGCAACTCCCAACTGAGATGATACTTAGAATTTTTCCTTTTCTTCTCTTTTTTAAGGTACCAAAAAAGCGAAACCAGTATATGGTACTTTGTTTGTTTTACAAGTTAAAGTCCTTGAGATCTCGAACTTACACCACCCTGCACAGTTTGCTCAGTCTCTTGACTCTTGGTTTGGAAAGGGCTGTGAAAAATGTTCCTGTTTCTACTCCTTAGTTTTTGTATGAAATTTTATTTGCGTAAACTTTTTATTGCATATTGAGCATACTGGACAGTAAAACTGAATAGATAAATCTAAAATTGGAAACTGAAAAATGCTCAACTCGAAGTTAGTGTGTGTTACAAATTTGGCATTGGTGCATAGGTATCTTTAAACTTTTAAAACTTAACTATTTTTGTCTAATTTGTCTTGTCATGTATTTTCCTTTCCCCCATAATAGGTAAATTTGCAATTAATAACTACAGCATGTGTTCATATTGCATATCTATAAGTGAGAGATATATTAGGAGTGTTGGCTCTCTTCAAACTGAGGTTGCTTGTTTATATGAACCAAGGACATTGTGGCCTGAATTTGTGGGTGGTAAGATGATTATTTTTGTTACTACTCTCTACTGGAAGATAATATTCAGAAAAGAAGTATGCCATAAATAGCTATGACTGGGGTGGCAGTTTAATCATTAGTGTAATAGAAAGCAAAACTAAATCCATTTTATTATTCCATTATCCTGGAAAGAAGTAGGTAGGAATAATATAAATACAGAACTGGGTGGTTACTAGTTGAAATTGCACCAAATGTTACCACAGAATGAAAGGTGAATCTGTAGTAACAAATGAAACTGTGTTGACAAATACAGAATGATTTGCTTTGGTAGCATGTGGACTAGGGAAGGGTACAGAAAGTTTTGAGTTTTTTAATCTGAGTATTGATTACATAGAACATTGATATGTAAAAAAATACTGAAGTATAAACAAGACTTGTAATTTTTTTTTTTTTTTTGTGGTCTCTCATTTAAGGACCTCACTATGTACCCAGGTGGACCACAGACGTTAGAGCTTCCTACTGTCTTTGAAGTAGCTTTGTGATTGACCATGTTCCTGGCTACAAAAGACTGTTCCTTGAAATTGTCAGTGCCCCCCTTTTTTTGTTTTTTTTTTTGAGGCAGGGTCTCCCTGTAGCCACAGTTGGCCTGGAGTTTGCTATGTAGACCAGGTTGACCTCAATCTCAGAGAGATCCGCCTGTCTCTGCCTCCCAAGTGCTAGGATTAAAGGCATGTGCCACCACATCTGGCTTAAAGACGGGTTCTTAGCCGCCATGTGGGTGCTGAGAATTGAACTGGTTTTCTCTGCAAGAGCAGTCAGTGCTCCTAATCGCTAGGCCATCTCTCCAGCCCAAAAATACTAGTATCTTAGAAAACAAAAACCTCACTACTAAGAAATCATCCCAGATAAATAATTAGGGATATGTACCAACTAGTTTTATAAATAAGCATTTGCTACAGCACTTGGGGGCTGAAATGAGAGCCATTAGGACTTGAACACAGACTGTATGTACTCAAACTCAGAAAAGGCAATACATGTTTCTAGTTATAGTTCCCATCCATGGCAGGTAAAGTGACTGGAATACAACACTAAATCAAAGCCCAGGAAAGGTGTCAGAATCTTTTAACATAAGAGTTACATAAACAGATGTAAGTTAACTGTTGGCTTCAAAGTTGAAACATTTAGAAATACCTACCATCTGTGTACTAGATTCTAAGGCACCCTGTTTTACAAAAGTTTGGTTTTTTTAAGGGCCCTAGCATAGCAAGGTCCAAGAGAAATATAATTACAAGTCACTGAAATTTTCAAGTATCTGTAACAAGGCAAAGCCAAACAAAACAAGCTAGCCATAGTGGCACATGCCTTTAATCTTAGCACTTCTGGGAGTTCAAGGCCAGCCTGGTCTACAGAGTGAGTTCCAGGCCATCTGGGGCTATAGGGAGACCCTGTCTGAAAAAAAAAATAAAAAATTAAATAAATTATGTTTTTTTTAAAAAGATACTAATATATTTGAAAGCTCTCATTTTTCGATATTTGGCTTCCATAATTAGCAGTTTATATTGTCAGCAATGTATGAGAATGTCTTTCTCCAGTGACAAAATCTACAGGAGAGAAAAACTTGTAAAAGCCTTAAGAAAATGGGAGAAGTTGGCTCCCATTTTGGCAAAGAGTGATATACATTTTTGTCTGTGATATAGTGCATACATACCGACATTTGTAAAATAATAGGAATAACAGATTTATGGCAAATTGGTTTTGAGTACATATTCACTCTAGTTTTACTTTAGTGGTTAGATGATAATTGACATTTTACTTTGCATTCAGATTTTTAATTAGAGAAGTTGGACATTTTCTACTTTTAGTAGTCATTTTTATATTTTGTGACCTGTTTAATTTACTTGGTTTTAAATGGAGATGTTTCTATTAACTAACTGGACTTTAAACAGCCAAAGATAGTGTTCTTGAGGAAATGGAGTTGAGATGTTCAGACTGTCAGTGATGGTGATAAGCCTTATGATTTGAAAGAAGAATTTTAAGGTATTATTCCTCTTCTAGTCTGTATAGCTTAATTCTTAAGAGATTTTTATTTTATGTGTATGTGCCTATTTTTGTGCATCACATTTGTGTAGTTAGTGCCTATAGAGGACAGAAGATGGCAGTGATGCATGATCCTAGCACTTGGGGGCAGAGGCTGGTACGTTTCTGTGAGTTTGATGCCAGCCTGGTCTATGAGACTCTGTCTCAGAGATTTCTAATCCAATGAACGAACGGGTGGGGGGGAGTGGTTTAGGGAGAAAGAGAAAGAGAAAAAGAAAAAAAAAATCTCTAAACTCTTGAAATTTTCTTTAGCTGACCATAGTGTTATTTGATCTCTGCTAAAAGACGCTTTGAGTTTGATGGAAACATCAGTGCATATATCATATTCCTCTGTTTTTACAAAAGATTTATTTAAATTACGAGAGGCTGTACATGTGTGAGTGGGTGAATACTGGTGCCCTGTGGGAGTTAGAGCTATCAAATCCACCTGGAGCTGGTGTTATGAGTATTGATGACTCTTTACCGCAAGCACTTTTGTCTATCTTCTATAAAGTGGTGGGGCAGTGGGCCCAGTGGTTTCTAAGCCATCTTGAAGATGAAACAATGGACAAAAAATGACCTATTAGCTAAAATTTTGTGCCAGTGTTTGCAGTACTAATTGGAAGTATAAATAGGCATTGAGATTTTCACTGCATTTTGTTTTTAAATTTTATTTTTATTATACATGCATGAGTATATTGCCTGTTTCTGCATAAGTGCCTGGAAATAGAATTAAGGATGGTGTTTAGCCATCATGTGGGTGCTGGAATCCGAACCCAGGTCCTCCAAGAGAGCAGCCATGCTTTTATGGAGTTATATCTTCATCTTAAGGGCCTTCAATTTTGTGCGTAATTGCATTATCTTAATGGCTTGAAGTACTTGAGTCCTTGCTGTAGTTTGAATTATCCCTCTAAAGCTCATCCTGAAATTTAATTCTCAGTTTAACAAGTGTTGAGAATTGGGAACTTTTTTTAATTAGTTAATTTATTTTTGTATGTGTATGAATGTACTGTCTGCATGCAGGTTTGTGTACTGTCCTGCAATGCCATGGAGGTCAGAAGAGGGTGTTGGATTCCCCTGGAACTGGAGTTAAAGACGGTTCTCAGCCGCCATGTGGGTGCTGGGGATCGAACCCGGGTCCTCTGCAAGAGCAGTTGGCACTCTTGACCTCTAGGCATTCTCTCCAGCCCCGAGAATTGGGAACTTTTAAAAAGCTAGGTTATGGCCAGGTGTGGTGTGCACACCTTTAATCCCAGCACTTGAGAGGCACAGGCAGAGGCAGGGGGATCTTTGAGTTCAAGGCCAGTTGGCTGCAGAGAGACCCTGTCTCAAAAGAAGAACAACAAAAAAGTTAGGTTATAGAAGCCCTCTGTCATGATCACAGAAGCGAGTTTATTAGAAAAGAAATTGGGGATCCCCCCATTTCTTAATCACAGAATGCTGGCCAGATGTGGTCCCTTAGTCTTGTATTTTCCCTACTTCCAGAAGTGTGAGATGTATAAACTTGTAATTATAACTTTATCCAGCCTGTGACATTCTGTTACAGCAGCAGAAAATGGACTGATGCACATTACACATGGATTGTTTTATGAGCCAAGAGTAAACTTTTCCTACCTACACATTCAAACCTCAAATATTTTAGTATATAAGATACAACTAGTAGATAGCTCAGTTTAAAAGTACTTGCAAAGGACCTGAGCTTAGTACCCAGAATCCATGTTTTAAAAAGCTGAAAAGGGGCAACACTTGTAATCCCAACACTGGGAAGGTTAATAATCCCTGGGTCTCCATAGGCAGCTAGTGCAAATCTCTGGGCATTTTCACAATTGCTTTTTATTTCTGTCATTTTTAAATTCTTGGTCTAGAAATTTCTATATGAAGATGATTTAGGATTTGGTTATAGATTTGAAAATCAGAAAATGAAATTTGAGCTAATAACAATTTAGTTCACAATAATGGGTGTATATAGTTATAATTGCAAGTTCTAGTGCCAACAAGAACCAAATAGATAAGATTTATTAAGTTGGCAAACAAAATTTTAAAACATTTTATTATTTGTATTTTATGTGTAATATCTGCATGTAGATAGGTGCACCCATGTCATACAGTGCCCACAGAAGTCAGAAGAGGATGTCAGATTCTCTGGAATTTTGAGTTGCAGTTGTTATCTGCCATGTGAGGGCTGGGAATTGAACAGGGTTCCTCTGTAAGAGCAGCCACCTGTCCAGCCCCAAGTTGGCAAATAATTTAAAAAGAAAAGTGGTGGGTTAAATAGCTCTGATTTACTTGGCAGATTTGTGAAACTAGTTCTGTGACACAATACTGCAGGATTTTGTTTCTTCTAGAGGGAAATCTGTTTCCTTGCCTTTTCCAGCTTCTGTAAGGTTCTTTGTTTTTCTTTTCTTGAAAGCTAGTTCAAAAAACTCTTGATCTCTGCTATTGTCACATCTTTTCTATTTCTTAAGAATTATGTGACTGGGGCTGGAGAGATGGCTTAGTGGTTAAGAGCACTGACTGCTCTTGCAGAGGACCTGGGTTTGATTCCCAGCACCCACATGGAGGCTAAGAACTGTCTTTAACTCCAGTTCCAGGGGAATCCAACACCCTCTTCTGACCTCGCAGCATTGCATGACACGGGTGCACCAACCTACATGCAGACAGTATATACTCATACACATAAAAAAAAAAAAAAGAATTCTATGACTACATTGGATCTGTTAGACTAATTTTAATCTTAGCATAGCCAGATCTTAATTGCATCTCCTAAGTACATTTTTCTATGTAAAATAACTTATACAAGGTTATTTTGTGCCCATTTTAAGCAGTTTCTTTAAAACAAAAAAGCCTTAAGTATCTACAAGGAAAAAGTTAAGCCATATCCCCACATCGATTTTTTTCTTTTTCGTCTATTTGAGACAAGGTCTTCCTGTAGTCCCAGATGGCCTGGAACTCACTATGTAGACCAGGCTGCCCTTGTGCTCACAGAGATCCTCCTGCCTCTGCTTTCTTAATGCTGATTAAAGGCCTGGGCACCATGCCTGCCCTCACCCCCACACAGATTCTTATTATATGCAATGCTTAAAGTATAACTGTTTGCCAGGTGTGGTGATGCATGCCTTTAATCCCTGCAGAGGCAGGCTCCATAAAAGAAAAAGATGAGATGGGGTTGTGCTCATGTACTTAGGTGTAAAGTTCATAAAAGAAAACAAAAGTTGCTGGGCATGGTAGTGCACTCCTTTAATCCCAGCCCTCTGGAGGCAGAGGCATCTCTGTGGATCTCTGTGAGTTCAAGGCCAACCTGGTCTACAGGCCAGTTAGGACTAAAAGGAGACCCTGTCTCAAAAAGACTTAAGACAAAAGTCTGTGTGAATTAGGTAAAGATTTCTTTAATGTGTTGTGTGTGCGTGCGTGTGTGTGTGTGTGTGCGTGTGTGCGTGCGTGCATGCATGTGTGTGTGTGTGTGTATGTATGAGTGAGATGCCCAATTGTGCTATAGCATGCCTGTGGAATTCAGAGGGGGACCTTTAGAGGGTGGGGTCCTCTACCTTGAGGCAGGGTCTTTTCTGCTACTGCTGAATATTCAGGGTTTACTGACCCATGAGCTTGTGGGTGACATAGTTTTGATTACAGTTGTGTGCCACAACCTCTGGCTTTTTATGTGGGTTCCAGGGGATTAAACTACAGGCATCAGGCTTCCAACACAAGTGCTATGAAGTGTAAAGCCATTTCTAGGCCTAGGTAAAGATTTCTTTAGGTAGGAGGCTGAAAAGTACAAATTCAGACAGTCAACAGAATATAAAACTTCTGTTCTAAAGGACATAGACAGGGACTGGACAGATGGCTCAGCAGTTAAGAGCACTGGCTGTTCTTCCTGAAGACCCAGGTTTGCTTCCCAGCACTCTTGATAATTCACAACTGCCTGTAACTCCAGTTCCAGGGGATCCATTGCCTCTCTTCTGTCCTTCGCAGGCATTACATGCATTGGATATACTTGTATTCATGTAAAACATGCATCACATGAAAAAAAATAATAAAAGCCACAAATTTGGAAAATAATTTTTTTGGCAAAAAAATTTTATAGTGTATGTAACATAGAGAACATACCTTATCTATAATAGACCCAGAACTTGAGAAATCTAGGCTTTTGAAAATAGCCAGGGGGTGGGGGGAGGAAAAAATGGAAATATGCAGAAAGATGCTGAACATTATTTGTTATCTAGAAACAGGTACATTAAACCACAATCACTATGTATATAAATATAATTAGAAAGGCATGGATTTTAAAAGTCGACATAGGCAAACATTGGTGAGAATATAAAATAACTGGAATTCTTTTATATGTTTGCCGCTTTATAACCCAGCATTCTACCTAAGGAGAACCTAAGTAAAAGTAATTAGAACATTCTTTTAAGAACCTGTTTCTGTAGCCGGGTGTGGTGGCACACACCTTTAATCCCAGCACTTGGGAGGCAGAGGCAGGTGGAGCTCTGTGAGTTCAAGGCCAGCCTGGTCTACATGGTGAGTTCCAGGACACCTGGGGCTACAGGAAGACCCTGTCTCAACAAACAAACCTGTATCAAATGTTTGTGTCTATTTTATTAATCTCTAAAATTTAGTAAACAAAACAAATGCCCTGAGAGGATAGAACTAAAAGTATAGTTCTGTGCTTGCATTAGGCTTGGTTTCCACACCCCAGTACTAAAACTAGAGCAGAAAAACTTGGAAAATAAACCCATAGTTCATCTCTTCAGTGAAATACTAATAAGCAGGGATGAAATGAACTACATATTGATAAAACACCTTGATGAGTCACAAAAGCATTATGATGAATAAAAAACATAACAAGTACTATATGTTTTGTTACTCCATTTATGTGACATTGAACAGTAAAAACTGTAGAAAACAAAGTTTTAGTGGTTGCCTTGAGATAGTAGAGTTGAACTACAGTTATGTGATAATGTCATTGGGTCTCCCTATAGCTCCAGCCGGCCTAGAACTCGCTATGTAGACCAGACTGGCCTTGAACTCAGGGCCTCTGCCTCTGCCTCCCAAGTGCTGGGATTAAAGGCATGTGCCACCATCCCCGGCCATTACATGTTTTTGTGTAATGTTGGTTACATGGTTCTACATATGTACCAAAACTTCATAAAGGTGAAAAGAGCCAAGAAAAAAACTGATCCCCCAAATAACTAGAAAATAAAGATTAATGGTAGAAACAATTTGTGAGTCAGTGGGTTTTTAATTTGACTTAAATCAATGATGACATTAATCAGACTGCACAACATTCCAGTTGCCCTATTAATGGAATAGGGCTCAGGCATAGACTTTTTGCAAGAGACATATTGTGTATTAAGATGAAATTCCAGCCGGGCGTGGTGGCGCATGCCTTTAATCCTAGCACTTAGGAGGCAGAGGCAGGCGGATCTTTGTGAGTTTAAAGCCAGCGCGGTCTACAGAGTGAGTTCCAGGACATCTGGGGCTACAGGGAGACCTTGTCTCAAAAAGACCAAAAAAAAAAGATGAAATTCCTCTGTGTTGTTCAGTCTGGCCCCACATTCCTGGGCTCAAGGGAGGCAAATTGGAAATTTTATTTTCCTATGCTTCTTTTTGGCTGTCTACAAGCTAAGCCTTGGGTCTAAGAGTTTGGAGTGAGTTGTAAACTAGAAAAAGAAATACGGAAGTGTGTAGACAATCACCCAGGTCTGCTGGGGAATTTCGGGGTCCACCTGAAGGGAATGAGAGGCACAGAGTCAAGACACAGACCCTGGGAGTCGGGTCAACACAGAGGGTGAGCTGTCATGGACTGGTTTATTGGGTGCAGGGTTAGGGGTTTTGTACTGTGTGCATTCCTGCTTGTGATTGGCCAAGGTCTGCATTGCTGCTTGTATGGTCTCACCTGCCTAGGGCAGGTTAGGTTGATGAGGGACAAGCTCTGCGCATGCATAATTCTCAGCATACTGGCTATTACATTTTCACCCTTTGTATTTAATTTTGCGTGAGAAGCGGTCCAGTGGGAGCTCAGGTGCTGTGCCCTAACCTTGTTGACCCCACCTCTGGCATACCGACATTTGACTGCCTCTGGCTTAGGTTACCCTGGTTTTGCAGGGTCTTACCCGTCTTTGGCCAGCCACTGAGGGAAGAGGCCAGGAGAAATACCAGGGAGTGGAGAGACAAGCTCATTCCCGTGAATTGTGGATGGATGAGAGCCAGATGCAAATCACCTCATCAGGAGGGGTGCATGCAGAGTCCCTATTGTCCATTCCTGAGAGGACCTGGGCCATTGTTTTGTTGACCTGGCATTGGCCCTGGGCAAAGCGGAAACAGACACCTGACGGAAGAGAAAAAGGCAGAGGAAGGCCAGGAGGTAGAGGATGCCCCAGGTGATCAGTAGACTTCAGCTTAGACCACACCTGTGAAACAAAGCTAGTATCAAGGTTATGACCTCGGGGCGGGTAGAGTTAAGAACCAAGGGTCAGGGTGTAGTTAATAAACTGTAGCGACCAGGGGCCTTTAATAATGTCGGCAAGTTCACCATGTAGACGTGTAATATTGAGGACTTGGTAGGGGGTCAGGCAGAATGAGGAAAACCTGGGCGCTCAACTCATCTGTTCCTCTTATTATGTGGCCTTCAAATCCTTGAAGGAAGTTCACAAGAGTGAACCACAGTTGGTGTCTCTAAGTTGGGAATGGTCTCTGCTAAGGGGGGGTTGTATTGGGTCCTTAGCACCATCATTTTTTTTTTTTTTTTTTTTTTGGGTCTTTTCAAGACAGGGTCTCCCTGTAGCCCCAGCTGTCCTGGAACTCACTCTGTAGACCAGGCTGGCCTTGAACTCACAAAGATCCGCCTTCCTCTGCCTCCCAAGTGCTAGGATTAAAGGCGTGCGCCACCATGCCTGGCTTAGCACCATGATTTTAATGGAATTTACCTACTGGTCAATAAATCTGACAGGTGAGTTAAGGATGTATGAGCCACTAGTCAGAGCAACCAGAAGTCCACTGGCAGACCCAGGAAGTCCTCAGCTCTCAGCTGAGAAAGAAACTGGTTCTTTGGGGGGGGGGGTCTTGACCTTAAACTGCCTAGCCAATTTTTATCTCCTACTTTTTATCACATTACCCTCTGAGGAGGTTACCACAATTGCCAAGAGGGAATCGGGGCGCTGACTGCTCTGACTTATTCCATGCTGAAAAGGGGCACAGGAGGTGGCAACTGGGTACCCCTGCTCAGTGGATCTATCTAAAAGACCCCAAAAAGTATAGGTACCAGAGAACAAAATCCTTGACTAGTGCCTGTGAAGGCGAGAGTAGCCAGGTATATTTTCTAGGCAGGGAACCAAGAGAGGAACAGGGTGAACCAGGTGTTCCTAAGCATCCATTATTGGGCTTCTTCTTTTGTTCATTTGTCCATAGTGTCTGGACTCAGCATCTGCTTTCTAGGAAATTTCAATAGTCATGGTGGGTGTGAGTTTTCCCTTAGGTAGTTGCTTAAATAGAAGAAACTTTGTTATTTGGTAACAACAAATCTCATATGACTTTAAATGACTTAAAATCTAGCGCGTGGAGGCACAATCTCTCAGACTTTAAAGGAAATATAATGGTTACTTATCTTTTGGTTTTACTTTTCTCTTGGTCCGTACAGTTAACCCAGATTAACCAACTTTTGTTTTCAGCCAAATTGATACGGGCATTATGTATGGTGATTATCCATACAGAAAGGCTAAGTTACACCAGCCTAACACCTTTAATTGCTGTATAATATTCTAGGTAGGGATTGGACAAAAGTTCAAGCAGCCTTGTATAATACTGTCTGGAGGAGGGACTTAACACCATATGTTAAGCAGGCCTAACCCGCAAGATCGAATTAAACAATTTCAGGCTTATTTTAAATGTGAAACTGTTTACTACAATTACTACAAACGGGAACAATCTTTTTCAGACCCTTTATCCTGATTTATAGTTTTCCTAGAAAGACAGCAGTTGTAACACATACCAGAAAACAGGAAATAAACTGAAGGATTACCAAGTCCATCCAAACTGTCTTCTTCTGGACTGCATGCAGCTTGTTCATGAAGATAGAATCTAGCTTTTTGAGCCACATTATCTGGTTAGGTCAAGGGAAATATCAAAAGCAACTCTTGGAAGAAACATAAAGTACATTTTTCAGTAGCCATAGGTAACCCACAATTTGCCTGTGCCCATTTAATCCAAACCTGTAACAGGGAGTCAGGTTCAAGCCAGGAGAGGACTGAAAGTTAGCTCTGTATATTCACAATCCTGTTCAGGCCACTAGTAAAGTAGCTTGTTGTTTATACCAATTTAATTTAATATAGGTATCTTATTTTTCTGTACCTTGAAGTGCCATGTGATATGCTTATAAAGGTTGGACAAAAAACTGAACACTCTTAAACAAACCTTGACTAGATATACATTTTGATTTTTAAACTAGTTGACTGAACCTTACAAATTTTTTTTAAATTTTTTTATGTGTATGAATGTACTGTCCGCATGTAGGTTTGTGCCTACGTGTCCTGCAATGCCTCAGAGGTCAGAGAGGGTGTCGGATTCCCCCGGAACTGGAGTTAGACGGTTCTCACCTGCCATGTGGGTGCTGGTGATCAAACCCGGGTCCTCTGCAAGAGCAGTCAATGCTCTTAACCACTAGGCCATCTCTCCAGCCCTGAACCTTACAAATTTAAGCTTATTTAGTGTCCTTTTTACCTGTTATTGGGGGCAGGGTTAGGGGTTATGTACTGTCTCATTCCTGCTTGTGATTGGCCCAGGTCTGCAATGCTGCTTGTATGGTCTCACCTGCCTAGGGCAGGTTAGGTTGATGAGGGACAAGCTCTGTGCATGTGTAATTCTCAGCATGCTGGCTACTACAGAAGTTGGCAGCATTAAAGTCATATTCTGAAACTTAAGTAGAGTCGTCAGAAAAGTAAATATATATGGAGAATTAATGTTAGGAGTTATTTTGAAGTGCCCCTACCCCACCCCAAGTACTTGTGATAGAGGCTTGTTCCCCAGCTGGTAGTGTGATTTTAGTAGATTCTGGGTATTTGGGGATCAGGATGTTAGGTCTGGGTTTCCCAGAATCCCAAGGGGCACACAGATATCCACTTCCTCTAGAGGCCATCAATCTTATGACCCCTTTACCTGAGGTCCCGCCCAGTGTCTATAAAAGCAGCCTACCTCAGTGGCCATCTTGCTGACTGGCTGGCTGGATGGCTGGCTGGCTGGCTGCCCACCCCACCACGTGCCAACAGCTGCCATGCCCTGGCAGTTTATGAAATAAATATGTCCCCGGAGTGACTAAGCCTGGTATGCCCATTTTTTATCAGGGGTTTTTGGTGTTACAGATCTAACAGAAATCAGATCTCTTAGACCTAACATGTAGTTATGAGCTTCTCAAACATGGGTGCTGGGTCCTCTGGAAGAGCAGCCAACGCTCTTAATCATGAGCCATCGCCCCTGTCTTGGAAATCATTCTTTAAAATTTAAAAACCTCAAACCCTCTTGTACCATTTAGAAGCATGACATTCTAGCTGCTTTTTATTATTATATATATATGAGTATTGCCTGCCCTCATGCAAGTGCATCTGTGTCAAACAATGCCTGGAGGCCAGGAGAGGACATCAGATCCCCTGGAGCAGCAGTTACTGATAGGTTGTTAAACAGCATGTGGGTGCTGAGAACTGAACCCCAGTTCCCTGAAGAGCAGCCAGTGCTGAGCCATCTCTCCAGTGCAATCCTGGCTCTTATTGTTGGTAATTTTCTTCACATTCCAACTTCATAATGTTATTTTTCAAATGCGAAGATTAAGACGTACAAATGCAAATTAGTAATTTTTAAGTTTTGTATTCCTTATAGTCAATATAAGCTGTTAGGTGAAACTAATTACAAGATGTGGTCTCCATATTTAAAAGGTTTCTGTCTTTTTACATCATAGAAATAATCTTCAGAATTTTAAAATGTATGTGGTAGACAGTAAAAAAGTGAGCCCAGCATGCATCAGGCCCTGCGTTCAGCCCTAGGGTCACTAAACAACAGTGTTTGAAGTAAAGTCTCATTTACTCCAACCTTTAAATAAGGAAAAAACTGCTTTAGTGAAAGGAGGGAGGTCTCTGGCCTACTTAGAGAAGACATGACTCTTACACAGGGAATTCTTTATGGCCGTTTAATTTTTCTGAACAGACTCTGTTGACTGATGGTGGCTAGAAGTGGAAAGGAAACTTTTTTAAAAAATCAGAATTTTAAAGAATATGATATAAACAAAATAGTGACATGAAACAAAAGGCTAGTTAATTCTAAGTTAACTAAGCCTTCCAAAACTGTCATGGATGACTGCAAAACAATATTTTGTAAACTGACTGAATCATACTTTGTACCATATATTTTGTTTTATTTTTTTTTTAATTTTTTATTTATTTTTGTATGTGTATGAATGTACTGTCTGCATGTACATTTGTGCACCCATGTCGTGCAATGCCTCGGAGGTCAGAAGAGGGTGTCGGATTCCCCTGAAATTGGAGTTACAGACGGTTCTTACCCGCCATGTGGGTGCTGGGGATCGAACCCAGGTCCTCTGCAAGAGCAGTCGGTGCTCTTAACTGCTAGGCTATCTCTCCAGCCCCAAGTACTATATATTTTGTATTCTAGCTCCAGAGTGCGTAAATAGAATGACTTCTTTACATTAACAAGCAATGTGTGTTATCAGTTTTGATATTAACAGAATGTAAAATATTTGAAAAAATTCTAACCTAAGATAAAAGTACTCCATTGTGCTTACTGATGTCCATCAGCTTTACAGACTTTTTCTCTCAATCCTGCTTTAATATTTTGTGTGTATGAGTGTATTCCCTGCAGGAGTGCACCTTTGTCTATTTCCCCCCTCAGTCCTGCTATAATATTTTATTAGTTTATGTGTATGAGTGTATTCCCTGCATGTGCCTAAGTGTACCTTTGTTGTGAAGTGTCCACAGAGGCCAGAAGAGGGCATTGGATCTTCTGGTACTCGAGTTAAGGATGGTGGTTAGCCTTCATGTGGGTGGTGGGAATCGAGTCTGGGTCCTCTGAAATCAGCTACTGCTCTTAACCACTGAGACATCTCCCTAGCCCTGTAATTACTATTTTTATTCAGCATTTCAATGTATCTTGTTTCATAGATCATGTACAATTTTTACTATACATCTAAAGATAATCCTTTCAAATACATTTCCATGTTTACCAAAGTTGCACTTAAATTTAGGGTGTGCTTTTTCCTTCATTTTTTTGCTAGTATGGATAATGTGTGCTTTTTTTTTTTTAAATAGTTTCATAATCATGAGTGCTTTACGCTTGTATTTGTTTGTTTTGTTTTGAGGCAAGGTCTCGCTGTGTAGACCAGGCTGGGCTTGAATTTGGAGAGATCTCCCTATCGTGGGCCCATTAAAGGCATGTCCTACCATGCATGCCCATTTGATTGGTTGGTTTGTTGGTTTAGACCAGAACTCACTATGTAGCCATGGGCTTTATTTTATTTTATTTTTTTAATCAAATCTAGACCCGTGTCCCCCCCCATCCCCCACCCCACCAGAGCCCATGCATTCTGCCAAACATGCTTTTCATCTCCCTCTCAGTCTTTCTCAATATTCTCCATGAGTAAGTTGACTGTTTTGAGAAGAAGTTCACTGTTTCAGTTAGTTCTTCGATGCAGTCCTTTCTGTTGTTGTTGTTGTTGTTGTTGTTTCCAATATGTGTCACTCCCAGCTGCTTTGGACAAAAGCTCAAGGGGTCATGCACAAGAAATAGTTACAACTAGGTAACTGGCACTAGCATCCACAGATGAGGGATACCATTCATTGTTTGTTTTTCTGGGACTGTGTTACTTCACTCAGCATAATGTCCTCTAGCTCCAGCCATTTTCCTGCAAAGCTCATGATGTTGTCTTTCTTTACTGCTGCATAGAACTCCATTGTGTAGATGTACCACATTTTCTCTATCCACTCATCAGTTGAGGGGCATTTGGGTTGGTTCCAGCTCTTTGCTATTGTGAAGAGAGCTGCAATAAACATGGCCGTGCATGTATCTCTGCGGTGGGGTGAGTGGCTTGATGGGGTGGGTCTTGAGGGTACATGCCCAGGAGTGGTATGGCTGGGTGGGGGGTGGCAAGTTCATTCCAAGTCTTCAAGGGTTCATCCACACTGCCTTTCCATAGTGGCTGACATGAGTTTACATTCCCACCAGCAGTGGATGAGTGTTTCGCCTTTCCCCACAACCTCTCCTAGCACTTGGTATCTTTGTTTTCTTGATCCTAGCCAGTCTTATTGAGAGCGTAAGATGATATCTTAAAGTGGTTTTGATTTGCATTTCTTAATGATTAGTGATGTTGAACACTTCTTAAGGTGTTTCTACCACATTCCTCACTTGTGAACTCAAGCCTCTCATTGAGGTGGTCATTTTGTTTTCTTTCTTGTTTTTGAGTAGTTAATATATTCTGGAAATCAATGTTTTGTCAGATGTTTCTGTCGGTAAAGGTTTCCTCCCACTCTGTTGGATTTCTCTTCACTTCCTTGATGTTTCTTTTGATGTTACAGAAGCTTTTGAGTTTATGAGGTCCCCTTTGTCAATTGTCGACCTTAATTCTTGTGCAGCTGCTGTCTTCATTTAGGAAGTCTTTTCTATGCCTATGTTTGTAGTCTGCTGCCAACTTTTCTTCTATCACCTTCAGAGTTTGGGTTTCACATTGAGGGTCTTTGATCCATCTGCAGTTGACTTTTGTACAGGGCGAGAGGTAGGGTTTATTTCCTTCTTTCTAACAAGTGGTGATCCAGTTTTGCCAACACCACTTGCTGAAGATGCTGTCTTTTCTCCATTGTGGCTCTTGGCCCCCTTATCAAATATAATGATGGCTGAAATTGTATGAGCTCAGATTTGATCTTCAGTTTGTTCTTCATTGGTCAACAGGTCTGTTTTTGTGCCAGTCCGAGGCTCTTTTATGACTATAGCCCTGTAGTATAGTTTGAAGTCTGTATAGAGATCCTCGTGTATGCTCTTTTCGCTCAGTGTTTCTTTGGCTATTCAGGGTTCTTTTGTTTTTCCAAATGAATTTAAGGACTTTTGTTTCCAAGCCTGTGAAGAAACTCTTGGGGATTTTGATTGGGATGCATTAAATCTATACAAGAGTTGGTGTAGAATGGACATTGTTAACTTTCCAACCATGAGCATGGGAAGGTTTTTCCATCTTCTGATGTCTTCTTCAGTTTCTTTCTTTAAAGGTTTAAAATTTTTGTTTGTAGAGGTTCTTTGGTGTCTTTGGTTTAGGTTTGTTCCTAGGTATTTTATTGTTTTTGAGGCTATTGTGAGTGGGAAGGTCTCTTTGAATTCTTTCTCCAGTTGCTTGTTCTTGGTGTAAAGAAAGGCCAATTTTTTTTTTTTTTTTTTTTCGGTTAATTTTGTATCCTGCCATTGCTGAAGCTTTAATCATTTCTAGGAGTTTTCTGGTGGAGTTTTTTTAGCCATCCCTTAAGTAAACAATATATCAGCAAATAGGGATAGCTTGACTTCCTCTTTTCCAATTAATCCTCCTTAATTGCCTTTTCTTGGGTTTGTTGCTTAGCAAGTGTTTCAAGTCACCATATTGAAAAGGAGTGGTGACAGAGAGCAGCCTTGCTGAGTTCCTACCTTTAAAGGGAATGTTTCTGTCCTTTCTCATTTGATGATACGGCTGTGTGGGTTTCCTGGATATGGCTTTGATTACATGAGGAATGATCCCTCCAATCCAGTTCCTTCTAGGACTTTAAGCATGAAGGGATGCTGGGATTTTGTCACAAAGCTTTTTCAGCATCAATTGATATGATGGTGTGGTTTTTGTCTTTCATTCCATTTATGTGTTTGATTTTCATATGTTGAACCATCCCCGCATCTCTGGTATGAATCCAACTTGTCAATGATGGATGATCTTCTGATGTGGGTTTTTTGTATTGATTTGCCAGTATCCTGTTTAGAATTTGGCCTCTGCGTTCATTAGGGCGATGGGTCTAAATTCCTTTTTTAGTTGATCTTTGCCTGGTTTTTGGTAATAGAGTGATGCTGATTCATAAAGGAATTTGGGAGAATTCTCTTTTTTTGTATCCTTCTAAACTATTTCAGTATAATGGTTGTAGGTCTTTTTGACATGTTTTATAGAATTCTGCCTTGAACCGTCTGCGCTTGGGCTTTTTTTAGTTGGAGGTTTCTTATGTTTTCAATTTCTTCATGTATTATGGGTCTGTTTAAGCTGTGGATCTTTTCTGGTTGAGCTTTGGTGATTCCCAGGATTTCATATATTCATTCCATTTCTTCTAGGTTTTTAAATTTGGTTAGCTAGATTATTATAGGTTCTTGAAATATTCCCGTCTGATTTTCTGGATCTTTTCCTTTTCTGTTGTGATATTTCCCTTTTCATCCTGGATTGTATTGATTTGGATTTTTCCTTCTTTTGGTTAACTGGGGCTAGAGGTCTGTCTATCTTGTTTATCTCTTCAAAGAACCAACTTTTGGCTCATTGATTTTTTTTTTTGTTTGTTTGTTTTTTTGTATTGTTTCTTTGTTTCTATTTCATTGATTTCTGCTCTGATTTTTTTATTCTTCCTGTCTTCTGTGCGTTTAGGGTTCATCTGTTGTTGCCTCTCAAGTGCTTTAGCTGTAGTGTTAGATCATTCACCTTTGCTCTTTCTGTTTTTCTAATAAGGCACCCAGGGCTATAAACTTCCCTCTTAGGACTGCTTTTAAGGTATCCCATAGGTTTTGTTGTGTTGTATTTCATTGTCATTCAGCTCCAGGAATGCTTTTATTTATCTCTTCCTTGACCCATTTTATTCAAGAGTATGTTGTTTAGTCTCCATGTGTTCTGTAGGCAGTAGGGCTTATCCTGTGTTGATGTTGAGCTTTATGCATTGTGGTCAAATAGAATGCATTGAAATTATTTCAATATTTTGTATTTGTGGAGGTTCTTTCTGTGTCCCAGTATGTGGTCGATTTTGGAGAATTTCCATGGAGGCTTAGAAAGTGTTTTCTCTGGTATTAGCGGTGTGGAATATTCGGTAGAGGTCCATGAGGTCCTTTGGTGTATCATATCGTTCAGTTCAGATGTCCTCTGTTTATTCTTGTCCTGTTGACCTATCAAAGGACTCAGTGGGGTATTGAAGTCCCCTACTATGAGTGTACTGTGGTTAGTGTATGACTTGTGGTCCGGAGAATTGTCTTTATAAAGTTTGGTGCACTGATTACTTATATATTCATGATTGTGAATCTTTGGTGAATTGTTCCTTTGATAAAGATTGAATGGCCTTCTTTGTCTCTTCTCATTTCTTTTAACTTGAAGTCTATTTTGTCTGATATTAACTAGCAACACCTGCTTTCTTTTTGGTACCATTTGCTTGGAATATTTTTTTCCATCCCTTCACTTTAAGGTGGTCCTTCCTTGAAGTAAGATGTGTTTCTTGTAGACAGCATATCGATGGATTCTGTTCCTAATCCGTCTCCCAGTCTATGTCTTTTGATTGGGGATTTAGTCCATTAATATTTAGGTTATGACTGATAGGTTGTTTGTGTTGCTTCCTTTTGCCTTGTTATCCCTTTGCGGTTTGGGTTTGGTTTAGGTTTCTACTTCTTGCAGTTACGCTTTTATTGATTTCTCTTTCTAGGTGCCTGGGGATGGTTGCTCCTTTCTTCTGTACCTTTGAATTGCTTCAAGTATCTCTGAAGGTTGGTTTTCCAGAACATGTATTCTTTCCACTAATTTATGTCATGGAAGTTATTCTCTCTCCTTC
>VZQC01001358.1:1851130-1905958 GCA_009823505.1 Rhizomys pruinosus
CCACTTTCTAGTATTTTAAAATTTTTCATAATCTTTCCTTGAGGTTTTTAGTTGTTCTGTGTTATCTTCCAGGTCTGATATTCTTTGTTCTGCTTCCTCCATTCTGTTTCTGGGGCTTTTTCCATTCCTTTCCTCTTGACTGGATGAGTGTTTGATTTCCCTTTTCATTTCCTCTTCTGATTTCTTTAGTATTTCTACTTCTTTTTGGAGCTTCTCAATCTCTTCCTGTAGCTCTTTGCTTCTCGGGTTGGTTTCCTTATCTTTTTCAGCATGGGATCTTTTCAGTGTTTCCAGTTCCTTCCGGAGTTTGTCATTCTCTCTCTCTAGGTCCTTTTTGAGTTCTTCATTCTCTTTTCTTAGTTTTGATTTGCTCTTAATAATCTTGTAGTTCTTTTAATATGTTTCCAATTGTGTTTCTGATCTGTGTTCTGGGCCATCCCCAGGGGGATCCCACTTTACGAATCTTCCATAGGGTTGGTAGAGCTTAATCCTCCTCCCCTTTCCTGTGTTGTCTCTTCTTCGTGTTCCTGGCATATGGGCTTCTCTTTGCCTGTATTCCAATGTGAGTCCTAAATGCCTCTTCACTGTGTTGAAGGCTTGCTTTACTTGCCTCCTTCAGATGCCTTCGTAATCCCCCCTGCACTTGCCTCAGCTGGACTCGGGAGATCTCCAGCCTTTTTTTTTTTTTAAGATTTAAGATTTAGCCAGGTGTGGTTGGCACATGCCTTTAATCCTAGCACTCAGAGGCAGAGGCAGGCTGATCTTTGTGAGTTCAAGGCCAGCCTGGTCTACAGAGTGAGTTCCAGGACAGCTGGGGCTACAGGGAGACCCTGTCTCAACAAAGACCCCCCCAAACTCTGTAAGAACAGTACTCTTAACCGCTGAGCCATCTCTTCAGCCCCAAATATTTCTTAATTTCTTTTCCATGTACTATGATAATAGTATGGTAATTAACATTCTTGTTTAGCTGTTTCTGTAACAAGAGTTTGCACACTGCAAATATTATATAGAAAGGTCTTGTTTACATTTTACTAATGTTGACCATAATGCTCTATGATCTCCCACTACCACTAAGAGGGTAACCACTAATTGAGAACGATATACAGTCCTCTTCTGACTGCTTGGTCGTCTTATTTTTAACTGTTTTCTTTTTTTGTTATTGTTTTTGCTGCCAATTGTTGCAGTGTTTAAGAAGGCATTTGGGGGGCCTGAAGAGATGGCCCAGCAGTTAAGAGCGCTGAATTCCCAGCACCCACATGGTGATGGCTAAGAACTGTCTTTAACTCCAGTTCCAGGGGAATCCGACACCCTCTTCTGACCTCAGTGGCCTTGTACAAGTGTGCACCAACCTACATGCAGATAGTACATTCGTACACATTTTTTAAAAAAAAGGAATTTTGGGCCCTGGACTTAACTTCTGGTAGAGTACTTACCTAACATGCAGGAAGCCCTGAGATTTGGTCTTCAGTATAATGTATACTGACATTTTGTTAATGATAGTGCTGGCAGCGATTGCAATGAAAAATTGTACAGCGTTCAAGCTGAGCTTGCCTTAATATATTTGTTTCTAGTGTGTAGCAAAATGGATTTACATTATTAAAAGTTCATTTTATTGACAGCTTTCTAGTCAGACAACTCATTTAGGGTCAATCTGAAACTCTGCCTTTATGCCTTCCCTTCCCTGATATAGAACAATTTGCTTTGATTATTTGTGGTTTCTCAGAAAAGCTACTGTTGCCAGGCCCATGCTTTAGCACTCAAGAGGCAGACACAGGTACAAGTCCATTTCTGTGAGTTGAAAGCCAGCTTGGTGTGCATAGTGAGTTCCATCCCAGCCAGGACCTCATAGTGAGAGACCCTGTCTTGACAGAGGAGAGGCAAGAGGGAAGAAATGAATGGTATTGTTGCTTTTTAAAATTCATTTTTTGCCAGAGGTGGTGTCCCATGTCTTTGATCTTAGCACTTGGGAGGCAGAAGTAGACTACCCTGGTCTACATGTTGAGTTCCGGGCCAGCTGGAGCTACAGGGAGATTCTGTCTCAAAAAGAACCCCCCCCCAAAAAAAAAAATCAGTTTCTGTTCTTTCCAAAGGCTTCAGGAGCATGTCCAGTAATACAGTTTTTTCCTATCACCTCTGTGACTGTGATGTACATTGCTACGGAAAAGTAGAAAAACTATTCTAAACAAACAATGCAAATAGTTACTACATGCTCATTATTTTCTTCCATAGACAAAGATATACATTGTAGATTTCAGAATACTTAATGCTAGATTGTCCTCAAGAGATAATTTATCTGTTTAGTATAAGAATGCCATTTGCTACTTCCTTGTTAAATTAAACTATGAGGAAAGTTTGAGCATTCATGGAAGGATATTATTTTGACCCCTTTAGTTGCTATATATGGCATTTGTCTATAAATGTACAGTTGTATGAAAGCCAAGAATAGAATTTGGATTGAATGTCTGGCAAATTTTACTTATAAATGATAGTATTTTAGCACTATAAGGTTATGATTAAAGGACTGGATTTGTCATGCATAAAACCACTGATACCTTTTTGTCTTAACAAATGAAGTTAATTATCTTTTATTGAGTACATTTTGGTTTGTTCCAGTAGCCGGATCGAGCTGGGAGACGTGACACCACACAATATTAAACAGTTGAAGAGATTGAACCAGGTCATCTTTCCAGTCAGCTATAATGATAAGTTCTACAAGGATGTTCTGGAAGTTGGAGAGCTAGCAAAACTTGGTATGTTTTTTTTTTTCTCTTAAAGTTGGTATTCTTAAACTACTAGAGCAACTACTGAGTCTTTATAAGCAAAAGAAATTGTAGTGTTACAAGTTATGAGGAAAAAAAAATCTCAAAGAGAAAATTTTTTAAACAACCCTGTGTTTATGAGACTAGAGAGATGGCTCAGTGGTTTAGAGCACCCTGCTCTTTCAGACTTCCAGGGGTCAGTTCCCAGAACTGGGATTCCCAAATTGAGCAGCTTATAACCATCTGTAACTTGAGTTCCAGGGGATCCTCTAGCGTCCGTGAGCATCTGTGTGCACATGGTGCATATAAACTTAGGTATATGAATAAAATGTGTTTATATTATTTAATGAAAGTTTAGCCCTCTTCAGATAGTGTTGAGGCTGTTAATATTCATGGAGTAGTTGGTTAAAATTGAATGCTTATAGCCGGGCGTGGTGGTGCACGCCTTTAATCCTAGCACTTGAGAGGCAGAGGCAGGCGGATCTTTGTGAGTTCAAGGCCAGCCTGGTCTACAGAGTGAGTTTCAGGACAGCTGGGGCTCCAAGGAGGCCCTGTCTCGAAAAGACAAAAAAAAAAATTAAAAAGTGAATGCTTATAACAACTTAATATTTTTTAAAAGGAGCAGATTAAATAAAATGCCAATTTATTTCTTTGTATTTTTTTGTGGCAGCCTATTTCAATGATATAGCTGTAGGTGCAGTGTGCTGCAGGGTGGATCATTCACAGAATCAGAAGAGACTTTATATCATGACACTAGGATGTCTTGCACCTTACCGAAGACTCGGAATAGGTAAAATTATATGGGGCTTCGTTTTGTATTGTTTTAAGAACACTGTGAAAGAGGTTCTGAGTTACATGAAGGAAAATAAAAACTAGTGTTTATTAACAATTCACTTAGAAGCACTATACAAATTTGTCCCATTTTGTTTATCAGCCCAGAATTATATTAAAGAGGGTGCTCCTAGCTAGGCTTACCAGTGCATGCCTTTAATTCCAACACTCAGGAGGCAGAAGTAGGCAGTTCTCTGTTTCAGGCCAGCTGGAACCTCTAAAAGAGGCTGCAGGGGAGGGGGGTATACTCTTCTAACACCTTTTAAACATGTACTACTCTTAAAGAGAGAAGAATCTGAGGAGATAAGGATTTCTGATGTACTTTTAATTCTATTAGGACTAAGTTGTTAAGATGGCAAATAGATGTCAAATTTAAAGGTTGATTTGTAAGGTTACTTAACTTGTTTATCTTACTAATAGGAACTAAAATGTTAAATCATGTCCTAAACATCTGTGAGAAAGATGGCACTTTTGACAACATCTATCTGTAAGTACCTAATGTTCTTACCTAAAGTGTCTAATAATAAATCATCAGTAGAAATTTCTTTTAAAAATGAGATCTACTCACTGTATATTTTATTGAAAATGCCATGAAACTATGGTTGTTCCTTGAAAAAATAGTATACATGATCAGTATAGGATTTTAAAATTTTATTTATTTTTGTATGTGTATGAGTGTACTGTCTGCATGTAGGTTTGTGCACACCTGTTGTGCAATGCCACGGAGGTCAGAAGAGGGTCTTGGATTCCCGTGGAACTGGAGTTCTCCTGGAATTGGAGTTATAGACGGTTCTTAGCCGCCATGAGGGTGCTGGGGATCGAACCCGGGTCCTCTGCAAGAGCAGTCGGTGCTCTTAATGGCTAGGCTATCTCTCCAGCCCCAGGATAATTTTAAATTCAGGGTTGGTTGACTTGTAGAGAGACCATGGCTATGTAGGATGAACTGTAGTTATAATTTCATTTGTTTTAATGATATATAAGGAATGTGAAATGAAACCAAGATTACAGTGTAGGTGTTAAGAATTTAAGACCATTAATGCCATTATTTTCTCCTGCTATGCTGTTTGTACTCTTTTTTTCCAAGGTTGTCAGTGACATGCTCATTTCTAGTAGAGTTTAATAAGGTCAGAAGTAACCTAGTTACGGTTATACTTGGTTCTCAGAAGGGTAAAGTTTAAAAACTAAGCAAAAATTGGAACAGATGGCTTATTTATGGTGATAGAAGAGAAATCAGTGTTATTTCAGAGTATTGAAAGGCTCAATTTTCTTTTTTAAATGTGTTTTTTGTGCATGTATGAATGCCTTGATATGCATGCATTGCAATGCCTTGACGGTCAGAAGAGGATGCCCTGGAACTGGAATTTACAGGCTTATTAACCACCTGTGGATATTAGGAACTGAACCAGTGTTCTTAGGCCCTGAGCCATCTCTCCAGCCCCAAATCTCTCATCCATTTTTAATTATAGAAACTTTTGCTCCTTTTAGAATTATGGTAGAATACTTTAACCCTTGTTAACTATAGGAATAAACATGGTTACCAGCCACCTTAATCCTTAGATGTCTTGCAGTTGGAAGAATTAGATTAAATGTGTAACAAAGCTATCCGGTTTACCTGATACAAAGTAACAAATTTTTGTTGAATATTAGTTATTGTAAGGACAATGTAAAAAATGTAATATTTCAACTCTTACTAAGCTATATATGTGGATAAGACTTAAAAGCTCATGAAACTTTTTTTTTATACCCTATGTCTCAGGCATGTCCAGATCAGCAATGAGTCAGCAATTGACTTCTACAGGAAGTTTGGCTTTGAGATTATTGAGACAAAGAAGAACTACTATAAGAGGATAGAGCCTGCAGATGCCCATGTGCTTCAGAAAAACCTCAAAGCCCCTTCTGGTCAGAGTGCAGATACACAAAAGACAGACAACTGAACAATTACAAATGAACTTTCTTGCACTTGCTTGTCGCCAAATAAAAGAGAGACCCATTGATTTCCCCTCCCCCTTTCAGCTGCCCTCCTTCCTCGTTCTTGTTTTCCTCCTTTCTTTACTCTTAAAGTTTTAATACTTTCAAGGACTCTTAAAGATGATCATGTTTGGATTGTTTTAATTCCCTTATTTTTGCGAGGTGGTTGGATTGAAGGAAGAAAGTAGATCTATATAGTTTCACAGTTAAGATAATCTGGTCCCAAAAATTTGGGTGTCAGATTTCAGATTTTTTTAGCTGTTTTTTTTTTGTTGTTTTGTTTTTTTTTTAATGTCCTGCTTTCACATTGAAGGGCAGAGCCTACAACATTATTTCCAGAGACAAAAAGCAGAAGCAGCAATATCCTGTTCTCTTAACTATAGACAAGTTTAGTGTATTTGAGGTACTTTGAGTTTTTAAATACAATCTTTGGGATGCAGATCCCTGGACATTGCCTTCACTCTACCTTCAGTCCTCTGAGCACTCTCAGGAGTTGGACCATTGCTATCCTTCTAAGAAATACTAGGCTTATTTAGGTTTTTAAAAGTAGTTCGTCTCCTCTATTTACTGATGGATGGGGCAATTTGGGTAGGTAGTGTTATACTTTGGTCAAAGTGTTTCAGTTAAACTGCTTTTTCATTAATGAGTGGATTGGTTGTTAGCAGGTTTATTTTTCCTGCTATTAATCTTATTATTAGAGGCATTAACTTGTAGAGTATGTGCTGGTGAGGTTAATTTTTTTAATATCCCAGCTAGAGATAATGAACTTTAACTGACCTAAAGAAGTTTGTTACAATATTTTTTTCTCCTCTTTTCTTTCATTAAGCCCAATAACAGTGTAACCTTTAAAATGGAGTTATGTCCTTCTAGGTCAATACCCCTAAATAAGCCTGAAGCAAGTGTTTTCTATTGGGCATATAAAAAAATACATGACAAGCTTAGGTGGACTTGTGACACATTTATGTGTATTTAATACCAACTAATACAGGTTGTTAAAGTGTGGCCACTGAGCATTTGATAATATATGAAAGAATTTCTAGACAGTATTTTTGAAAATAACATAGCTATGCTATTGCTTATCTGTTGGAGAACATCCCAGATTTGCTTACACTCTGTGCCTACAATATTGAGTTTAAAGGATTGGAATAAGAGGATTTGTTAAACAAATTCCTTCTATTCTTGGAAAGATAGACATATAAAGTGTTAATACAAGTATCACTGTGACCTCTTACTGACAGGTCTGGTTTATGCCAGGTCATCTCCATGCACGTGGGGAGTGGCTCTGATAAGTTGAGAACTGTAATATGAGAGACATGTGAGATACTCATGTTTCTTCCCACCATCCCATCTCCGATACTTAGAATTTTTAGATTGTCAGTAGTCAATTAATGGCTCAAGAAATGTTTTCATTAGACTTGAAACAGTACACAGGTTGTGTGTTTCCTTTTCTTTGACTTTAAAAGGAAGTTTGATTCATCCTCTTATTTACAATTTTGGGATGCATCTCATTTCTAAATAGGTTAAATGATAAGATTGTTTCAGAAGATGTTTGTGTACACTTTAACCTTGAGTTTTCATTTGAGAATGTGAAAGTACAAAGAAAAGTGGACTTCGTTAGTCTTGAGTGCCAAGAAAAAAATAGAGAAAAGAAGTATGATTGATGAATGATAGGGTTCTAATTGTAAGGTAGTGGAAAAATGTAGAAAGACCATGCTTGTTTCTTGGGTACTAGTTTCTGAAACAGCCCAAATCTAAGCTTAGAAGAAAAGTTTAGTATTAAGCACCTTCATGGATAAGCTTCAGCTTGCTCTTGCCAAGAGAAGAAGGCCTAAGTTAGAGAGCATAGTTAGTTTGAAGAAGTCAGCCATTTTGTAAGCTTCCAGATAGCAAAATAGATTTTGATATACAAATGAGTTTTCTGAGATGACACTGCCTCTATTTCTATAACCATTTCACTTGGACTGTGTGAGTAGTCCTATGAATGTATCCCTAAATGTGGTTATTGAAACCCAAATAGCTGCCTCACAATTACGTACACATTATTTAAGAGGAGGAAAAAAATAATAAAGTTCGAATTGAGTGTATAGGCTCCCTATTATTACAGTTTCTTTTTCCATGCTAGTCAGTGGTTTAACCTAAATTTTAAGTGTGTGTATAAGGTCAGTTGATCTGTATCAAACTTACAATTCCATCCACTTACATAAGGGAAAAACATGGAAGAGGTAGGAACTGGGCTCTTACTTGCCTGTGAATCCGTAAAGATTAATGTCCCTTTTTTTTTTTTAAATGAGTACAAAAAAAAATCTTAGACATAAAATAGTAATTCTATTAACTGGAAGATAACAAGCTATATCCATATTTTTCAGGACAGATAGTTTTCACCCTGGGGTAAAATAGGTTAAAATTATTCTGTATGCTGTTTGCGTTTAAGTTCTAAAGAAAAATCGGTAGAGAAATCTATGCAATATATAATTTGTCAAGATTAATTGCCATTTGAAGGAGTTCTAAATATCTCCAAAACAGTTTACTCATTAATTAAAAGTCCTCCCAAAAGAGAACTATTGAGAAACAGTGGTGTGTGGTGGTGGAAAAGAAAACTCCCTCAGTTTTTGGAGGGAATAACTTTAAAAATACTTAAGATGGCTAAGTTTACTTGGTGCAGTTAAGAATTAAATTTGTCGATTTTAACATTGCTGTTACATCTGAAATAAACTTATGTCATGTTCTGGTAGTGATCTGTGATGTCTATAAATGGCAGGAGACCCAGTGTTGTGCTGAAATTTTATCCATTCTGTTTTACTTTTCCTTTTTTTTTTTTTTTTTTTTTTTTTTTTTAAGAGACAGGGCTAACTACATAGCCCTGGAACTCTATGTAGATCAAGCTGGCACTAGACTCACAGAGATCTGCCCGCCTCTGCCTCTTGACTGCTGGGGTTCCAGGTGTAATTAAGACATCTTATTCCAAACTTTTGGAAGGTGATTCAGAATTTTGCCCAGTATATTTTACTCCCAGCGAAAGGGAAAAAAACGATCCATAGAGATGTCTTAATATTATATTTGAATGTAATTGTTAAAAGCAGCCAGTACTTAAAGCTTTGCTCTAATGAGCAAGGGAGTGTGGACTATAAATAATGCATATTCTAATCCTCTTGCTTTTTAAAAAATTTTTGAGACAAGGTTAGCCCTACTTGGTCTGGAACGTGTTATGTAGACCAGGATGACCTCAACTTTGCCTCCCAAGTGCTGGGATTAAAGGCCTGTGCACCACCATGCCTACATTCCAACCCCCTTTTATTTGGAATTAATTGATTAGCACTTGAGTTTGCAGTGCTTAATATTTCTTTTGGATGGGGCTCTTTTTTTGAGACAGGGTTTTCCTGTAGCCCTAGCTGGCCTGGAACTTGCCATATAGAACAGGCTGTCCTTGAACTCAGAGATATGCCTGCCTCTGCCTTCCAAGTGCGAGGATTAAAGGCCTGTGCCACCATGACCAGAATTGAGCTTAATATTTCTAATGAAGATGATCTGAATTAGAATTTTCCTCGTTCCACTTAAGCAATGATCTTTCTGAGCATGGTGATACATGCTGTCAGCCATGACTGCTTGACCACAGCTAAAGGTGCTTTGTCAGCTCACTCAAATGGCTCTTAGCTCTCTACTTCTCATTGTTCGAGTATCTCTACAGTGCTGCCTAACCACTAGCATCTATGCTCTCCCAAAGCTAGTAGTCAAAGAGAGGCTGTACTCCTGACATAACCTCATAATCTAAGTCTAATCCAGAAATAGTTTCAAGCAGATAATTAATGTGAAGCACTTGCTACTTACATAGTCTAGAGTTGGCAGTTAAAGAATTATGTGCTTTTAAAATAACTTGATAAAAATACTATTGAATAGAATATTATGGAATTTTTTCAACATTGAATTAGATACCTATTTACTGTCCTCAAAAACTCAAGACATCTGAGGTAAGTATAAGTTAAGGCAGTGTTAAATGACTAACTTTTAACAGGATATTTGATTGAAAGGTTTTTTTTGTTTCTATCAACCATACTTCTGGAGCTTAATCTAGTTTGCTTATCTTTGAAAAACTATATTGAAAATATCAAAAGTCATTTTTAAAATTTTATGTGTATTGAGTGTATTGCCTGCATGTAGCTTGTGCTACCTGTGCTGTACAATGCCTGCAGAGGTAGCTGGAGTTATGGATGGTTGTTGGCTGCCATGTGGGCAGCCATCTGGTCCTTCGCAAGAGCACTCAGTGCTCTTTAATCGCCGAGCCATTTCTCTAGCTCCAGAAATCATTTTTTAAAAGATTTGAGTGGTCTTGAATTCTGCTTATCATTAGCAGTCTCCTGTACTGAAGATATACATGTATATCACAAGTTTCTTAAGCACCTTATTAAGCTTTGAGGATATAGTAATGATCAAGTTAGATAAGGCTCATGGCCTCTAAAGGTAAGTAAAAGTATCTTTGTTCTGTTTTGTTTGGGTTTGGATTTGAATTTTGAAACAAGGTCTCACTACCTAGCCATGGCCGTCTTTATGTAGCCCTGATGGTCTCAGTGTAGCCCTGGTAGGCCTTTCTGAAGCCCCTTATATTGGGGGCTGGCCTTTAACTGTACCTGCCTGTCTCCTGAGTGCTTGGTTTAAGCACATGTGTCACCACATCCAGCAAAGATTGTTTATTTGTATATGTCTGAGTGTGTGTGTCCATGTGCCCCCATCCATCCATCTGTCCGGCCATCTGTCTGTCTTATTTGTGCACCCACCCCAGTGGTGCCAGAGGATGTCAGAAGAGAGTGTTGGATCCCCTAGGGCTTGAGTTACAAGTGATTGCTACCTTCCTGTTGCAGGTGGTGGGAATGCAACTTGGGTTCTCTGGAAGAACAGCAAGAGTTTTCTCTTCACTCCTCTGGTAAAATTCTGTTTTAAGTAGAACAGATGTCTTAAGTGAAGGACTCTTGTAGGGCTGGTTTTGCCTTGAACCTTACATAGTTGAGCTTGAACTAGAACAACTGATTCTCCTTTCACCTCCCCAGTGTTGGCATTACAGGCATATATACCATCATTCCTGACTGGCTGAAAATTTTGTTCACAAAAGTAAACATCAGTTCTTGAATTTGATTTAACTTCATGAAGAAACATTGCGTATGATTACTTGTTTTAACATTGGCTCAAGTTTTTTTTTTTTTTTGTCTTTTTGAGACAGGGTCTCCCTGTAGCCCCAGCTGTCCTGGAACTCACTCTGTAGAACAGGCTGGCCTTGATCTCACAAAGATCCGCCTGCCTCTGTCTCCCAAGTGCTAGGATTAAAGGAGTGTACCACCACGCCTGGCTAACATTGGCTCAAGTTTTAATTAGGCCTAAAAGTCTGATGAGTTGGAAAGTCATAGAGTAGAGCCAAACCAAGAGAAAGGCTGTATGTGCTCCAGGCAGCAGACCATTTTCATCTGTTGAGACGTGTTGTTTCTTTTGAAGTATAACAAATCACAAATTGATTCTAAATTTCTGGGACCAATTCTGCATGACCTATCCTTTTTAATGTATTGCCTGTTTTAATTTGCTAATTTTATTTACTTATTTATCTACTTACTCGGTCTTTTTGAGACAGGGTCTTCCTGTAACCTCAGCTGTCCTGGAAGTTACTATGTAGACCAGGCTGGCTTTGAACTCAGATCTGCCAGCCTCTGCCTCACAAGTGCTTGGATTAAAGGCATGTACTAGCTAGTTTTAAAAGGGTATCTTTCCTATTCATAGGAAATTACACTATGTCTGTAATTTTGACTTTAGTTTTATCAGTAAAAACGCTGTTTTCATAAAGTGGTTCATGGAATCCTATTTTAAAGAGTATGTAAAACTGGGGTTGGCGAGATGGCTCTGTAGTTAAAAGAGCACGGGCTGCTCTTGCAGAGAACCTGGGTTCAGTTCCCAACACCCACAGGCTGGCTAATGACCATTCATAATTCCCATGCCAGAGGATCCAATGCCCTCTTCTGAGCTCCGGAGGCATTTCATGACATGAGTGCACTAACATACACTCATAAGGAGTATGCAAAATTGGTTCAATCCCTCTGTTTTTTTTGTTTGTTTGTTTGTTTGTTTGGTTTTTTTTCCCTTTTTGAGACAGGGTCTCCCTGTAGCCTCAGCTGGCCTGGAACTCTCTCTGTAGACCAGGCTGGTCTTGAACTCACAGAGATCTGCCTGCCTCTGCCTCCCAAGTGCTAGGATTAAAGGCGTGTGCCAGCATGCCTGGTTCCTGTTTTTTTCTGCTTGTATATGTGGACAAGTATGTGGAAGTCACAAGACAGCCCACAGGAGTCCATTCTCTCCTTCCAGTTTGTGGGCTCTAAGGATTGAACACAGGTTTTCAGGTTTTGCAGTAAATGCTTTTACCCAGAGAGCCATCTCATAATTTACAAAAGCCTTTCAAATTCTTTCACAGATATTTAGGTTCTGGCATCTTAAACATGGGTCTCTATTTTAACTTGAGCGCACCTTCCCAGCTTCATTCAATGGTCCTTCAGGGATTCCAACCCTGCCATACATGTATCAGCCTCGTCGGCCTCGAACTTTGTCTTGAGCGTCTATGACACTTTCACTTTTTCATCTTTCATGCTTCCAAAGCCAGCCCCATGTCTATAATGCTGTCCAGCACTGCTGACTACTTAAGATACAGATGTCCCCCTTTGAACAGTTTTGTTGGCTTTTGTGTGCTGACCCCAGGAACACACTTTTGTAGGCAGTTCCTTTTGAACCAGGAACAACTCCAGCAGCTTTCTTATTTAGGCTTTTTCCCTTCAAAGGAATTTATGTTTTTACAAACTGGAGCCTACAGTAGGCAAATTCTTTCTCTTGAGAGCAGCTTTCCTGTTGTCCCACTGAGGAGCTTGAGGTTTCTCTTTAATGGCACTGATATGTAACAATTATAGATGCTTTGTTTTTGCCCTCTTTGCCACTTTCAACTTGCCTACTTTGTTTTTCCCATCTTTCTGCCTATTCTGAATAAGAGCGGCGAGCAGTATCTGAATGCTGTGCCACTGTGAAGTTTCCTCCACCAAACAAATTAGCCTGTTACTTTGAATTTTGCCTCACCCAAGTTCTCAGTACATGAGTAAAATGCAGCCAGATTGTTCAAAACAGCATTGATGCCCTGGAGTCCAGTCTGGATAAGATTACTAGTCCCCTCTTGAAGACTCATGAGCTAGTCTTATACTTCTGCATTTCTCTTGGTATTATGGTCTTCTGGATTCCCACAATAGACTGTTGAACTCTGCTTATTCTCTAACCCCAGCTCCAAACTTCACATTGCTTCTGTAACCATTTCAAAAGCCAAAACACCACGTATTTGGGTTTATCACAGCCAAGGCTCTATTACTATTTGTGTGTGTGTGTGTGTGCGTGTGTGTGTGTGTGTGTGTGTAAATTGTTGCTGTGACCAAATACCTGACAAGCAACTTAAGGGAGAAAGGGTTTGTTTTTGCTTGAAGGGTTAGCAACAGGAGTGTAAAGCAGCTGGTCCCAAGGCCTCTGGAGGGAAGAAGCAGAGAGACATGAAAGCTGGCACTTGGCTGTTTTTTTGTTTGTTTGTTTGTTTGTTTTTTTGTCTTGAGACAGGGTCTCCTTTTAGTCCCAGCTATCCTGGAGCTCGCTCTGTAGACCAGGCTGGCCTTGAACTCACGGAGACCCGCCTGCCTCTGCCTCCCAAGGGCTGGGATTAAAGCCCTGCGCCACCACGCCCGGCTTTGGCTGTTCTTTTGACTTCAGTTCAGGGCCTTCCCAATAGTTGGTGCCACTCATTTCGGGTGCATCTTACGTTTTCAGTTAAGTCTTTCTGGTAAAACCACAGTCACATTCAGAAGTGTTTCCAAGGTAATTTGGAAAGTAATGACATTTATGAAAAAAATACATTTATAATGAAAATATACCATTCATTTTCATCATGAATGACAGGAATTAAATGACGTGAAAAGCTATAAAAGTCTATATATATATACTTACCACACGTACTGGTAAGATCCTGAATTTTTTTAAATATCAGTTTTTTGTGTATGAGTGTATTTTCATGTATGTAAGTGTTCCCTTGTTATGCTGTGTCTCAGGAAGTCAGAAGAGGTTGTCAGACCCCCCTGGAACTGGAGTTAATAGATGGTCTGTTAGCCACCAGGTGGGTACTGGGATCCCAATCCAGGTCCTCTGCAAGAATAGCCAATACTCTTAACTGCTGAGCCATCTCTCCAGTTCCAAAATCCTCAGTTGTTGTAAAATTGTTGTAAAATTGTTGTAAAATTGTTGTAAAATTGTTAAGAAGGCAAAGATAACTACTCTTACTACTTCTATACTGTTTTGTACTTGTGTCACAGCCAGTCCATGCAGTTTGGAAGTAAAATGGTCTTTATTTGCAGATGACATGATTAAGTAGGAAGTGCTATTGGAAGCTTACAGCATTTAACACCAGTTGGATTTCCAGTAATAAAAATTAGAAATGGAAGTAAAAATAGCATTTTGAAAGCTGTTCTTCATACCTGTGTTCAAATTTCAGTATCAAAACTAGAAACACTGCTGGGTGTAGTGGCACATGCCTCGTTAGGCAGAGGCAGGCAGATTTCTGTGAGTTCAAGGCCACCTGGGGCTACAAGGAGATCCTGTCTCAAAAATACCCTCCCCCCCCAAAAAAGAAAAAAGCTAGAAACACATTTGGAGACTGAAGTACAGAATTCAGCAAGTACCTTGATTTGATTTCCCCAGAACTAAAACATGATAGAAAAATGAAAAATTGGGAATATATTTTAAAAATTTCCAAAACAAGTATAGAGAATATCACTTGAAAAATATCTTTAAAGATCCTAATGTTGAGTGATACTAACTCCTAGGGCTGGACACAAAACATTGAGCTGTCATCTCTCCCCAAATTGAAGTATAGATGCTAGTGAAAATTGTAGCAAACTTTCCCTTTTTAACATGATAAGAATGAATTTATATAGATGTGTGTGTGTGTGTGTGTGTGTGTGTGTGTATATATATATATATATATATATATATGGGACTGTAAGGCCCTAAAATAGTTCTTTTTTGCTTAACTTGTTGAGATACAGCCTTACTGTATCTGAGGCTGGTCTTGAACTCAACTCACAATGATCTTACCTTATAAGTGCAGAAATTATAAGCATGATTCACCACATGGCACTTTCATATAGATTATTTTTAAAAGAAGAAAATTGGAGGACTTAACTGCTTGGCCACAATTTATGAACTGAACAAAAACAACATGGTATGCAACATAAATCAATCAGTACTATAGAATTAAATCTAGAAATAAATGTACACTTTATGATTACTTAATTTTGTTCATGGCACACAGAAGAAAGGATATTCCTTTCAACAGTCATATAAGGAAAACTGGATTTGCCAATACCAGTTTGAGCAATATTTCCATAGTACACAAAAATTTAAAGGCACTGTGGCCTGCCTGACATGGTCGTCCAGTCTTCTGTAGTCCCAGCTACTTGATGAAATTAAAAAGTTGGGAAAATTGCAGGAAATATTTGTGTGTGCTGTATCCGGTCATGGATTTGTAATCAGAATGTATAAAGAACCCTTAAGGGCCAGTAAGATGGCTTTTCTGGTAAAGGCTTGCTGAGATGTATAAACAAACACCATGTTAAGTATCGCCAATGACGTGGAACAATTCAAACTCATACAGTCTGGATGGGAACCTAAAACGATAACTTGGGGAAATGCAGTTGTTTTTTGTTTTGTTTTGTTTTGAGACAAGGTCTCACTATGCAACTTTGCTTGGCCTGGAACACTGTTGATCAGGCTGATGACAGAATTCATGCTACTTCCCATATAGATATTTTAGGTTAAAATAATGATTGGGCTGGGGAGATGGCTCAGCAGTTAAGAGCCATTGGCTGCTTTTGGAGAGGACCTGGATTTGGTTTCCAGCACCCACATGGTAGCTAACAACCATCTGTAACTCCAGTTCCAGGTAATACGATGCCCTCTTCTGGCCTCTATGGGCATTGCATGACACAGGTGCAAAACATTCCTACATAAATAAAAAAAATTTTAATAGTAATGACCCATGCTTGGGTAGGGCTTCATTCCTTTCCCTAGACATTAAGAATCTCAACAAAAGATTGTTTACAGTAAAGACATCCTACCTTGTATTACTGTGGGATAGACTTTTACCCTACCAAACCTTAGGAACGACCCAGTAATAGGACAGTAATTTCAAATTTCACCAAAATCTTATATATGACTACTGTAAAAACAAGCTTGGACTTGGTGTTGTCAAACCTGCACCTGTTTTTGGGTATGCCTTACTTCTGAGCACCTCTTCTAACTCCGTGATTAAGCCTTTAATTAAATGTATCTAATAAAATTGCCAATTCTGTTTGATAAAGTGGGTAGTCCTGAAATCATTTTCAGTGTCAAAACCACAAATCGTGGTTTGGCCGGAGTCAAGTTCCTTATAATTACTGGGGAATTCTTTTCAAGTGCCTCTTTTACCTATACCCCAAACCATTGAGAATACCAAGATCTTACATGGAACATTAACACCTTTGTTTTGTAATAGTTCAAAGTGAAACAATCCTGTTGCCTACCCAGAAGTGAATATAGAATATATGATGTCAAACTATGAACAACTACTTAGCAGTTAAAACTGTGAGATTACTAATACCTCAAGGTGGATGAATCTAAAAGATGTGCCGAGTGATAGGTCTATACTAATTTCATCTGTGTAGTGTTCTCGAAAATGAAAATGTAGCAGAAAGATTAGTGACTGGGGAGCAGAAAAAAGGCAGAAAAAAAAAGTATGAAGAAACTTGGAGTGAGGTGGATACTTGTATTACTCAGATGATCTCTGATACATATAACTATCAATGTACACTTAGATACTTGTTTTCCTGTGTGTCTGTGCTAAAGCTATTATGTCTTCACTGAGTGTTTGATTGTTTCATAGAGAGTCTCCCTAATACCCAGGCTGTCCTAAAACTGAACATTCTCCTGCTCTGTGTCTGAGGTTACATGTGTGAATCACCATCCCTGCTGACCCAAGTTTTGTTTTGTTTTGATTTTGTTGCTGTTTTTGTGTTTGAGGTTAAGGTCTCACACTGTAGCCCATGCTGGCCTGGAACTCACTGTGTAGACCTGGCTGACCTTAAACTCAAAAAGATGTTTTTGCTTTCCTAGTGCTGTCATTAAAGGCAGGCAACACCATACTTGATGGATCTGTGCTTTTAAAGATGTTAAGAAACTAAAAACCCTATATACAGAGCCTTGTTTTGTGATAAAAATTACATTCAACCCTGAGGTATAAATGTCAATACTCTTGCTACTTTAAGAAGAGACTGAAGACCGAAGTGCTGAATTTGCTTTCAATGCAAAATTCATACGCATACATTCTCACACAGATTTTCAGAAAATCTTTTCCTCAAATGGGTAAAAGTGCAAACATCCTTTAAAACAATTATATTTCCTCCAAAAAGCAATAGAAATGGTATAAGCTTTCTGGAACAGGTATTTCATCAGGGATGAGGGGCTGGGGAGATGGTTCAGGGGTTAAGAATACTTGCTGTTCTTCCAGAGGACCCAGGTTCAATTCCTGGCACACACATGGCAGCTACCTACCATTTAAACTCCAGTTTCAGGGGAACCAACACCCTCTTCTGGCCTCTGAAGGCATTGTGCATATGTGGTGCATATACACATAAAATAATAAAACTTTTAAACAAAATTCAGAGAACATTTTTTATGTGTATGAATGTACTGTCTGCATGTAGGTTTGTGCACCCATGTCGTGCAGTGCAGCAGAGGTCAGAAGAGGGTGTCAGATTCCCCTGGAACTGGAGTTAAGGATGTTTCTCAGCCGCCATGTGGGTGCTGGGGATCGAACCCCATCCTCTGCAAGAGCACTCGGCGCTCTTAACTGCTAGGCCATCTCTCCAGCCCTATATTGACATTCTAAGAATATATTTCTAAATAAAAAGACTTCTGATTACATCAAGGACATAACTGGATGAGATTTAGATCCATCTCTTCTGGAGAACAGACCTAGCAGATGACATAGTTTGAGAGTCATAATAGATCTGAGAAAGGGCAAATGCATGGAGAGATTTCTGCAGGATTGCTGTCTCAATGGTGACCTTTGCTACCTTAGCATGGCCACCTAGATGTGTGATGTTGAAGCAATTACTGCTTTTTCAGGCCCTGACTTCCTTCACAAGCATGGTGACAACAGCCAAACTGCTGGATGGTTGTGTGGATGACATGCGATAATAAGCTTATTCAAGGGGTGGGGAAAGGAAACTGAAAACCCAAGCCATACGGTGGAAAATACGTTATAAACATGTATCTAATAACAGATGAAGAACATTTCCAAGTCTGAGACACACTTCCTGATTTTAGAATGGACTAATATCCGAAAAGAACTTAAAAATTATGTTGAAATATGCTGCGGTCCCAGCTGATTTGAACTATATAGTGAGACTGTCTCAATAAAGGCAATATCTGTGTGGGTGATGTGTGGATTATCTGGAACCTTCATATACTGCTGTTGGAATGCAAAATAAAAGTTACAGCCTCTGAAAAAGTTGGGACATTTCTTCAGGAAATATGGAAGTCAGAGAGTTACCCATTCACGTATACCATTAAGAAAGTAAAAAATAGCCTTCCACATGGAAATAAGAGTTGGGCACGGTGGCGCATGCTTTTGATCCCTGCAGATCAGGCAGAGGGGCAGGTGGATTTCTGTGTTTGAGGCCAGCCAGGGATACACAGTGGGGCCCTGTCCTTAAGTGCAAGCTCAACTCTCCACTCTGGTGAAATTTGCAAAACGCTAGTTAAGTGGGCGTGATTTGTAGACAGCAAGTAGCCTCTCTGGTCCGATGCACATTGGGTATGTATGGGAGCACAGTGAGGGAGCAGAGGACAATCCCCCATGGTCCTGGCACCAGAAGATGTGGGCAGGAAGAAGAGGGGTGCACTAGAAAGACATTTGCTTTAATTGCCTATCAGCAAGGAGGGAATGAGTAGAATCCAGCCTAAATGGCCTCAATCCCAGCATCAGCCAGCTCCTTTCAGGAAATGAAACGGTGCACACATTGGTTGTAAATCTTGCAAATCTTTCTGTACCATGGAAGGGTCTCAAGCATGAGGGTGAAAATCAGATTCACTCTGAATAGACTTGACCTTGGAGACAAGTTATATTGGCCACTGTGTGTGTGTGTGTGTGTGTGTGTGTGTGTGTGTGTGTGTGTGTGTGTTTTAAGGTTTATTTTTTATGTGTGTCAGTGTTTTGCCTGTGTGTATGTAACTTCACCATATGGGGGCCTGATGCCTGAGAAGGCCAGAAGAGACATGTTGGATCCCCTGGAACTGGAGTTACAGGTGGCTGTTAGCTGCCATGTTCAGGGAATTGAACTAAAGTCCTCTGCAAGAGCAGCAACTGCTCTGAACTGCTGGGCTACCGCTCAGCTGAGCCACTGTTAGTCCCATATAGACATAGACACAAAGGCTATACCAGCAAACCTTATTTGGTATCAATCATCTCAATCTGTGGTAAACCGATGTTGAGGTAATATAAAGACCCCTGGTTGAGGGTCTTCATTTGGACTTCATTGAAAGTTTTTCACTATTTTTTCTTTTTGTGCACAGGTCACGGCTTACGTATCAGACAACTTGTGGGAGTCATTCCTCTCCTTGGTGCCAAGTACCTTTATTCACTGAGTCATCTTGCTAGACTGGGATTTAGACTTCAATTAGGAAATGAGGATTTTTTAAAAAAAAGGAAATGATTAAATTTAAGTTACTCTTTACCAAACAAAGTTGTGGTTCACAAAACTGGATTTGATATTTATTGCCCCCCCCCCAATGCCTATTTTTAACCATATTATTTCTCACGGGACACTTTAAAAATATTTTCTGTGTATGAGTGTATTGCCTGTGTTAAGTGCACTGTGTCCTGCAATGCCCCTGGAGGTCAGAAGAGGGCGTTGGATCCCCCTGGAACTCGAATTACGAATAGACTTGTGGGTGCTAGGAACTGAACCCATGTGCTGTGTAAGAATAGTCAGTACTCTTAACCGCTGAGTTACCTGTCCAGCCCTACAGTTTTCAAGGTGGTAACTCCCACTATGCCCTGTGAACCTTCTGGAAATTTATCTGGCCCATGGGACATTTCCAAACCTGGTTGTGAAAGAGCTCAGAAGTCTCTCACCACTACTAGGTGGAGGACACCGTTCTCAGGGTGAGAGGGTTTATGAAATCTGAAATGAAGCTAAGAAAAGGTCATTGGGGCCACGGTTCGGGACCCCAAATCCCACTCTGAGGCCTCCAGTCCGTGACCCGTTCCCCACCTACATAGAGATGTCTAGTAGCCTAAGCTTGGTGGGTGCCAGCACCCATCCCTCTACATCACACTCGCTTCC
Source organism: Rhizomys pruinosus (assembly GCA_009823505.1). NCBI lineage: Eukaryota > Metazoa > Chordata > Mammalia > Rodentia > Spalacidae > Rhizomys > Rhizomys pruinosus. The sequence goes on from VZQC01001358.1 coordinate 1,871,121, forward strand.
TCAGCTGGACTGAGGTTTAAGGCTTATTTTTTAATGTGTGTCAGTGTCCCCCAACTGAGGACATCTCAGGGCATTTCTGAAAACGGTTTTCGTGCCTTTCTTTCACATAAAGGACGACTGTGTCCACAGCTTACGAATTCCAGCTGCGTTGGGCCGGCAGCGGTCCTGCAGAGACCTGGAAGTCGGGCACCACTGGGTTCTCTGCTTTCCACACTCTTTTCCCGCCTTCTGGTAGTCTAGGCTCAGGGGAGCTCTCCAACCCGAAAGCCTCTAGTGCACTCTTCCCCTTCGCTTCTTCAAACTCGCACTGAAAGATGAGAGAACTGCCAGCCAGGAAGTTTCTTCAAACCCTCCCTAGGTTCTCCAAGCGTCTCCTTTAAGGAACCAGGCCCACCTCTCTCCCATTCACCTACTGGCTTTCCTTCCTGCCTGTCACTCTACCTTTAAGAATATTTCCTGTTCTTTCAACCCAACTTGCACACCTCCGCCCCCCGGCCCTCCTCATTGGCCGCCGGAGGCCTGTCCCCTCCTAGGTCTTCCCTTTACCTTCTCCCACCCTCTAGCTTAGCGCAGCGGCACTCTTGCTCGCTTCTGATTGGCTGCGACGGCAACCTCCCCAGTCTCTAATTGGCTGGCTGGACGGCCGGGGCGGGCGCGCAGCGCACACAGGGTAGGCTGTGCCTGTGCCAAGCCGTGGCCGCGGGAGGGGTGGGGAGGGGCGGGGGGAGGGGGGCTGGGAAAGTTGAGGCCGCACTGCTGCCGGGTCTCCGGCCTCCTGGGCTCGGGCTCGCAGCGGCGGCTGTGGCCGCGAGAGGAGGCGGCGGGGGCGGGGGGAGAGGAGGGCCTGGGCCCGCGCTCCCCCAGCCCCGGAGGAGCAAGCGGCGGCTGCGGACCGTGAGACTCGCCTGGCTCTCCAGACACCCCTGCCTTCCCCGCCTGGGATCATGACCCATGCGGGGGTAGCCGCCACCGCGGCCGAAGAGAGCGTCGCCGGCGGGTGAGTGGCCGCGGGAGGGGGCGCTGACAGCCAGGGCCGCGGCTGCGGGGGCGGCTCCGGGGGGCGGCCCCGGGTTCAGCTCCACCCACCCCCTCATTGCTCCGGAGCGGAGGGCTAGGAGACTGTCCCTCCTTCCTGGGGACCCCGGAGTGGCCCGGCCAGCTCCGGCGACGGCGGCGGGGCGCGCACCCTCGGTGCCAGGCCCCAGGGGGCTCCCCTGCACCCCGCGACCGGTGCGCGCCGGCCGACAGAGGCCCCACGTTGCTCTGGGTGCATAAGGAGCTGGGCAGCCAGGTTCCCACCGGTGGCCTTTGCCCGCCTCGCTTACCTTGTGCTGTCTTCCATCTCTTTCCTTGTCCGTTGACTTTGCTTCGGACCTACTCGTCAAACTTGTGATTTTGTAACTTTCACCCCTGTGTCGGAGAGTTGGGCTTGCGTTTTCTTTTTATAAGCTTATCTTTTATTTGCTTTCTGAATAGGAGGATCCAAGCGAATAACCATCTCTTCTCGTTATGTATTTCCTGAAGATATACGAGGTTTTGGGACTCTTAATAAGGTGTAACATCTTGATGATTGAGCTCCCGTCTCTCTGGGGACATGCTCCTTTTGCTTTTATTGACTTCATAGGCAGATAAGAGACCAGATAAACCTGTCAAATCCCAAGTAATATTTGGGTAACGTTTTCCTACTAATAGTGAGCTGACACACTAGACAGTGGTGGCCAATTTTACAGGTAGAGAAGATAGCTCTTTCCTTAAAACAAGGGGCAGATTTCTTGAGGAAACTTGACGGTTAAGTGGATTGTGCAGTACCTGTTGGCATGAGGTACTGAATGAATGTTGTGCCAGGCATGTCCAACTGGTGGCCCAACACAAAGTGGTAAATTTACTCCGAATTTTAAGAAATTTAACCTGATCGTGTGGTTCTTTGTGCACGAACCTTGTAGATGATAAGGTTGTATCACAATGTCAGAAGGCTGGACACCTAGTCTAAGCAATATAACTATTGTATAAATTAACAGAGTCTCCTAACTTAGAGTTTTCCCTGTTACAAAAGCACTGCAATGCAGGAGTATAAAGGCAGCTTATTTTCTAGATTATTTTCTCTGAAACATCACAGAAGTAAAATTCTAAATATGCAGGTTGTACAGTGTATGAGAAAATAATGGATGATTTTCCTATTTTCAGAGCTTGGCCTGTCTAGTAAAGAAAAGGAAAAAAAAAAAAAAAACAGTAAGAAAATGCACTGGAAGATAAGCTTCCACAGGTTACCAGCTCGGGACTGCTGCTTATAAACAGGGTCCTAAGATAAGCCTGGCTCTTAATTTTATTTCACATTTACCTTTCTGTTATCAAGCCTAGTGGTTCTCAAACTGGACTGTTAATTATTATCACCCTGTTCCATTTCCCAGAGACTTCCTTTGATCTGGAAGGGAGATGACTATTGAGTGCTTAAAGCTTTCCGCGCGTGATTTTGTTCAGCAGCCAGGGCTGAAGTCTACCATAAGCTTAGAACAATGTCCAGACTTCCAGCTTGTGTTGCAGTGCTGCAGGCTTTTTCAAGGCAAGCCTTCACTTCTGTGTTCAACTTTTCCCCCACTGCCTTCCAGTGTGAACTTTTGGACACCTTAGTCCCATGGAATGCAATTTATGTCCTACCTTTTGCTAACAACATGGACATTTTTCAAGATATGAATCCCATTCCTTGTAATCCCCCTTCCTACCGGTTTTTTTTTTGGGGGGGGGGGAGTATAAGGTCTTTCCTTTAAAAAGAAACTTTAAAATTTATTTTATTTTATGTGTTATGAGTGTTTTGGCACAATGTTTGCGTAGAGCAGAAGAGGGGGTTGGGAGTTTGTGATGGTTGTTAGCCACCATGTGAGTGCTGGGAACTGAACTGGGGTCCCCTACAGGAGCAGTAAGCATTCGTAACCACTAAGCCACCTCCCCAGCCTGCGACAGAGTCTCTCTGTCTTTGTAGCCCAGGCTAACATCTAATTTGCAACAATCTTTCTGACTCCATTCCCAAGTGCTGAGATTATAGATGTGTGCCATGTACCTGACACCAACAGAAGTTTTAGGATTTTTTTGTTTTGTTTTTTTGTTTTTAAATTACATTTATTTAGAGAGGAGGGGGGAGATGCCCGTTTTCCACAGCGTGTGTATGGAGGTCAAGGGACAACTTTTGGAAGTCACTTCTTTCCCATGGTATGTGATCGAACTCACATTGTCAGGTTTGGTGGCAAACACCTTTCTGAGGTAACTCATCAACCCAACAATGAAAGTTTGAATTATATTTTTTATGAGGTTTCCAGAGAGCTTACCCTAGTTTTTAGTGATAAGCTCCCTTTGAACTGATAGGGTGTGTTAATTTAAATTACATATACGTGCTTTGTTTGGTTAAAATTTAATGACAAAGTCTTTTTTGTTTCTTAGCTCTCCTACAGTGGTTTGATTTAAGATGAACGGTTTAGAATGCCCTTGACCTCATTACAACCATAGTTTCAGATTTGATTCCTGCTGTCTCTTAATAGCTTCTTTTTTTAATTTTTTTAAATTTTTTTTTATTTCTGTATGTGTACGAATGTACTGTCTGCATGCAAATCTGTGCACCTGTGTCGTGGAATGCCGCGGAGGTCAGAAGAGGGCGTTGGATTCCCCTGGAACTGGAGTTCTCCTGGAATTGGAGTTTCAGACGGTTCTCGGCTGCCATGTGGGTGCTGGGAATCGAACCCGGGTCCTCTGCAAGAGCGGTCGGTGTTCTTAACCACTAGGCCATCTCTCCAGCCCCTCTGAATAGCTTCTTTTAACTACTATTGAGTTGTTGAGCGCAAGTATGGATGCCCAGTTTTTCTGTATAATCACCTGATTTCTTTAGTATGGATGCCCAGTTTTTCTGTATAATCACCTGATTTCTTTAGTATGGATGCCCAGTTTTTCTGTATACTCACCTGATTTCTTTAGTATGGATGCCTAGTTTTTCTGTATACTCACCTGATTTCTTTAGTATGGATGCCTAGTTTTTCTGTATACTCACCTGATTTCTTTAGTATGGATGCCTAGTTTTTCTGTATACTCACCTGATTTCTTTACTAGGTTGGTTGTTTTCCCTTTTGTGGGCCCCAGTCTTGAATTTATTCCGGTGTTAGTGCTTAATACATTGCCATAAGTGTGTGCCCTGAGTGCCAGCCTGGGACAGTATCTAGGATTACTACGGGAGTACTCACAGAGTAATCCTAGGTACTGTCCCAGCAGGACAGAACTGGTGCCCCACCACCACATGAATTGTGTTCCCATATACTGCATTGGTCATTAAGAGACACTGAACAAAATATATGTTAATGACTGACTGTACAAAGGTAACTGTACTCACAACGTAGATTGATTTAACATTAATTGTCTTGACCTTCTGTTACAGATTTTTCAAGGACTATTAGGGACTATTCTAAGTAATTCTAGTGACAGACTTCTTAAATATGTAATCCTTGATATATACATACAGATACACCTTGAGCATTTTGCTCTGTGCTTGTTATCCATAAAGTATTTGTGAAATTCTTGCTAAGAGGAAAACTGTTAACTGCCCAAGTAGATAATTTTTCTTTTTCTCATTAAATTCTCCATATGGGTACAGTTGTGCTACTTCAGAGGGCCGGATCTTTTAATTAGATCAGTAGGACATGATAAGTTACTCCTATTAATGTGCTAATACTGTGTTTTTAATTCAGTGCATCAAGTATTTATTGAATACTTACCATTGGCCCAACACTATAGGTGCTAGAGAGAATACAGAGATGGTAAATAGTGAACTCAGCACATAGGAAAATTTGGTGGTGGGGGGGAGTAGATTGGGGACCACCCACATCAGAAAACCAAGGGACCTAACACAGTACTCATTGGCAACTAAATTTAAGTAACTAATCTATACTATAATAACAGTGAAAAATTAGGAGGGACTGCTCTTTCTCATTTGCCTATTGTCTGGCTGCTTGAGGAGCCCCAGATATCCTTACCTCCCAATTAATGAAGCCATCCTTGGGTCCCCTGGTGAAAGAATCCTCACATTAGCCGCTACAATTTCTTAAACAGCAGAAGCCACAGAGTATGAGAACAGAAAAAAATGATGCTGGGACCAAGAAAGGTACTGCTTGTACTGTTGCAGCAAGAAAGGTACTGCTCCTACTGTTGCAGCAAGAAAGGTCCTGCTTGTACTGTTGCAGCAAGAAAGGTACTGCTTGTACTGTTACAGCAAGAAAGGTACTGCTTGTACTATTGCAGCAAGAAAGGTACTGCTTGTACTGTTGCAGCAAGAAAGGTACTGCTTATACTGTTGCAGCAAGAAAGGTACTGCTTGTATGTTGCAGCAAGAAAGGTACTGCTTGTACTGTTGCAGCAAGAAAGGTACTGCTTGTACTGTTGCAGCAAGAAAGGTACTGCTTGTACTGTTGCAGCAAGAAAGGTACTGCTTGTACTGTTGCAGCAAGAAAGGTACTGCTTGTACTGTTGCAGCAAGAAAGGTACTGCTTGTACTGTTGCAGCAAGAAAGGTACTGCTTGTACTGTTGCAGCAAGAAAGGTACTGCTTGTACTGTTGCAGCAAGAAAGGTACTGCTTGTACTGTTGCAGCAAGAAAGGTACTGCTTGTACTGTTGCAGCAAGAAAGGTACTGCTTGTACTGTTGCAGCAAGAAAGGTACTGCTTGTACTGTTGCAGCAAGAAAGGTACTGCTTGTACTGTTGCAGCAAGAAAGGTACTGCTTGTACTGTTGCAGCAAGAAAGGTACTGCTTGTACTGTTGCAGCAAGAAAGGTACTGCTTGTACTGTTGCAGCAAGAAAGGTACTGCTTGTACTGTTGCAGCAAGAAAGGTACTGCTTGTACTGTTGCAGCAAGAAAGGTACTGCTTGTACTGTTGCAGCAAGAAAGGTACTGCTTGTACTGTTGCAGCAAGAAAGGTACTGCTTGTACTGTTGCAGCAAGAAAGGTACTGCTTGTACTGTTGCAGCAAGAAAGGTACTGCTTGTACTGTTGCAGCAAGAAAGGTACTGCTTGTACTGTTGCAGCAAGAAAGGTACTGCTTGTACTGTTGCAGCAAGAAAGGTACTGCTTGTACTGTTGCAGCAAGAAAGGTACTGCTTGTACTGTTGCAGCAAGAAAGGTACTGCTTGTACTGTTGCAGCAAGAAAGGTACTGCTTGTACTGTTGCAGCAAGAAAGGTACTGCTTGTACTGTTGCAGCAAGAAAGGTACTGCTTGTACTGTTGCAGCAAGAAAGGTACTGCTTGTACTGTTGCAGCAAGAAAGGTACTGCTTGTACTGTTGCAGCAAGAAAGGTACTGCTTGTACTGTTGCAGCAAGAAAGGTACTGCTCGTACTGTTGCAGCAAGAAAGGTACTGCTCGTACTGTTGCAGCAAGAAAGATACTGCTCGTACTGTTGCAGAAAGAAAGGTACTGTTCTTACTGTTGCAGCAAGAAAGGTACTGCTCCTACTGTTGCAGCAAGAAAGGTACTGCTCCTACTGTTGCAGCAAGAAAGGTACTGCTCCTACTGTTGCAGCAAAAAAGGTACTGCTTCTACTGTTGCAGCACACACAGGAACAATTTCTCTTTGGTGATTAGCAACAGAACTTGACTGGGCCAATCTAAGCAAAATATGGAGAATTACGGGTAAGTGCTGGGTAAGCTCACAGAAGAAAAAGAATAACACAGTGAAGTCCGGAGAAGCTTAAGGAGTGCTAGTGTATAGGGATAGCTCAGTCCCAGCCAGCTTTCCTTCTTGTGCTAGGAGTGTTAGCTGTTAACCCTGTGCTACAACCTCAGAGGTCACAGCCCAAGTCCTGTGTGAACTCAGAAAGGGGACAGAAATGCTTTCTAGAGGAGAAGCTGGACACAGTTGCCAGTGTGCTCACAGAGCAGGTATTTCATACAGATCCATTGGGTTTGGCAGTGTGGAAGGCTTTTGGTGAGCTTGGCAAAAGCAGCTAAAGAGTGAATGAAAAATGAGGAAGAGGGAACGATCTTGTCAATTATCTGTTCCAGAAGCCTGATGGACGGGGTTGGAGAGATGGCTCAGCTGTTATGAACACTGGCTCCTCTTGTAGGGGACCCAGGTTGGGTTCCCAGCACTTGCATGGTTACTAACGATCATCTCTAACTAAAGTTCCAGGGGATCTGACACCTTCTGGCCTCCACAGGAGTATGGCATGCAAAACACTCACACATATAAAATATAAATAAATAAAAATAAATAAATAAAGAAATAAAGAAATAAATAAAATAAAAATAAAAAAAATAATCTTCAAAAGGCTCTTGTTTTTTTAAAAAAATTTTTTTTAAATTTTATTTCTGTATGTGTATGTGCTGGTTAGCTTTAGTGTCAACTTGACACACCTGGGTTGAGGGATCCTCAATTGGGGAATTGGCTCCATTGGATTGGCCTGTGGCCACATCTGTGGAGTATTGTCTTGATGATGGGGGGGGCAGCCCACAATGAGTAGTGCCACCCTGGGCAGGTGGTTGTGTACGGTATAAGAAGGCAGGCTGGGTATGAGCCAGAAAAGCAAGCCAGTGAACAGCATTCTTCCATGGCCTGTGCTTCAGCTCTTGCCTCCAGGTTCCTGCCCTGAGTTCCTGTCTTGGGCTCCCTTGGTGATGAACTGTGACCCAGGAGATGTAAGCTGAATAAACCCTTTCCTCCCCAAGTTGGTGTTGGTCAGAGTGTTTTGTCACAACAATGGAAGACGAACTAGGACAGTGTATGAATGTACTGTCTGCATGCAAGTTTGGGCACCCGTGTTGTGCAATGCCGCAGAGGTCAGAAGACGGTGTTGGATTCCCCTGGAACTAGAGTTCTCCTGGAATTGGAGTTTCAGACAGTTCTCGGCCACCATGTGGGTGCTGGGGATCGAACCCGGGTACTCTGTAAGAGCGGTCGGCTCTCTTAACCGCTAGGCCATCTCTCCAGCCCCTGTTTTTTGTTTTTTTTTAAAGGCTCTTGTATAATGGCATAGTGATAGCATCTTCCTGTATACCTTAAATTACCTGTAGGTTATTTACAATGTAAATACTATATAAATACAGGCATACTTTGTGAAGATGAGATATGTTATGAGAGATGTATAAAGGTAATTTCATTATTATGTGAGCATATGTCAGGTACTCTCACAAACCTCAATAGTATAGCCTGTTACACATCTAAGTTCTTTGTTAGTTTATTCTACCAGGCTATAAAACCATTACTATATTTCTGTCATGAATACTATAGACAGTCATAACACAGTGATGTTTATGTGTATAAACATAGAAAAATACAGTAAAATATGAGGAATAGGAATCTTTCAGCTCCAGTACAGTGTTAGGGGATCACCATTGTATATGGGGTATGATTAACCAAAACATTGTTATGCTGTGCATGGATAGCTATTAATACTGGTATTTCTTTCTGAGATTTTATTTGGGGGAAGCTATGTCCCAGCTATCATACTTCAGAGTCCTGGGATCACACACATGCAGTATCAGCAAATACTGTACTGTACTTTAGAAAATAATGACTAGGAAGAAATAACTATAATATTCAGTATACATAAAAATTTCTCTCAGCTTTTTGCTGTTGTGAACAGAGCTGCAATAAACATAGCTGTGTATCTTTGCAGTAAGATGTGTCTTGTGGGTATATACCCAGGAGTGGTATGACTGGGTCAAATGGCAGACTCATTTTGAGTCTTCTAAGGGTTCTCCACACTGCTTTCCATAGTGGCTGTATAAGTTCACATTCCCACCAGCAATGGATGAGTGTTCCCCTTTCCCCACAACCTCTCCAGCACTCGGTATCATTCGTATTCCTGATCCTAGCCAGTCTTATTGGAGAAAGATGATATCTCAAAGTGGTTTTAACGATTGGGGTGAATGGTGAAATTACAGCAATATAGTCTGGACACTCATTTGATCAACCTGATTGAACATATACCCCCCCCCCCCGCTGGATGGTGGGGCTGTGGGGGTTTGGGCACAACGGCCTACAAATTGGTTTTACATGAGGGATGCTTGTACTCATAAATTGTCACTTATTGCTAAAAAATGAAAAAAAAAACTGAGAGAAAGATGCAGGAGAGTTATGGCAGAATGCATGATCTGGGATGGGGTGGGGTGGGATGGGGGGAAGGGAAAGGGAAATATGCCTGAGCTGAATTGGAAAATGATGTATGAAACACACAAAGCATCAAAAAAATAAAATTAAAAAAAATTCTCTCAGTACTTTTGATCTAAGAGTAATTGAATTCATGGATATGGAACCCTGTATATGGCGGGTTAATGACACTGTAAGTTCTGGAGCCTGAGGAACATACTAGAACACCTTTAATCCCAGCACTGGGAGGCAGAGGCAGGCAGATCTCTCTGAGTTTGAGGCCAGCCTGGTCTACATAGTGAGTTCCAGGACAGCTGGGGCTACAAGGAAACCGTGTCTCAAAAAGATAATAGAACAAAATAATTAAAAAGGAGATCAGTAGAATGGTAGGCTCATGTAAAACTCATTGAAGAACAAGAAGAAAATGGAGAGCAAAATAGTCTAGAGCCAGACATGCAAAAAAGGGCCTACGCTACAGAAGTAAGGATGAGCATATGAAAATGATTGATAGGATTTGGTAAGGTTTCAAGATTAGAACCAGGTTACCTGATAAAATGAGGACTTTGAACACAAGTTTTTTTAGAAGGTGAGGCAGTGTAGAATGTTCTGAATGGACTTGTTCATTTGTTTTGAAATGTTCTAAAGAGAACTTTGCCTAACCACAGATGTAGACCGAGAGCCTGGTTAACTTACCCGGTGACACACCCGTAACGAAGACTGACTCTCCTTCTCCCAGAAGCTATCAGTTGCCAGTAGATCTTGGGCTTGGGTTGGGGATCCACCCACCTCCTCACTTTTATGCTGAGATTTTGTCTGGTATGATGTTATATACGTCTTGTGCATGTTGTCACAGTTGCTGTGCGTTTACATGAATAATCACCCAACTGTCTGGAAAGCTCTGTTTCCTTGTGGTCATTCACAGCCTCTGGCTGTACAATCTTTCTTTCCTCTCTCCTGAAATGACCCCTAAACCTTGGAGGCAGAAGTTCAGGGCCTCACTATATAGCCCTGGATGGCCAGGAACTCAGCTATATGGATCAGGTTAGACTCAAACTTACAGAAATCCACCTTTCCCTGCATCTTGAGTACTGGGATTAAAGGTGACTTCTGGGACTAAAGGTGTGGATGATCACACTGCATCTGGGAAGAGTTTTTTTTTTTTTTAACTCACTATGTAGACCAGGCTAGCTTTGATGGCATAGAGATCCACCTGCTTCTGCCTCCCCAATGCTGGGACTAAAGGCATATGCAGGAAGATAGTCTTAATAAGGAATTGTTTGGATCAGATTGTCTCATGGGCATGTCTCTGGGGGATTGTCTTGGTTAATTCTTGACAGTTGTGGGTGGCACTGTTCCCTAGGCAGGGGCTCCTGAACAGTGTGAAAGAAGAGAAAGCTAGCTAGGTAGCAAGCCAGAAAGCAAAGATTGGTACATTTGTTTGCTCTTGCTCTGGACCGTAGAGGGGATGTGACTTGCTTCATATTTCTGCCTTAAATACTCCTCAATGATGGGTAGTAACCTAGAACTGTAAACCTCTTCCTCCTGTTTGTTGCTTGTGTCAGCCTATTTTACCACAGCAACAGAAATGAAACAGAATAGCTAATTACATTTACACACATGGTAAACTGCAACAACATTATCTGTATAAATTGGAGGAATTTTCAATTTTGGGGGGGTCAGAGAGACCTGGTTGCCACTCTATAGAGCTCATTCCTTCAGAGGCACACCTAGCTGCTGAATACTCAGATTTGCTTCTTTTTTTTTAATTTTATTTATTTATTTATTTATTTATTTATTTATTTATTTATTTATTTATTTTTTGTATGAATGTACTGTCTGCATGTAGGTTTGTGCACCCATGTCGTGCAATGCCGCAGAGGTCAGAAGAGGGTCTCGGATTCCCCTGGAACTGGAGTTCTCCTGGAATTGGAGTTACAGACGGTTCTCGGCCGCCATGTGGGTGCTGGGGATCGAACCCGGGTCCTCTGTAAGAGCGGCGCTCTTAACCGCTAGGCCATCTCTCCAGCCCCTCAGATTTGCTTTTGATAGCCAGGAAAATTGTAATCAGCATGCACATCTCACAGCAGGGAGGAAGGATGCTTATATATATATATTAAAACAGTAGTTCTTGGGGCTAGAGAGATGGCTTAATGTTTAAGAGCTCTTGCTGCCCTTCTGGAGGACCTAGATCTGGTTCCTCGTACCCATATCAGGCAGCTCACAACTGCCTGTAATTCCAGATTGATCTAAAGCCCTCTTCTGGCCTCTGTGGACATATGTACACATATTATACATACACACATACACATAGTAAATAAACATAAATCTTTTATTATTTTATGTTATGTGTATGAGTGTATTGCCTGCATGTAGGTAGGTGCACCTGTGTCGTGCAATGCTTGCAGAGGTCAGAAGAGGGCATCGAATCCCCTGGAACTGGAGTTATGGATGGTTGGTAGTCACCATGTTGGTGCTGGGATTCGAACCCAGGTCTTCTGCAAGACCATCCAGTGATCTTATAAATGCTGAGCCATCTCTCTAGCCCTATATAAATATATTTTAAAAAATTTTTATTTTATTTTATTTATTTTTGTATGTGTATGAGTGTACTGTTTGCATGTAGGTTTGTGCACCCGTGTCGTGCAATGCTGCGGAGGTCAGAAGAGGGTCTTGGATTCCCCTGGAACTGGAGTTCTCCTGGAATTGGAGTTACAGATGGTTCTTAGCCGCCATGTGGGTGCTGGGGATCGAACCCAGGTCCTCTGCAAGAGCAGTCGGTGCTCTTAACCGCTAGGCTATCTCTCCAGCCCCTATAGAAATCTTTTTTAAAAACAGTTCTTATTGTCAGTATATATAAAAGTTGCCTAAGGAGCCTTTTCTTTAAAAAAAAAAAAAAAAGATAAGGTTGCACTATGCACTCCTGGTTAGCTTGGAAATACCTGTTCTCATGGCTCAGTCTTTCAAGTTCTGAGATCAGAAGTGTGCACCACCACCCCCAGCAAAGTATGATTTTTACTGTGTAGTTCTAATTGAGAACAACTATACTGGGAAAACCAACTCCAGTCATCAGTTCATTTAATTAAGAATTGCTACATATGTAAGGAAAGTCAACAGCATAAACAAGGAATACCAAGCTGAACACAGAAATTAATCTTAGACAAAATAAATGAATATTGCATAAAGGAAAATGTTTTTGTCCAAAAATATCATCAGAGATTTGAGAGACTGTCATTTCTATAAACTAGCAATGGAATTTTTAGGGAAGCTAATGTGTTTCTATGGAGCAATCAGGAGGGAGCTGGCCTGGGTATCCTGCCACAGGCCTTCCTGACAGGTGCAAGTCTGTCTGCAGAAAGGTCTGCTGCTCTAAGACCAGGGGCAGAGGTCAGAGGCAGAGAGAATGTGAGGAATTGGGTGGTACCCACATCAAAGCATCTCCCACCTCAAAGGAACTACACCCAGATCTCCCAGTGGATTATTTTCTCACTAAAACTTATAGGAAGATTTTCATTATATTATGATTAGTAAAATCACATCATCTTCCCCAGATCTTACCATACTGATGAGATTTGGACAGGCAGTGGAAACTGCTTTATACTATTTGAATTTCATATGTCCTGTTCTTTCAGTGTGACCACTGCTACTCTGCATGTAAGTAATTACTTGAGAATATATAGGAAGGTATCTGGAATTAATGCCACCAGATGGCTAAAGTAGAGGGGCATTAGTACTCTACATCGCAGCTATCTTGTTTAAAAATTTTGTGGGGCTGGAGAGATGGCTCAGCAGTTAAGAGCGCCAACTGCTCTTGCAGAGGACCCGGGTTCAATTCCCAGCACCCACATGGTGGCTAAGAATTGTCTTTAACTCCAGTTACAGGGGAATCTGATGCCCTCTTCTGACCTCCAAGGCATTGCACGACACGGGTGCACCAACCTACATGCAGACAGTACACTCATACACATAAAAAAATTAACTAATTAATTAATTAATTAATTAAAAAATTAAGTTAGGGGCTGGAGAGATGGCCTAGTGGTTAAGAGTGCCAACTGCTCTTTCAGAGAACACAGGTTCCATCCCCAGCACCCACCTGGCGGCTGAGATCCATCTTTAACTCCAGTCCCAGGGGAATCCAATGCCCTCTTCTGACCTCTGCGGCATTGCATGACACGGGTGCACAAACCTACGTGCAGACAGTACATTCATACACATAAAAAATAAATAAAATTAAAAAATAATGTTTAAAAATAAAAAATTTATTAATAGAGATTTATTTATAATATTGTTTATAAATATATTATATTATAAGAATAATATTAATTTATATTTATAAAGATTATAAAATTATTATTTATATTACTTTATTATAATATATTATATATTAAATATATATTATTATATGATTATATATAATTATAATATTATTAATTATATATAATTAAAATATATATATTATATTATAAATATATAATAATTAATATAATATATTGTATATAAATATAATAAATAAATATATATTTAAATATAATTTAATATTATTTAATCATTAATATATATTATTATAGTAGTATATTTAATTTTATATAAATTAAATATATAATTTAAAAATATATTATTATTAATATATAATTATATAATAAATAATCTATATCATATATTTATTATATTAGTTTATACTATAATACAATGAAATTATTTTTAAAAATATTTTATTATTTTCATTTTATGTATATAGTGTTTTGCCTGCATGTATGTAAGTGCACCATGTGTATGTAGTACCCACAGGCCAGAGGAAGGTGTTGGGTCCCCTGAAATTGGAGTTATGGGTAGTTATTAGCCATGAGTATAGGTACTGGGAACTAAACCCAGGTCTTCTTCAATTGCAACCAGTGCTCTTAATCGCTGAGCCATCTCTCTAGCCCACAACTGAATTTTTAAATAATCCTTCAAATTTGAAATTCTGAGTTTAGTTATGAAGTAATTTCTGCACTAAAAGTATTTGTAGTTTATGGGGCTGGAGAGATGGCTCAGAAAGTTAACAGCAATGGATGATCTTTTAGAGTACCCACATTTGGTTCTCAGAACCCACATGGCAGCTCATAACCATCCTTAACCCCAGTTCTAGGGGGTCTGATGCCCTCTTCTGAACTCCGCAGGTATTTTATGGCATATGGTACTTAGATACATTCAGGCAAAGCATTCATACACATAAACTAGTAAATATTATTTACTAGTTACTAATTACATACTAATTACAGTGGTTACTCCTGAAGAATGGAACTGTAAAGCATAGAAACTTTTCCATTTAGCTTTATACAGTCCTGTACTCTTTTGAAAAAAAACTATGCAAAGGGTTTACTTGTTGTAGTTTGAAAATAAAAATTAAAACTATGTTTAGGAAATTATGCTTTTGCCTTATTTTCATTTTTCTCATTTTCTTTTAACCTTTAGATTGGCTGAGATTCACAGTAAAACACAGTTCTAGTCTAGCAGCAGGACTTCATTATTTCAAGTTCTTGTAACACATGTCATAGCATTTCAACTTTGACAGCAACCAACCGAGATGGTGATATGATTGTCAAGAAGGAGCCAACAGACACTTGAAAGGAGCAGGCTTTCTGTAATGGAAAATTAGGACTTCAGGCAGACAGTAGTTAAACAAAGACAGACAGTAGTTAAACACCATCAACAGGTCCTTAATCTCCCTCTGGGAAATAGAAAGCAGCTGCTAGAATTATGTGTGTAAAAGCAGGGTCCTTCTGGGTGCGACAAGCACCACTGTCCTGCACCTGTTGGACATGCAGAACAGTTGGACTTTGCATAACAATATTGGCCAGTAAGCTTCACTCAGTGAAGCTGGATCCCTGTTAGTTTGTATAACTATACTCTGTGATGACAAAGCCACTGAAGCACTTTAAGCTGAGAATTTATCCTGTCCATTAAGCAATGCATGACTTTCCTGTCCAAAGATTTCAAGATTTAATGAGATAAAGCAGATAGTACTGATATTGGCATATTCCAGGGAATAAATATTATAACCCAAAATGCTGGAGAAGACAATAGAAAATAAGTACATAGAACAAAATATAGACAGCAAAGATGCTCAAAGCATTAAACAAGGTGGTAGAAATTAGAGCTCATGTACCTGTGTGGCATTAGAATTGCTATAGTCATGATTTTGAGTATTTAAGGGAATAGAGAAATGTTCATGTCAAATAAAAAGAACACAGAGTTGCTTGATTGAAACATTAGATGTAGAAAGGAACAACAAAAAAAACATGCAGAAGGAAATTCCTAAATATCCACAATAATTCTTGAGATTCAATAGAGAATAGTTTTAATTTCTTGTTTTCTAGGCATATAACTTTTGTTAGAAGGAAAACCTGTAAAGCAAGGGATCAGAATACGCAGAGCTCATTTTCTCATGGACTGTGGATTCAAGTTTAGTTGGGATATAATTTCAGTGAATCATGTTCTTATCCAGTAGAGTAAGTCATTTTGACTAAGTAAGGCTATGGGTTTCCTGGAGATTTTAGATTTTATTTTATGTATTTTTAAAAAATATATTTAGGTTCAACTTTATTTATTTATTTATTTATTTATTTTATGTGCATGAATGTACTGTCTGCATGTAGGTCTATGCACCCGTGCTGTGCAATGCTGCGGAGGTCAGAAGAGGGTGTTAGATTCCCCTGGAACTGGAGTTCTCCTGGAATTGGAGTTACAGATGGTTCTCAGCCTCCATGTGGGTGCTGGGGATCGAACCTGGGTCCTCTGCAAGAGTAGTTGGCGCTCTTAACCGCTAGGCCATCTCTCTAGCCCTTATTTTATGTATTTTATTTTATTTTATTTTATGTGTATGAGTGTCTTGCCTACATGTAGGTAGGTGCACCTGTGTCAGGCAGTGCCTATAGAAGTCAGAAGAAGGCATCAGATCCCTTGAAACTGGAGTTAGAGGTGGTGGTTAACCGCCATGTGGCTGTTGGGAACCAAACCTGAGTCCTCTGCAAGAGCAGCCAGGTTTGGTTCCCAACAACCACATTAACTAAGCCATCTTTCTCCTAGATCTTACTCTTTATTTACTTATTTATTTATTTTGTGGGAGTATATTGCCTGCATGTGTATAAGTGTACCCATGTCACGCAGTGCCTGTGGAGGTCAGAAGAGGATGTTGGATTCTCCTTGAACTGGAGTTGTAGAAGGTTGTTAGCCACCATGTAGGTGGTGGGAATCAAACCTGGGTCTTTTGCAAGAATAGCCAATGACCATAACCACTGAGGCATCTCTGTAGCCCCAATTTTTTCTTTTCTTTCTTTCTTTTTTTCTTTTTTTTTTTTTTTGAGGAAAAAGTGCCTATTTGGGAAAATGATGGGGACCAGGGGAGGCAGGAGAAGGCTGATGAGAGAATAATAGGGACTCAATATGATTTTTTTTTATTTATTTCCGTATGTGTATGAATGTATTGTCTGCATGTGCACCCGTGACATGCAACGCTGCGGAGGTCAGAAGAGGGTGTCGACTCCCCTGGAACTGGAGTTCTCCTGGAACTGGAGTTTCAGACGGCTCGGCCGCCATTTGGGTGCTGGGGATCGAACCCGGGTCCTCTTCAAGAGTGGTCGGCACTCTTAACTGCTAGGCCATCTCTCCAGCCCGGGACTCAATATGATTAATGAATGTTATGTAATGTGTGAAAGTGTCACATTGAAACCCATTTTATACAATTAATATACACTAAAAAATGTGTTAGAGATAGAACATACATTAAAACTGTATGTAATCACCCAGGCATGGTGGCACATGCCTTTAATCCCAGCACACAGCAGGCAGAGGCAGGCAGATCTCTGTGAGTTCAAGGCCAGCCTAGTCTACAAAGCGAGTTCCAGGCCAGCTGGGGCTACAGGGAAACTCTTTCTCAAACACAAACACACACACACACACACACACACACACACAAAACAAAAAAACTATGTAATAATTTCATAAAACATTCAAAATGAGTATATGATGTTTTGAAGTACATGTTACATAGGCATTACAGCTGGGTAGGACTATTGATTGCTTTTTTTTCTCATGGCAGCTCGCATAGCACCGTTTTGTTTTTATGACAGCTAGTCCTCAGGGAGGAGGCTTTCAGGTCAGTTCTAGCTTGATTCCTCCAGGTTCTATGTCCAAAGAATGTGGTATCTTCAGCAATAGGATTTTTACCTTCAAGTGCTAGCAGCAACCAAGGACAATATCAGTAACCTGCATTGTTTTGGAAGTTTCTTGGACCCCTCTGACCCTCTGACCAACTTAAAGGAAGGTTTCCCTTTTCTGGCACTGTTAGATATTCTATGGCTTCTTATTGTCATCCCATGTGGCATAATTCTATTTAAAGTACACACACACACACACACACACACACACACACACATATTATGTATTTAAATTTTTAAAAATTGATCTTGGGCTGAAGAGATGACTGCTCTTGCAGAGTACCTGATTTGATTCCCAGCACCCACATGGTGGCTAACAAGCTTCTGTAACTCCAGTTCCAGGGGATCCAGTGCCCTCTTCTGACCTCCATGAACATTGTACAACACAGAGCAACTACCTACATGCAGGCAATATACCTGTGTACATTAGAAATATGGAGCTGGAGACATAGCCTAGCAGTTAAGAGCACTGACCGCTCTTACAGAGGACCCGGGTTCGATCCCCAGCACCCACATGGCGGCTGAGAACCGTCTGTAACTCCAGTTCCAGGAGGACTCCAGTTCCAGGGGAATCTGATGCCCTCTTCTGACCTCCGCGGCATTGCACGACATGGGTGCACAGACCTACATGCAGACAATACATTCATACAAATAAATAAATAAATAAATAAATAAATAAATAAATAAATAAAGTAAAATAATTATAAAAAAGAAATAAAAATAGGGGGCTGGAGAGATGGCTCAGCAGTTAAAGAGCACTGACTGCTCTTGCAGAGGACCTGGGTTCGATTCCCAGCACCCACATGGCAGCTAAGAACCACCTTCGGCTCCGCATGGTGTGCCTTTAATCCCAGCACTTGGGAGGCAGAGGCAGGCGGATCTCTGTGAGTTCAAGGCCAGCCTGGTCTATGTAGTGAGCTCTAGGACAGCCAGAGCTACAGGGAGACCCTGTCTCAAAAAGACAAAAAATAAAATAAAAAAAATAAAAAAAAATAAAAATAAAAAGTTTATTAATTTACCTTAATTTTATGTGTATGAATGTTTTGCCTGCATGTATGTACATGCACCTGTGCATACAAGACCCACAAAGGTCAGAAGAAGGCCTTAGATACCCTGGAACTGGAATTACAGACTGTTAGCCTCTATGTGGGTGCTAGTAACCGAATCTGGTTTCTCTGCAAGAGCAGCCAGTGCAGTGTACTTAACCACTGAGCTGTCTCTTCAGCTCCTATATGCATATATACTCAAATCTAGGGATTTGGAGCAAGGATCTACAACTAAGAGAGAACATGCAGCATTGTCTTTTTTTTTTTTTTTTTTTTGGTCTTTTTGAGACAGTGTCTCCCTGTAGCCCCAGCTGTCCTGGAATTCGCTCTGTAGACCAGGCTGGCCTCACAAAGATCCACCTGCCTTTGCCTCCCAAGTGCTAGGATTAAAGGCGTGTGCCACCACGCCTGGCTAGCATTGTCTTTCTATGTCTGTGTTGCATTTACCAGTTAAATCCATTTATCTGCACATTTTCATTATTTAATTTTTCTTATGACTGAATAGAATTCCATTTTGTATGTGTACCATATTTTCATCATCCATAGTATACCTGGAACATATGGTAGATCAGTTTTTAGCTTTTTGAAAATTATCCCCACTGATTTCCATAGTGGCTGCACCAGTTTGTAATCCCCCCCCCACCAGAATTTGTTGTTGCTTTTCTTTTCTTTATTTTTTTTCCATTCTGAGTGGGATGAGATGAGATCTCAAAGTAGGATTTATTTGCATTTCCCCAATTTATAAGGATACCTTCTTAGAACTTTTTTTTTCAGAACTCTCTAGGACTCCATTTGCTCAAGAATTAGGGCCAACAATAATAGACAAATGTGCTTTCCCAATATATAAATTTTCACATCATACCTGGGTAAATAAACAGCCAGAGTTTTAGCATTTAAGGCCAAGAAAGGAACCAAACTTTGAGAACCACTTGTTCTTCAGATCTCTTGGAACTGTGCCCCTGAGTGAGGCCTCACCTGTACTTTGATTCAGACATTTTCTCCAGCATGAATTGGGGAAGTACAATCTTAGATTCACCCTTATTTTATCAGAGAATCTTGGGCTTTGATCCCTATTCCTAAAATGTTTCAGACATAAAATGTCAAGCATACTTTCTACTTCTCACTGCTTCCAGTGAGAATAAACATCTGCTTTCAGCGTTTTGAGATGCTAATTCAAGCACACCCACATTCTTCACTATCTTGGGTGGAGGGGAAATTGGGGTTCTGAGAGATCAAGGTCATGTGCACAGGACACAAGAGCACATGGCTTTATGGGCTTGTTTTTGTTATAAATAGTATCTTTTTGGTGTAAGGTTAAATAAAAGTCATTAGTTCAGATTCTGTCCGTATTGTAAGTCATTCCTATACAAATTAATAAAAATAAATAAATGTAAACTTGATTTATAATGATGAATTTAAGTGAGGGGCAATATTATCAGATATTATAATGTCACATGTGGAGGAAAGACCATGATCAAGAAGACGGTTTTCCTAGGAAAGGCTCATATATTGTACTTGGGATATGCTGACCCCTGTGATTTTCTCAAATGTGGAAAATTGCATAACTTGCATTCTCTCTAATATTTCAAAATCTTTTAAAGATCTTTTTTTTTTTTCCTGGTTAATTGTTCAGTCGACAATGATATAATGGCCCTCTTTGTCTTTTCTGATTAATTCTACTCTGAGGTCTATTTTGTCCGATATTAGAATAACAACTCCTCGCTTTTTGGTACCATTTGCTTGGAATATTTTTATTTTCGTACTTTCATTCTAGGGTGGTATCTGTCCTTGAGGGTGAGATGGTTTTCTTGTAGGCAGCATATAGATGGATTCTGTTTCCTAATCCATTCTCCCAGTCTATGTCTTTTGATTGGGGAGTTTAGACCATTAATATTTAAGGTTACTATTGAGAGATGTGTGTTGTTTCCTTTCAACTTATTTTTCATTTTGCCTCTTTTTTTTTTTTTTTTGTGGAGAAAGGGTTTATCATCTTATAGGTTACAGTCTGTCACTGAGGGAAGTTAGGGCAGGAGCTCAAGCAGGATCTTGGAGCAGAAACCACAGAGAAGGCTGGACTTCCTGGCATTGTCCCAGGCTCGTTCAGTTGGCCTTTTTTTTTTTTTCCACATAAATTTATTTTTTATTTTTTTTTAACAAATCAGACTGTGTTTTCCGCCCATTCCCCCACCCGGCCAGAGCTTCTGCATTCTGCCAAAACATGCTTTTCATCTCTTTCTCAGTTTTTCTCAATTATTCTCCATGAGGAAGTTGACTGTTTTGAGGCAGGAAGTTCACTGTTTCAGTCGTAAAATTTTTTTTTTTTTGTCTTCGAGACAGGGTCCCCCTGTTTAGCCCCAGCTGTCCTGGAATTCGCTCTGTAGACCAGGCTGGCCTTGAACTCACAGAGATTTGCCTGCCTCTGCCTCCCAAGTGCTAGGATTAAAGTGTGCGCCACCACGCCCAGCTTAAATTTTTTTTTTTTGGTCTTTTCGAGACAGGGTCTCCTTGTAGCCCCAGCTGTCCTGGAACTTGCTCTGTAGACCAGGCTTTTAAGAAACATTTTTACTTTTTATTTGTGTGGGTATTTGCCTGTATGTGTGTAAGTGTCCTTTGTTTGTGCAATGCGCAGTGAGATCAGAAGACGGTGTTGGAGCCCTTAAAAGTGGAGTTACAGATAGTTGTTAGCCACCACATGAGTGCTGGGATTGAACCCAAGTTGTCTGCAAGAGCAGCCAGTGCTCTTAACTGCTGTATCATCTCCTGAACCTCATATATATATTTTAGGTTTTTCTAGTGGGATGAGAATTCATACGGTAATCTAACAGGTGAAGGGTATATTCTGCCAAGTCTGCTGAATTTTGCCCCAATACCATCACTGTCAATGTCACATGGTTGGTGCAAAGCAATGCTTACCACCTTGTTGTGTCTTTCAGAGTGAAAGATTTGAGGACAGTCTCTGTGATATTTTGATAGTGATGATGATACATTGAAATATTCCACTTAAAAGGCATTTAAAGCAAATGATTTGAATATTATATACCCAGAAGGACTAGACTGGGCTATATAATTGAGTTAGAAGCCAGCCTGTTTACATGAAATCCTGTCTCAAAAAACAGAAAAGAGAATAGAAAGAAAAAGATTATTGATGTGTCATCTGGATATCATGTAATTGTCCACTCTGTTTCATTTTGTTCACAAAGTTGTCTAATTGTCACTACAGTCAATTTTAGAATATTTTTATTACCTCAAAAAGTAACTCCAAGACCACTGTATAGGGAAGCCCACTGTATAAGAATTGACTACCAGCCGGGTGTTGTGGTGCACACCTTTAATCCCAGCACTCAGGAGGCAGAGGCAGGCAGATCTCTGTGAGTTCAAGGCCTACATACTGAGCTCCAAGCCAGATGTGACTAAAGGGAGACCTTGTCTCAGTAATACAGTAGGAAGCAGTAGAGATAGAAAACTAACTTTGCCCACAAAACGAAAAAATATACAAAAAAAAAAAAAAAAAAAAAAAAAAAAAAAAAAGAATTGACCACCATATGCTGAAAGTTCTGAGGCAGAAAGGGAAAGGAAAACCACACACAAACCGAGGCTTTCACAAGATACAATTTATTAGTGATGTAGGAAGAAAAGCATGCTTTGGACAGCAACAAGACAGGAAGATTGCTGTACCTGGAGGCAGGAGGAATGTGTTTATATACTAAGCTATTCAAAAGTATCCTTCTACCTACCAGAGTGTACCAGGGCTTTCTTTTAAAAAGAAAAATATCGGCAGAGGCAGGCGGATCTTTGTGAGTTCAAGGCCAGCCTGGTCTACAGAGTGAGTTCCAGGACAGCTGGGGCTACAGGGAGACCCTGTCTCAAAAAAAAAAAAAAAAGAAAAAAGAAAAAAATCGGGGCTGGAGAGATGGCCTAGTGGTTAAGAGTGCCAACTGCTCTTGCAGAGGACCCGGGTTCAATCCCCAGCACCCACATGGTGGCTGAGAACTGTCTTTAACTCCAGTTCCAAGGGAATCCGACACTTTCTTCTGACCTCCGCGGCATTGCACGACACAGGTGCACAGACCTACATGCATACAGTATATTCATACACATAATAAAATAAATAAAATTTAAAAAATAAAATAAAAAAAGAAAAAGAAAAAAATTCCCCATACTGTTAATAATGTCATATGCCAGTTAAACTCTCCAGGTATCATTGACCAGTACAAAATGCTCAGGTGTCTTAGTAGCTGTTTATCTTTATGGTGTTTGTAATTCATGCCAGTGTTACTTTGGTAGGGAAAACTGGCATTCTGTCAGCAAAAAAATTGATAAACACCCTGTGCTATAAAGTCATACACAGATATAGGTTCAGAGTTGGCTATTGGGCTGGACTTGGGAGGCACAGGCAGACGGATCTCTGTGAGTTCAAGGCCACCCTGGTCTACAGAGTGAGTTCCAGGACAGCTGGGGCTACAGAGAGACCCTGTATTGAAAAGACCAAAAAAAAAGTTAAAGTAAACAGGGAGACCCTGTCTCAAAATAAAATAAAATAAAATAAAATAGCTGGAGCTACAGGGAGACCCTGTCTCAAAATAATAAAATAAAATTAAATTAAAATTAAATAAAAATTAAAATGACTATTAGAAAAAATTCAGTAACGTTAAACTGAGTGCAAGCTTGCCACAAGAGAATTCTAGCTCAAGTCCCGTAGAAGAAACAGGAAAGCAATTCCCTCTATATTTTGGTGAGGGCTGAGTCAGAATTCTGTACATTTTTACATTTGTCAAAACCCATTGAATGGTATAATTAAGATTGGTGCAATTTATATGTGAGTTTTACCTGAGGGGGAGAAATGTCATAAAAGATGTGCTTTTGATGCAGGTGATCTGAGGTTCACAAAGTAAGAACTTTGGGTTTGACTCATTTTCAAATAATTGTTTCTTACTATAAATATATAATAATTCATAAGTTATTAATATAGTATTTTGGCATTTTTCAAAAGAACTCCACGGCACTTTAACTATTTTAAGGAGTACGTTTATTTAATCATATGAATATTATATTGAAAATGCCATTTTGGGCTGGATGTGTGGTTCTATGCTATAAGACCCAGGGTTTGGTTTGAACCATGAAAATAAAACCCATTTCTTTATTAGTGTGTTTATTAGTAACTAGACAGAGATTTATGATAATATAGTCCCTTGTTCCTTACTCTAATGCCTGCTCTTTTTTTAACATAAATAATATAAATTCTTGGGGTTGGAGAGATGGCTCTTTGGAGTAAGTGCTTGCTATGCAAGCATGAGGATGTGGCTTCAGATCCCTAGAATCCATGTAAAGGCAAGCATGGAGGTGCATGTCTGTGATTCTTGTGCTGGGGAAGGGGAGACAGGAAGATCCCTGGCACTTGCTAGCCAGCCAGTCTAGCTGAATCAGTGAGCTTGAAGTTCAGTGATTCTGTCTCAAAGATGAAGTAGACAACCCAACTTCGACTTCTGGCCTCCTCTATATGCCTACACACACATAATAGCTATAATAGTATAACTTTTATCTGGGCATGGTGGTACATCTATAATCTATATCTGTATCTGTAGTCCCAGGACTCAGGAGGCAAAAAACAGGAAGAATGCTACAAATTTGAGGTATCCTGGAGTACATAACGAGTTCTAGGCCAGTCAGAGCTACTTAATAAGATCCTGGAGGGGGAAAGAGAGAGCGACAAATGGGGGGGGTGTCTTTGTTCTTTCGTTTCTTTCTGTCATTTGTTGTGTTTGTTTGTTTTCCATAGAGTGGCTCTGGCTGGCCTTCCTAAGCCTTCTTAGTGCTGTGACTGCATGCAGATGCCACCATAGCAGGGACTTTGTATACCCCTCTAACTTTATGTGTATGAGTATTTGTTTCCATGTATATATGGGCACGATTTATGTGCCTGATAGCCACAGAGGCTGGAAGAAGGTATCAGATGCCCCTGGATCTAGAGTTACAGACAGTTGTTAACTGCCATGTGGGTGCTGAGAACCAAACCTGGGTCCTCTGTAAGAGCAGCCAGTGTTCTTAGTCTCTGAGCTATTTCTCCAGCCATTCCTGGGGTCTTTTTAAGTATAGAGTCATGATATCTACAAATAGGAATACTTTAGCTTCTTTCTAATCTTTATTTGCTTTATCTCTCTCTCTCTCTCTCTGTGTGTGTATGTGTGTGTGTGTGAAGGCCAGAGGTTGACTTTGGATATCTTTTTCAGCCTCTCTCCACTTTATTTATTTACTTATTTATTCATTTGTTCATTTGAGACAAGGTTTCTCACTGTACTTGGAGATTGCCAATTCCGCTAGACTAACTAGTCAGTGGGCCCCTGGTATCTATCTACCTGCCTCTACCCATTCAAGGCTGGGGTTACAGGTATGTGCTGCCATGCCCAGCTTTTTTGTGTGGATTTTAAGGATCTGGGCTCAGGTCCTTTTGTTTTCACGTTAAGCAATTTACCACTGAGCCCTCTCTATAGCCTGTACTTTCAGTTTTTGAGAGGCCTCCACACTGATTTCCATGGTGGCTGCACTAGCTTACATTCCTCTCAGCAGCATTTCTACTAAAATCAGGAACACCAAAAAGGTGTCCACTTTTCTTACTCTTACTTAATATGGTGCTCAAAGTCCTACCTAGAGCAAAAAGACAAGAGAAAGACAGAAAAGCAAAAAGACAAGAGAAAGACAGAAAAGGGGACTAATACCCTGCTGTGGCCTCCACAGGCATGCACTTGCACTCATGTGCATGCAACACACACATAATGACACATGTACCGCACATGTACATACATGCCAGAAAATAAAAGCCCAACTAAAAATAGTATTTCTCTATGACCCAGCTATACCATTCCTGGTAATATACTCAAAGGATTACATATCTTACTATAGAGTTACTTGCTCATCCATGTTTATTGTTGCTACTTTCATGGTAGCTGGGAAATGCCATTAACCTAGATGTCCATCAACAGATGAATGGATAATGAAATGTGCATACATACAAAAATGAACTTTATTCAGCTATAAAGAAAAAAACTTGTGAAATTTGCAGAAAAATGGGCAGAACTAGAAAACATTGTTTTTTATTATTTTTGTTTTTTATGTAATGAGTGTATTGCCTACATGTAGGTAGGCTCACCCATGTTGTGCCCATGGAGATCAGAAGAAGGTGTTGGATACCCTGGGACTGGAGTTATCGATGGTTGGTTGTTAGCTGCCATGTGAATGCTGGGTATTGAACCTGGGTCCTGTGCAAGAGCAGCTGGTGCTCTTAACCACTGAGCCATCTCTCCAGCCCCATGGAAAACATTATTTAAGCAAGACTTGTGTTCACTCAGTAGATGTGAAACTTACAGATACAAAGAATTGGCACCTTTATCATCTTGTATCATCTATTCTTGGGAAACATTACCCTAAAGCAGAGCTAAGTTTGTCCAACTTTGTCTAGTCTGAGATGAAGCTGTGAAGTCTTTTTGTTTTGCTGTTTGTATTTAGCAGATACCACACACAGATCTTCAGGCTCTCTTCCTGGTATCATTTCCTGATAAGTTTTCAGTCATTCTTAAAACTGCATTCATTTGTTCTCTAGTAATGAGGAGAGTTTAGGATTATCCTTCATGCCACTAAAAGTCGGCCTGTGTGATG
The DNA here is from genome assembly GCA_009823505.1 of Rhizomys pruinosus. Lineage (NCBI taxonomy): Eukaryota > Metazoa > Chordata > Mammalia > Rodentia > Spalacidae > Rhizomys > Rhizomys pruinosus. Next base: position 1,897,129 of record VZQC01001358.1, read on the forward strand.
TTGGTTGCCAGCCTTCAGCCCATGGATACCTGGTGGCTGTAAGCACTCACTGTTTTTCTTTTTTGTAGTAAGAAGAAAATATAACCTATAGAGACCATCTTCTATCAGAAGATGATAGATTTGGATCAGAAACGGAAGGTGTTGGAAGCCAGCAATCAAAAGTGAAGAAACTCTGCAAACCTTTGGGTGAGAAAAGAGACAGATTGTTTATGTGTTTTTTACTTGTTCCACATTACCATTATGTATTATCTAATGTGATTGATTGGGCACAAGCCCATAGGTACCTTTGCCAATTGTAGAGAGAAGGTGGAAAAGGAACAAATGGAGAAGATGAGGTTTTTTAAAATGTATTTCTCTCTCTCTCTCTCTCTCTCTCTGTGTGTGTGTGTGTGTGTGTGTGTATGCCACGACATGTATGGAGGTCAGAGGACAACTTGCCAGAATCAGTTCTCTCATTCTACCATATAGGTTCCTGGGATCGAACTCAAGTTGTCAAATTTGGCAGCAGACGCCTTTACCCACTGAGCATCCAGAGATGAATTTTGAGTGCATGTTTTCTGCAGGCTGTGCCAGTCAGTACTTTCTGTCAGCACCTTGCCTGCTCCCCCTCCTGCTGACACCCCTCCTTTCTAGGGCTCAAGTTTATTCTGAAATATCTTGTTGATACTTGGAGCTAGCATCTCCTGAGCTCTCATTGCTCAGGTGTTGTGCCCTCCTTGCCTATTTCATTCCCTTTGTAAAAAAAAACCAATTTGCAGATGAAATAACTGAGCCACTAAAGTGGTTAGGCAGTCTGCCCAAGACCTAAAAGCTAGGAAATGCACACCAGACTTTAAACTGCTTTCTGAATCCAGACTCTGTGCTTATCGTCCTCCTTTCCTTCTCAGAGGGAGAACGGGGAAGGGGCCATGCTACCTTTTCCATTACAGCAGAACAGGGATCCCAGCTTGACAAGCCTCTTTTGGAGGATTGGTTGTCAGTTCTTGAGATTTAAGAATAGAAAGTTCTCAACTGGGCATTGTGGCACACATCTTTAATCCCAACACTCAGAGGGTAGGGCAAATGGATCTCTGTGAGTTCAAGGCCAGCTTGGTCTGCATAGCAAGTTCTAGGCCAGCTGGGGCTACAGGGAGACCCTGTCTCAAAAAAAGACCCATATGTATGTAATTCTCATCATAAAACTTTTGAATATCAGAGAGAAGAGAGAAACCACCAACAGGGTTGCTGGCCTTACATAACTACAGTTATGTCCTAATGGTTTTGCCTTCAGGCTCTTTTCACATGTATATTCCCTGTAGAACATTTGTTCTAGCCAGTGTTAGTGTTGTGTGCATTTCCAGCACTCAGGAGGCCGAGGCACGAGGCTTGCTTCTAGACATCATGGTTTCAGTCCCTTCTCAAAACAACCCAGTTATGCAGATGAAATAACTGAGGCTCACAGTGAGACCACATTTCAGAAAACCATACAAGGACTTGGATAACATGCACTGTAAGAAGCTATGATTGCCAAGTGCCCTCAAGATGTCCCTAACAATACAAGTACAAACAATATTACAAGTAGCAGATGTAAAACATGGTGATCTCTGGACTACATAGTGAGTCCCTGTCTCAAAAGAGAGAGGAGAAGGGGAGGAAAAAAAAAGGTAGTAAAGTATCTCTTTTTTTTTTTCTGTAGTCATAGAGGAGAATCATTGTCGAAGTTTAAACTTTGTCAGTGCTTCCGTGTCATGAACAAGAGTATACTCTTTGTTTTACCAACTCAAGTATGTTCTACCGGCCTTGCCAGGTCTTTCCAAAATTCACATCCCCTTTAAGCTTTTCATGACATCCAGACACAGTCATTGGTTTTCTGCTCCAGTCTTAAGCACTTTCTGCCTCCCCCTCATATTTGACGTTCACTGTGGTTTATTTCTACTTTTACTAGTATTGGCACCTTATTGTTGTTATTTCTAGAGGATATTTAGCAGTATGTTTTTACAGTGCATGCTATCCAGGTGATGGTTTTTGGTTGTTTGAAATGTTGTCTCACTGTAAAGCCCAGGTTGGCCTGACATACGCCGTGTAGCTGTAGACTAGGATGGCCCTGAACTCATGATCTCCTGCCTCAGCCATCTCAGTGCAGGGATTTCAGACTGATTTCTTATGCCTCTTTTAATCTGCAATACCTGATAAAGTACTGTTTCAATGTTTTTTGTTTGTTTGTTTGAGACATGGTCTCCCTGTAGTCATAGCTGGCCTGGAACTAATTATATATGTAGACCAGGCTGGCCTCAGTCTCACAGAGCTCCACCTGCCTCTGCCTCCTGAGTGGTGGGATTAAAGGTATATGCCAACCTGCCCAGGTTCTCTAAACTCTTGAGTGACTAAACTTCTTGCCATATCTGCCTTTCCATTCCTCTGTAGGTTCCTTTCACTGTCAACATGCCAGAAATGACGGAGCATGAGACTCCTACAAAAAAGCAACACAGGTGAGTATCCACAGCCCCCCTAATAATGTCATGTAAGTGGTAAAGAAGCAGAATTAATTCATGTTTTGTTAAGCAGTCCTTAGTGACCTTCCATTTGGATACCTAGAAAATAATTAGTCCTCCAAAATATGTGTAGATAAATATGAATAGATTTACAGAAAGGAATAGATAGCTAAAACTTTCCTATCCATATTTTATCAGCAGTGTAACAAGGAAGAGTGGCCATCAATAGTTAAAGCAGTATATAAAACTTGTTAAATGTTTGCTTTTTAAGAACATTTTCACTGGCATATTGTATTAGTTTTATAGATCCTGAAACATTTAGGTTGTGTTCAGTTTGCAACATTTGGCACCATTATAATCCATTAACATCAGTATGTGCACTATTACTTCCATATCCCTTTTCTGAATTTCTAGCATTTTGGGCAATGTCTTCTCAGAATTGTGTGACCCAGTGCTTTTGTTAATGTTAAATTACAATTATTTTTCTTACTGTTAGAGAATGCTAACTGTCATTATGTAAGTGTGCTGTCGCTGTTGCCACGGTAGTTCCCTCCCTGGGCATCACTTGGTGTTGCTGCTGGCCTCTCCACTCACTCCTGGGACACCAGGGCAGACATCAGAAGTCACTTACTCAGCACATTGCTTTGAAAATTAACCAACAGTTAAATTTAATTTTTCCAATTAGTGAAGGTTTTCAGTGATTGATTCTGTTCTCAGAGCATGATTTCTAGATATCGATAGAGAACTGTTACTTCTAGGAATTCTGTCTTAAATTTATATGAAGGCATCTGTAGTTAGGTTTTCATACCATAACATGTACTAATTTTTTTTCTTCAGATGTTTTCTTATTGATGTGAAAAATACAGTTTTATAAAATTTATTTTTATGGTTCTGAAAATAAAAATGATTTCTTATTATCTTCATGCTATCTTTTATCTCTACTTTTTGTTTCAGAAAGAAAAACAGGGAGACACACAATGCAGGTAGATAAAGTAATTTAAATTCTACTCGTTAGCATTCTTTCCTTTCAAAATGAAATTATGCCATGGTTGGGTATAAGTTTGTATGTTATAAGCATAGGATTGTTTGCTATATTTTAGGAAGGGCAACTTTATTGTTTTTATTGACAGAGTATTACCAGTCTTGTGGGGATGCCTTCATAACATCTGATTTGTGGTCTGTTGATATACATTAAGAGATTGGTATATTCTTGGAGCTTGTATTGGAAGAGTTTTACCAGCTGAGGAAATCTAGATAGGCTTCTCAAGAGAATGAAGGTTATGTGTTTACATACATTCCAGGGGTCAGTCACCTGGGAGAGTCAGGAAGAGATGAGCAGCACACTGCAGCCCTTAAAGGGACTTGAATGTGGATAATCTTAAATTAAGTTGGGCAGTGGTGGTGCACACCTTTAATCAGAACACGTGGGAGACAGAGGCAGGCAGATCTTTGTGAGATAGAAGCCACCCTTTCTATATAGCAAGTTCCAGCCCAGCTGGGCTACAGGGATGCCATCTTTCAAAGAAACCAACCAAGCAACCCCCCTGTCCCCCAACAAAACCATGGATATCCAAAAACCATAGAGGAAACCGAGTTGATGCTGTTTCTTTCTTTTCTTTTCTTTTCTTTTTTGAGACAGGGTCTCCTTGTAGTCCCAGCTGTCCTGGAACTCACTCTATAGACCAGGCTGGCCTTAAACTCACAGAAATCCTCCTGCTTCTGCCTCCCGAGTGCTATGAACAAAGGCTTGCACCACCACCACACCTGGCTTAAAGACAGTTCTTAACCGCCATGTGGGTGCTGGGAATCGAACCCACATCCTGTACAAGAGTATTCAGCACTCTTAACCACTAAGCCAATTCTCCAGCCCAATGCCATTTGTTTCCTGACTACCTTAAAGCATAGCTAATCATTGCTTCTATTTCAGAGTCCCTCTAGTACATCCTACAGTCTGTGTTCTAAGATTTTTAAATTAGGGCTGGGCCTGGTGGTGTACTCCTTTAATTTCAGTCTCTGGAAGGCAGAGACAGGTAAATCTCTGTGAATTCAAGGCCAGCCAGGTCTACTTAGACTGTGTCTCAAAAGCAGATTCTTCTATGGATTTTTTTGTTGTTGTTTGTTTTTTTTTACTTTTTTGAGACAGGGTCTCCCCTGTAGCCCCAGCTAGCCTGGAACTCGCTATGTAGACCAAGCAGGCCTTGAACTCCCAGAGATCCACCTGCCTCTCCCTCCTGAGTGCTGGGATTAAAGGCGTGCACCACCACGCCCAGCTCAAAAGCAAGATTCTTAAATTGAAAAGAAGACTCTGATTTACCAAAAAGAGGTAGCTTTTCGATCACTTATTTGTGGGTTCTTTAAATTTGGTTATTGGGCTGACAAGATGGCTGAGCAGGTAAAGTGGTTTGCCTCTAAGTGACAACCTTAGTTTAGTCACTGAAACCCACATAGTAGAAGGAGAGAACTGGCTCCCAGACACAATAAATTAACAAACACATGTTAAAAAATAAAAATAATTTTCCTTATTGGCTTTAGTGTCAACCTGATACACCTCAGTTCAGGGAGTCTCAATTGGGGAATTGCCTCCATTGGAATGACCTGTGGCCATGTCTGTGGGGTATTTTCCTGACTGTTGAGTGACGTGGGGTAGTGCCACCCCTGGGTAAGTTGTTGCGTATTATATAAGAAAGCAGGCTGAGCGTGGGTCAGGGGAGCAAGCCAGTAAGCAGTGTTCCTGTATGGCCTGTGCTTCATTTCCTGCGTGCAGGTTCCTGGCCTGAGTTCCTACCTTGGGCTCCCTCAGAGATGAACTGTGACCAGGGAAATAGAAGATGAACAAACCCCTTCTTCCCCAAGTTGGTTTTGGTTAGAGTGTTTTGTCACAGCAATGGAGAAGCAAACTAGAAAACTTACCTTTAAAATCCTACTAGCTATTTGAATTATAAAAGGATGGTGGTCTAATAATGACGCATTATTAACAGTTCCTTTTATCCTTTTACTGTAGTTTTTATTTACGATTTCCTTTACAATGCTTATAAAAGTGATACTTATACTGAGTGTGTGAGTGCACACCTATATTCCCAGCACTGGGGCTGGGGATGGTAGAAGCAGGTGGATCTCTATGAGACCGAGGACAGCCTGGTCTACATAATGTTATAGGCCAGCTGGGGCTACAGGGAGACCCTGTCTCAACAAACCAACCTCCCTGCCAAAAAACAAAAACAAAATAAAACAAAGTGATGTTTATGTTGACTTTTATAACATTTGACTTAAATATTGAATTCCTAAAACCTGATGTATTTACCTTTGATACTTGTCTTCAGTAGAAAATGGCTTTTGGCTTGGGGGTTCATATTTGTTTTTGTTTTTTCCCATGTATAAGATAGGCAAGTGCTCTGCCCTGAGTTCTAGGCCCGGCCTCTTCAGTATTTCATCTGAGGAAACATTTCCTGGGGATTTTGGACCCAAAATTTGTTTGCCCAGGGAAGTTGGGCACTTTGTCAAAAGTACTATAAGGATTGCTAAATGAATTTTTCCCTCTGTCTAGTGGAGAGGCACAGAAAGAAGAAAATTAATGCTGGAATAAATAGAATAGGAGAGCTCATCCCATGTTCCCCTGCTCTGAAACAGGTAGGATCCAGTCCTGCTATCGTTCACTGCGTGTTAGCTGATAGCTCTCTAGATTAATGATTATTTTTGTTCCCTGCCATTTATGGGGGTGGGGGGTGTTCAAATTAATTGTATCATTTTTCCTTTTTCTATTTTCATTTACTTTAAAATTTTCTTGTGTTTCTAATAATCTCTTAACATAGTTTTCCACTTGGACAAATGTACTTTGTAATTTCTAGACTGCTTTAATGTGTATTTTCTAATTAATAACCCAGGTAGTCCCATGATTATATTCATACATGCATTGCTGTATTTACTAGCATTTCTTTTGTGGTTTTTCTGCTAATCTTTAAATTCTTACCTAGAGCCTTCTAGAGCTCCTTTATTATTTTCCATGTTCCACATACACCCTTCTTTTGGTTCAGGGTGACTGTGGAGCACAGGACTATTCTTCTGCCTCAGCAACTCGATTGCTTGGGATTACAGGTGTGTGCCACCTCATCTGGCCTCCTATGGCCTGTCAGCTCCATCCAAGTACTGCTTGCAATTTTCAGCTTAACTTTTCCCTAATGAAGGTAGCTTTTGGGTTTTTTTTGGGGGGAGGGGCATTTTTGAGACAGGGTCTCCCTTTAGTCCCAACTGTCCTGGAGCTCGCTCTGTAGACCAGGGTGGCCTTGAACTCACAGAGATTCTCCTGCCTCTGCCTCCCAAGTGCTAGGATTAAAGGCATGCACCACCACACCCGGAAGCTTTTGGTTTCTTAAAACAGGCTCATTGAAAACAAAACAAATGATTGAGATAATATGGAAGGACTAAAAAACTTTTTAAAAAAATGCTGGTATCACATTCTCAGGTTATGACCACTAGCAATGTCACACATTTCTCCAGACGTGGCTTCATCATTGTGTGTCCAGTTCCGGTTATGACCTGCTCTGTCTCCTTCACTCAGTGGATACCTTTCCTTATGTGTTCATCTGTTTCCTTTTTAAAAATATTTAATGATCTTTAGTGTTTAAGGATTTTTTTTTATTCGTGTTTATTTGCATGTCTGTGTGAGTGTATGCCACCTGTGGGGTGTGCATACAGAGGTCAGGGGAGGACGTTAGATCCTCTGGAGCTGGAGTTACATTTGGTTGTGAGCTACTCTGTGGAAACTGAATTCAGGGCCTCTGTAAGAGCAGCAGGTGGTCTTAGTATTCTTAACTACCGAGCCATTTTTCTAGCCCATCATCTCCCTTTTTAATAGTTATAGAATATTTTTTCCAATGGAATTTGATAATTGATAGTAGTTTTCTGTTGGCCAGGAGTTCCCAAGATAGACCTCTCATCACTCCACTCCCCTGCCCATACACACTGGTTATAGGTACTTTTTTTGCATGCCTGGCTTTCTTTGTGAGTGTTGAGAATTTGAACTCAGTACTCATGCTTACACAGAAGGTGCTTTTACCCACTGAGGCATCTTTTTAGTCCTGTGTATTTATTTTTAATTCTTTCCACACTTTCAGCAAACTCTTGGACCCCCTGGAACTAAATTAAAAATGATTGGTAGCTGCCGTGTATGTGCTGGGAATCAGACCTGGGTCCTCTGCAAAAAGTAACCAGTGCTCTTAACTGCTGAGCCATCTCTCCAGCTCAACAAAATCAGTTTTCTAGGCAGTCAATTGGACTACATGATTTCCGTTTTTTTTCCTTTTTCCCCACTTTGTTACTTTATTTACTTCTAGAACCTTCTGTTCTTTTCCAGCTCTAGGGTTTTTTTAATTTCTAGTTTTTATCTGTTTATTCCTTCTCATGCCTCATGTGTATTTCATGGATTTCATATCATCTCATCTCTGTGCTAGTGCTCATTTCTGGTTTCATGGTCTGGAATATTACAGGAAAAAAAAGTTTATCACCCCCATAGAGGAGACCAGTGGCTGTCCAAGTGTGGGGACAGTCCACCGAGGTGTGCCCATGCAGGTGGCCACTCATTCATTCAGTGTGGAGCTGGCTTTCTAGACACAATCTGAGCCTGATTCTTCTAACCACAAGGGTAGGGAGTAAGATGGTGCTTCACCTCCAAGTCCTGGGTCCAAGCTTTAGGGGAGCCTTTCAAGGTGTCTGATTGCCCTGTCTTTGGCTCAAGAATAGAAAAGGAACCTCAGGGCTGGAGAGATGGCTCAGCGGTTAAGAGCACCGACTGCTCTTACAGAGGACCTGGGTTCGATTCCCAGCACCCACATGGCAGCTAAGAACCGTCTTTAACTCCAGTTCCAGGGGAATCTGACGCCCTCTTCTGACCTCCGAGGCATTGCACGACACAGGTGCACCAACCTACATGCAGACAGTACACTCATACACATAAAAATAATCAAAAAAAGAAAAGGAAGCTGATGCTGGCTCCCAAAGCCAGTCACACTAAGAACCTGTAGCTTTTGCGTAGAGAGGCCTCCCCTCCCTCTGATTCCTGGAAGCCTGGGAGATTTTAGGGGCAGACACATCACTAGGTCCTATCCACTAGGGACTATGGGTGTCACTGTGGAGGTGTTAGAGACCTATTCTGGGCAGGGGGAAAGGAGGGGTTTGAGACAGGGTCTCCCTGTACCTTTGTACCTTGGGCTCTCCTGGAACTCACAGAAATCCACCTGTCTCTCCTAGGATTAAAGGTGTGTTCCACTGCACCCTGCCTAGAGATCTTAACACCAAAGAGCTGGTATTTCAGAGAGGAGATTTGGGGGAGAAAGTTTGAAGAGGAGGGAGAATTTATTATTAAA
>VZQC01001358.1:1907353-1947591 GCA_009823505.1 Rhizomys pruinosus
AAAAAAAAAAAAAAAAAAAAAAAAAAAAAAAAAAAAAAAAAGGCATTTGTGTATGAAAAAAACTGTCTCAGGTTAACATTTTCAAGATAATCACATCAGCATTTTTTTTTTGGTCTTTTTGAGACAGGGTCTCCCTGTAGTCCCAGCTGTCCTGGACTCATTCTGTAGACTAGGCTGGCCTTGAACTCACAAAGATCCCCCTGCCTCTGCCTCCCAAGTGCTAGGATCAGAGGCTTGCGCCACTACGCCCGGCTGAAATGGGATCAGCTTTCTTAGCATTGCCTTTCTTGGCTGGTCTGGAACTCACTCTCTAGGCCAGGCTGGCCTTGAATTCACAGAGATCTGCTGGTCTCTGCCTCCCCAGTGCTGGGATTAAAGGTGAGCGCCACCATGCTTGGCTTAAAGATGGTTCTTAGCTGCCCTGTGGGTGCTGGGAATTGAACCCAGGTCCATTTCAAGAGCAGTTGGCACTCTCCATCTCTCCAACCCCACGCTTCAACTTCTTTTACCCCTATTGAATGAATTAGATATTCATAAATGTGTTTTTTTAGTCTTTTAAAAAATTATATATCTCAGCTCTCAGGAGCCTGAGGCAAAAGATCACAAGTTCAAGGCCAGCCTTTATTACATAGCAAGGTACAGGCTAGCCCACACTACACATGGCGGCCGAGAACCATCCGAAACCCCAATTTCAGAACTCCAGTTTCAGGGGAATCCGACGCCCTCTTCTGACCTCTGCAGTATTGCACGACACGGGTGCACAGACCTGCATGCAGACAGTACATTCATACACATACAGAAATAAATAAAATTTAAAAAAATAAAAATAATAATAGCCAAGCGTGATCTCAGGATTTGTGAGGCAGAGGCAGGTAGATCTCTTGAGTTCAAGGCCAGTATGGTCTACATAGCAAGACCCTGTCTCAAAACAACATGCTAACAACTACAAAGCAAAACCTAATAACAAAAAAGGCAATAAAAGCAAAAGGAATGTTTTCTTATGGCAAACTGTTGTGCTCTGTTTTTTTCTTCTACATCTTGATGTTCAGTAAGCATTAGCAGTTGCCCAGTAAAGGTTTTATTTTCCTCGTCTTTCATCTGTCATTCTAAGTTCTCTGAAGAAAGGAAACAGTAACCATTTCAGTTTCTTAGTGTCCTAGAATGTGCAAAAGTGTAGACATCTGGTTCCCAGAAGCAAAGTACTTTAAAGTTTATCTTCACTGTTCCTGTGGGCTCTACCTGCTAAGTGGAGGGACAGGTGGCTGAGCCTTAGCAGGCTCCACCTTTGTTCTGATTCTTGTTTAAGAAAGGAAAATATTAGTTTTTCTCCTTCTGTTTTTTGTGGTACTGCGAATTGAACCCAGGGCCTCACACATAGTAGGCAATTATTCTGCCACACAGCCTTGTCTCTAGCTCCTGCTTTTTTCATTCTAAAGGCAAGAGTTCCCTTAATTTGCATGCTGGGTCTCTGGTGTGACTCAGCTAAAGGAACCCAGAATTGAAGCTTGTTGAATTAAAGCTCTGTCATAGTGATTCATGCATGAATGGCCAGGGGAGGTTCTTGGGTGCTCCCTGTTGCCCTCCACCATATTCGTCTGAGACAGGGTTACTCTCAGAACTTGGAACCTGGACCTCATGTTTTTGTTTTGTTTCAAGGCTGGCAACCAAGCCCCAGCAATCTTCCTGTCTCGATTCTCCACCCAGCACTGGAGTTACAGGCACAGCACGTGGGTGCTGGGGATCCAAACTCAGGTCCCGATGCTTGTACAGCAAGTACTCTTACCCACTGACCTACCTCCCCAGTCCTGCTGTCTGGGATATATTTATTTATTTATTTAAATTTTTTTTAAGAATGTACTAGGGAGCTGGGTGTGGTGGGGCACACCTTTAATGTGTGCACACCTGCAGAAACACTGACTAGGGAGGCAGAGGCAGGGGGTTCTTTGTGAGTTCAAGGGCAGCCTTTGGACAGGATCTGGAGAGCTAACACATACAAAGATGTTACTTTTCACTGTATACACCGCCCTGTTACTTGCTTTTTGCCTTATGCCCATTGTTTTCTCTCTCTCCTCTCTCCCTTTCTGTGTGTGTGTGGGGGGTGTGCGTGTATAGTGTGTTTGTAATATGTTCATATGTCTGTACATATGTCTGTACGTATGTGTGCACATGCAGTTGGAAACCAAACGTTGATAATGGCTGTCTTCCTTGATCACTTTCTGTTATGGGTCAGAAACCAAGCAAACCAGTGCTGGAAAATTGTTTTTTTTTTTTTTTTTGTCTTTTTCGAGACAGGGTCTCCCTGTAGCCCCAGGTGTCCTGGAACTCACTCTGTAGACCAGGCTGGCAATTGTAATTGGTTTATTACAGCTGCCCAGACTGTCCCCCAGTTTTAGAGTAGAAGCCACAGAGTGACCTTGGGGTTTAGAGACGTACATAGGAAACAAGTGTTTTCCAGAGCAGAAGTATTTGATTAACATATCAACCATTTTACAAAGAGCAGAAGATAGCTAATCTCACCACACCTTAAGATTTTTTGGTTGAGAATAGGCCCTTATGCACTCCTGAATCCTGTGGCCTGGGGCCACTCTTACGAGTTCCCCTGGCTGGAGAGATACGTGTTCATGTAGGTGGTTTTCCCAGAGCGAGGCTTATCCATTACACTCTGGATGTGCTGACCCCTGCAATTTCCCCAAATGTGGGAAACTCAACTGCATAATTTGTGGTAGTGGGGGACTGCATTCACGCTCTCCCCTACAAAAAAAAAAAAAAGTTCCCCAAAGTAGCTGGGTATGGTGGCCCACGCCTTTAATCACAGCACAGCAGAGGTTTATGTTAAAGTCAGAAACAAAGTAGATTTCTGAACAAAATGGAGTTTATCCAGCCCACCTCATGGTCTGGCCCACCTCATTCCCCACTCCTGTCTGGGACTACTCAAATCTTTGAATACTCTTCAGGGGATATGGGTTGTAATTGATCATATTTGTCTCCTCATAACAATAAGCTTTACTGAGTTGATTCTCTGATTAACGAATTTACACAGGTGAGGTCAACTAAAATTAAAATAAGAGGTCTCACCATGGCATTTAAAAGGGTGTTTAACCAAGGAGACCAAGTAAATATTCACACCAATTTGATAATTGGTATGTAGTTGTACTGACTTTTCTCTGATAAATCTTGATCAATCTGGTGACTTAAATTTTAAGAGCTGTGGTCCCTAGCCCTGCACATCCTGCATTCCCTTATACCTCTGAGACAACTGCAAGCCCAGAACATGTAACACATAAGTGGTAAAACAGGTAACAGGCAAACAAAAAGACCACTGGAGTGGCATCCTGGTCTGGTTTACAGATAGATAATGTTAAAGGTCACAGGAATGTGACTTTCTGGAGAAGCAAGACCTCTCTGTCTGGGGGACCACAAGAGGCAGAGAGGGGGCTGCAGGCTGTCTCCATTACCCTAACATAGCAGATGTTTTAGTAACTAGTCTATTTTGCTATTTCCTGTGGGAGCTTCTCTTGCTACGAACAGGTACAGCAAAGTCCCGCTAAGGGAAGGGGAGCACAGTGCCCACCTGCAGCCACTGTAGGGAACTGACCTCCTCCGTGCAGAGGTCAGTTGGTTACTTTTGTAACCTGAACTGAGGTACTTCCAACTCAGGTCCTTAGCCTGGGAAAACAGAATGTTTTCCATCTGGCAGTGCTTTCCCACCTACCACCTACCCAAAGACTGCTGGGCTCTGGACAGGAATTTCAGGCTGATGGCTGATGGCCTATTGTCAGCCTACACCCACTCACAATTCGCTTCACAGCTGGTGACCTAATAGGGCTCCATCCAGCCACACACCAGATTGCCAAGTTGGTGGTCTGATGGACTACCATCCAACCCACTTGAAATCCAGGCCTGCTTCGGCCTGTATGCATGCAGAAATAACGGCCAGGAATTCTGTGTAATGATGGTAATAGAGAATTCACTTTATTGCCGGCTGCAACTCACTTTTATAAGCAAAATGACGTCAACTCCCACAGCTAAACACAGACCCTCAGTTCCACGCCACTGCAGACTGGTGCTCCACCTAGCATCATGTTCCTGGGCCACGTTGCTTGCTCCTTCTTTGGGTGGGGTCAGAGAAATCCCATGACTCCCACATGATGCCCTGAGGGGTGCTAGCTGAGAACTAGCCCCTAATTCAAACTGGATCTTCCCACAATTTCCACTATATTTTCTGGTTTTCACCAAATCAGGACTATGGGTGGGACTAGCTAGGGTCCCCAGATTTTTCAGGTACTCTTCCAATAAGACCCATTTCCTTCTGTCCTTTATTTTTCCATACCAGCTGCCTAGTATTTCACTGTGTGGGATTGATAGCAGCTTCTGTCCTGGCTTTCTTTCTGATGGCCCTTGAGTTTCTAGTTTCTGGCAGGGATAAATTTACTCGCAGATCCAGGAATTCACCAGCTCTTCAGCTGAGAAAGAAACTGGCTCTTTGCTGGGGGAGGGGGGAAGGGGGACTTGACTCTAAACTGCCTAGCCAGTTTCTAGCTTCTGTTTTTATCACATTACCCTCTGAAGAGATCACCCCAGTTTCCAAGAGGGAATCAGGGCACTGACTGCTCTTGACTTCTTCCATGCTGAAAAGGGGCACCCCTGCTCAGTGGGTCTATCTAAAGGACCCCCAAAAGTATAGCTATAGAGAAAACAAAGTCCTCGATTGATGCCTGTGAAGGAGAAGTGAAGACAAAAATAGTTTAGGCACATGTTATAGGCAGGGAAACCAGGAAAAGTAAGAACAGGGTGAATTTAAACGCCCAACTTAAATGTCCATTAGAATTTCTTTTTTTTTTAATATTTTTAAAAATTATTTATTTATTTGTTTGTTTATTTAATTTATTTATTTTTACGTGTATGAATGTACTGTCTGCATGTAGGTTTGTGCACCCGTGCAGTGCCACAGAGGTCAGAAGAGGGTGTCAGATTCCCCTGGAACTGGAGTTAAAGACGGTTCTCAGCCATGTGGGTGCTGGGGATCAAACCCGGGTCCTCTGCAAGAGCAGTCGGAGCTCTTAACCGCTAGGCCATCTCTCCAGCCCCCATTAGAATTTCTTGACAAGGCGTCCAATGCATCCATTTATTGCATTTCTCCTTATTTTCATTTGGCCATGGTGTCTGGATGACTCAGGATCTGTTTTTTCTGCCATTTTGATGGTTATGGTCTGAGTTCCCTCTTAAGTAGCTTCTAGGCAGAAAGAGAAAATTTCATTTTGTAACATCATTTGACAACAATAGTGGACTTGTCCTTTCTAGCTGCAGGTGGCACTGCATTGTTGTACAATGCCAAGATCTGAAGTTCTATACCCAATAAATAATATCTCATATGAATTTCAGTGTAAGGTCTGGAAATACAATCTCTCAGACTTTAAAGGAAATATACTAAAAAATAAATAAATCAATAAATAAGTAAATAAGTAAATAAATAAAATATACTGAGTACTTATCTTTGTGTGTTTAAGTCCACACAGTTAGCCTGGATTAACCAAGTTTTGTTTTCTCAAGGTCAGTTGAGGATCTGGTCCCTAGGGGTCACTCAGGTTTAGGGGTGGGGCTGCCCCTGGCTCCTCTGGCCTTCCTTTTACCAGTTCCATCTATGTGAGGACAAAGTCAGGTCTCGTTGCAACAGGCTTCCCTTTGAATCATGAGGAGACATTCCACTGCATTGACTTCCCTCTTTATAGACTGGACACTGGTTTATAGTCCTTCTGAAGCCTCTATGTCCTTTCTAGACAAGAAGACAGGTGACAGGTCATTTCACAGGTAAACAGGACATTTCAAGAGATGCCCCCATTTCTAGTCCCGTGGGCAAGGAACAAAGTTGTCCCTTGGGTCCCTTGGCCAAATTGGCATGGGCATTAAGTATGGTCAACCATCCAGAAAGGCTGTTTCACCAGCCTGATACTTTTAATTACTGTATAATATTATATAAAGCTTGAACAAAAGCCCAAGCAGCTTTGCATAAACCTTGACTGGAAAAGAGATTTAACAACAAAGGTTAAGCAGGCAAAGCCCATGAAAGAGGTTTAAACAGTTTCAGGCCAATTTTAAATATAAATTGTTTACTACAAACGGAAGCAGTCTCTTTCTTTCCCAGACCTCCACATCCTGGTCCACAGTTTTCCAAGAGCAGGAAACATACCTATTGACAGGAAATAAGCTGATAAAGCTTACCAAGTCCATCCAAACTGTCTCCTGGACTGCATGCAGCTGTTTCAGGGAGGTAAAACAGCTTCTCGTGAGCTTAATTATCTTGTTATGGGCAAAGGAAATATCGTAAGTAACACTTGCACAATACAGAGAAACATAATAAATGTCTTTCAGTAGCCAGAGGAAAACCACTACTTGTCTATGTCCATTTAATCCAAATCTGTAACAGGGAGTGTGGTACAAGCCAGGAGTGGACTGAAAACTAACAGCAACTCTGTGTGTTTATAATCTTGCTTAGTCCTTTCATACACTAGCTTAACTCTTTATACTAATTTTATTCTGGAATAAAAGGATACTTTTACTAAACTATTAAATACTATGTCATCTGTAGACCAACACCACAGTTATTTGTAAACATGTTAGATATCAATAATCAAAGTGACAATACTTTATACAATTTCATTGTATAATATTAACATCATAACAGAAAATAATCCATTGTACTGAGTTAACAGTTTTGGTACTTTAAAATCTTTTAATACAAACTGTATTTGAAACACTGACCATAAAAAAGAAATATGAATGGCAAAGAAAACAAAACACCTAGTGAGAGAAACTACTCTCCTCCCCAACAAATATAAAACCATCTGATTACATACTTTAAAAAAGAAAGGCCCTAAGGAAATCAGATGATCCTGTTTCTTAAATTCTGATACAAAGTTCCATTTCTTTAGACCCCTATGTGAGGAGAAACTGCACCTACTAAATTTCATGCTCTTTTTGGTATTAGTTGCTCTTTTTTCTTGGTTTCTAAATCGTGTTTGCTTGTCCTGGTTTGAGCTCCAAGAAAGGACGAGGAAAGGAAAGGGAGGAGGTGGTGCAAAGCCAAATGAAATGAAACATTTGTCAAAATAATTGGACACAACTTTCATCAATCTTCTTTGGCAAAGAATGAAGGGTAGTTTAACTGTTTTTGTATCAAGTTAACAGATGCATCTATACTTGAGTTACAGGAGTGAACCAAGCCACATAAAGCAAAGCATCTCACATCTGTCAACACAGCTCTAAAAATGCAAATGATCCCTCCAAAAAGAATGAGGGGTCTTCAGCTGGGAATCTGATGGTTTCATTCGCCCCATTCAACACAAGAAACCATAGATGAACTGTGTCTTTTTAGTACTTTCCCTGAAGTTCATGATCATTGCTAGGTTCTACTTCATTTCTCAAAGGAAATAGCAACAAATCATTCCCATAGTTTAAGCTTTAAACTCAGCAGTAACTGGATTCACTGTCAATAACTACAATTATTTAATTCTTTATATATATACACACACACACACACACACACACACACTCACACATCATTAGAGTTGCTTGGACTGTTAATGCAAAGATAAATATCTAGTTCATTAAAACACAGCAAGTTAAAATGAGATTAGAGAACGCTGATCAAAAGAAATTACACCTTTCAAAAACTGAGCATTAAATAAACACATTTTGCTTCTTAAACTACTTGACTGAACTATGACCTTAGAAAATTAAGCTTATTTATATAGTCTCATCCTTTACCTACCATAACAAACCTCCTCAGACTTTTGTCACTTGCATAGACCGTCTCATCATAAATCCTTACTAAAATATCTCCATTTCAGTATCCTCCTAAGATTTTTTCCTCTTGTATAAAAAATATATATAATAAAAAAAATAATAAAATAAAATTAACAAAAAAAGATTTTTTTCCTACCTTCTCATAACATTAACAACTACATTTTTCATCTGTTGTGAGAATTTTCCTGGGGTTACTAGGCAGTTATTATTCCTATAAATAGATGAAATAGTTACCTCAAATATACTATTTTTTTAAATTTTTTAATTAATTTTATTTATTTCTGTATGTGTATGAATGTACTGTCTGCATGCAGGTCTATGCACCTGTGTCGTGCAATGCCGTGGAGGTCAGAAGAGGGTCTCGGATTCCCCTGGAACTGGAGTTCTCCTGGAATTGGAGTTTCAGATGGTTTTTGGCCGCCATGTGGGTGCTGGGGATTGAACCCGGGTCCTCTGCAAGAGCGGTCGGCGCTCTTAACCGCTAGGCCATCTCTCCAGCCCCGAACTAATATTCTTAAGGACCAGGAACCATATTGTAATTTAACAATTTTAGCTTACATGACAACTTACTTATAAATTAACTTGATATCAAGTAAATCATTATTAATCTTAATAATTGCTCCCTTAGCATTAGGCACTAGTGTATGCATTTAAACAGTCCCATGAAATAAATATTGTGGTTAGACACAATGTTATGACAAAGTTGATTCAAAACCAAAACCTTAACCTTGATGAAAACTCTGATCAGAGTAGGATGACTCTTAACAGTCAAAATAATAACAACATTTAAAACTTCACAGTTTACACAGTACTGAGAGCATCTACTATGGGGCACATTTTCCTATTTCCATTTTAAGATTAATTGGATTCTTGGGTCAGTTATTTGCTTCTGATTCAGAAATTCTACACTAGTAATAATCTCCATGTTTCACAACCACCTGGATAGATTTTTATAAGAACATATTAGAAGCCAGCTGCTCCTCATGAAGCAGACTTCTTTCACAGCTACTGACAGGCCCCCTAGTGGGTCATTATCTGTGAGTCCCTAGCTAATAGACATCCCAATTTCTCACCTGGGGAGTGAGTTTCCATCAAAAGGCACTACCACACACATCCTGCCCCCACCCCTCCTCCTGATTAGGAACCAGAGAGCTGCAGGCTCTTACCTTGAACCTCCCCTACCCTCAAAAAAGAGTAAGAGGCTCCCTCTTCTCCCTCAGGGTGGGAGTGAACTGGGGAGGGGTTATCCAGAGACTGCCACATTGTCTGTCTCTGGAGCTAGGGCCTGAACTTATTTCAGACACCCCCTAACATGCCATTGTCTATCCTACTGTGATATTAATAACTTCTCTAATAAACTTATTCCCCAGTAATCTTACTGTTTGTACTGAACAGAGCCACATACATTGCTATTAAACATAAAGCCTTTCACTTGAATAAAGCATGTTCAGAAATGTCATTTACATTTTAAAATATAAAATATCCCTAACTGGTTGTCAAACTCAACAAGTGATGGAAAACAGAATTACACATCCCATTCACACTCAAAGCCAACCATAACCAAAGGTTACAGCATGATCAAAACAAGCTAATAACTAAAAGTTTTACTAACAGACAATTCCTTTAAAGGATAGGGTAAGGGTGGATAACAAGAAGTATTAGTCTTAATAAGGCAAATAAGATAACTCCATTAAAGACCAGATAAAGGTTGAAAATATGAAAAGCATGAAGTCAAGTATGAATAGTTTTCATGAGTTCAATTCACCCAGTTAGCTATAGTCAGCTCTCTCCCATGGTAGCATACAAGCACATAGCACACAGGGGTATAGGGGACAGACAGCCAGGCCAGTGGAACACAGGCCCAGGGAGGTCCCTTTGCTTCCTTCGAGGAAGAAGGGAAAGGGAAACAGACACAAAGAACAGACAACTATTGGGCTTTGTTGTGTTTCTGCACAACAAAACAACAAAGCCCAATAGTTGTCCTAGGCTGCTCTCCCCTACTCCCTGGAGGCAAGAGACCAGGTTGGCCTAGGCTGGCCTGGAAATGAGCTCCTATAATCCACCCCAGCAGAAGCCATGCAGCACTCCAACTGACCCAGGTGCCAGACCCCAAATGGGTCTCTAGCTAGAGAAACAGAAGCATAGCTGCCGTGTGGGCTCCCCAAGGAGCTCAGGAATTTCCCAAACTCCAAAGACCTTGACTCAATCTGGACCAAGATTCCTGGGTTTAATTGCTGATGAGAATTGTACTAATAGCTAGCAAAAGGCAGTTTATCAGAAACAAGCTCTCTCAAACCAGTTCCTAGCCCCCCTGCCCCAGGCCGGGGGGGGTGTGTGTCCCAAAACCACACAAATCAGACTGAACATCCAAAGCAAAACAACCATCTTGAAAGCGAACACCAACCAAAAGTCATCTTAAAAATAAGATCTTTGGCAGAATGCGTGAGCTCTGGTGGAGTGGGGGGATAGGGTGGGGACAGGGGTCTAGATTTGATAAAAAAAATATATAAATTAATTAATTAAAAAAAAGCATCCAAAAGGAAAATACAACCAGAAATAATCAGTAAGACCAAAGAAACTATACTGCAGACATAAAACTTGAGATCTTAGTGAAAAGACAAAAAGAAAAAAAAGAGTACTGTGTTTTGGCCTGTCTTCAGTTCTTACTGACAAGTGCATCTACCCTGTGGCTGCCACCACTTTTGGCACTCCTCAAAGACATTAACCTTCCAATATGGACTGAGGACTCATGTCTCTCCAAGAATCCTCCAAACCTTCAGTGCCAGATGGGGACTACTGAGATACCCAGCTTGTGGACTAAACAGCTAAGGGGATTTCAGCCTCATCAGAATATAGACTGCCATTATTGGATTACCTGGGCTGTATCATGGAGGCCAGTACAGGGGTATCAAGATAGGACACGTGCTTAATGGACTTCATTTGGGGGACCATGGAAGGGAAAGACCCCAATGTGGAGCAAAAGTGCAGGGATTACCAAGGAGGAATCTTGGAGCACTTCCTTAAGGAAAACATGACATCTTTTAGGGAAAAAAAGTCCTCCAATTCAAGTGATATATGTATGTATGTATATGTATGTATATATGTAACTATGTATATATATATATATATATACATATATATGTATATATACTGTAAAATACAAGTTGGAGAGAAAAATAACAAAAGAACTGAAAAAAAAAAAACTCTGGAAAGACTCAAAAAAAGATGCAGGACGTGTATGACAGAGTGCAGGGACTCGAATGGGGTGGTGGATGTGAAAAGGGAAGCAACTGTAGATTTGATTGAGAAATGATGTATGACTTATGGAAAAAGTTTAATAACAATAAAAAATAAAAATAAAAAACACCCTAGGCCTTCAAAGCCTAGGTCAGAGAAAAAAAAAATAAGATCCTTAAACAACAAACTCAGATTCTGATTTCTGTGGACAGTTGCCACTCAAAAGTTGTGAAGCATTTGATAGACCCAGAGATAATAAATTTAAAGAAATCTAGCATTTTGAGGCCTCTGAATGCATTTGCAAATATCCATATTTAAAGTTTGCATGTGTACATTTAATCTGTCATGCCAAAACAAAACTATTAATTCTGTGCACATACAGAATGGAAAGAAACTTTAAGTAGCCACTTTGTTTGACAGAAACAACATGAGACAATTGTACATGCCTGAATTACAAACACACAGGAAAACTTAGACACATGACAGACATAGTTACATGAATCTCAAAACACACGAAAAACAATTACTATAAACACAAGACATAGTTACATCCTTTAAATCTGGAAAAGGGAAAATCCCTTTCTGCATGATCTCATAGCAAAGAGGAGTTCTCCCTACTCTTCTGATAAACGTGAGGCTGGGTTTCAGGGTTTGAGTATTCTTCCTCTGCAATAGGAAGCAGAGGTTTAGAGCTTGGAGGGGTAGGAAAAGTAGGAAGGCTTTTTTCCTCCCCTGGGTTTTAGAGTTTGAGTCTTCCTCTGCAATAGGAAGCAGAAGTTTAGAGCTTGGATGGCTAGGAAAAGTAGGAAGGCTTTTTTCCTCTCCAGCATTTCTGAAGCCAAGAAAGTTCATCATTTTCCAGATGATCAACCTAGGTGACGATATATGGGATTTGATCAGGGTGAGAATTAAAGCAGACTCTGCAGAACAGAATAAGCAAGATTAAGATCACAAGATCCTTCCAATGGCCAGGAAGCTCGCAAGGAGTCCAGAGTCTAGGTGCCTTGACACTGAAGCCAAGCCCCATGCTTCTCTTACTGAAACCAGAAAAATTGGTTAATATACAATCAATGGGAGAGAGTGACTGGGGTGACTGCGTTTGGCTCATAATGAAGGTTAGTCTAGTGGCTACAAGGGAGACAGAAATCACATAATAAGACAAAACAATCAGGTACCAAGCAAATCTAGATTCCCAAATTCCTAACAGTTCCCTGGTGGGAATGCAAGTGGTTCTTAGGAAATCCAACTAGGGGGAGCAGCACCATGTCTGGCTTCCCTCCTAGGTGTATGCCGGCCCCAAACCAAAACAGAACAGAATAGACAGACGCAGACACACACAGAGATATGCTTCTTACCTCGAAAGTTGGTGGCAACCAGGAGCCCAGGGAGGAAGGGCCGGACCGAGGGGGGCTGAGGTACGTTCCTCATACTCAGCAGCTGCCCCCTGGCAATTCCAACCTGGGGCCCAAATGAATCTCTGTGGGACCTCCAAATATTATGGGTCAGAAACTAACCACACTGGTGCTAGAAAATTGTGAAGAAGGTTTATATGACAAGCCAGAATGTCCCCCAGTTTTAGAGAAGAGGCTGCAGCGCGAATTTGGGGGTTGGGGATATTTATACAGTAGCTTTTACAAGGGCCCTGTTTAACCAGTCTTAAGCATTTTCCAGAGCAGAAGTATTTGATTAACATATGAAGCATTTACAAAGAACAGAAGTTAACTTATCTCACCACACCTTAAGACTTTGGTTGAGAATAGGCCCTGATGCACTCCTGAATCCTGTGCCCTGGGGCCACTCTTAAGAGAGTTCGCCAAACTAGCCCATGCCTTTAATCCCAGCACACTTTCAATCCCAGCACTGCAGTTTTATGTCAAGGTCAAAAGCAAAATGGATTTCTGAACAAAATGGAGTTTATATAGCCTACCTTATGGGCTGCCCCCCTCACTTTACACCTTATTTTTGGTAATATTTTATTTATTTGTGTATTTATTTATTTATTTATTTATTTATTTATTTTTTATGTGTATTTCCTGGATATGTGTCGGTGCTATGAGCAGTGCTCATGGAAGTGAGAAGAGGGTGTTGGGTCCCCTAGAACTGGAGTTATAGGTAGCTGTTAGCCACCATGTGGGTACTGGGACTGAACCTAGGTCCTCTGCAAGAGCAGCCAGGGCTCTTAACCTCTGAGCCATTTCTCCACACCTATCTTCCCTTTTTTTGAGACATGAGACACAGTCTCTCACTGAACTTGGAGTTCATTGATCAAACTAGCTGACTGGCGAGCTCTGTCTCTCCCTCTCCATGGTTGAGATTATAGACTCCATTTGCTCTGCCTAGTGCTGGGGGTCTGAACTCAGGGCCTTTGCTTATATGACAGGCACTTTACTAAGTGAGCTGTCTACCCAGCCCCTGTATTATGTTTTCAGTTTTAAACATGGTTAAGAATATAGGGCTAGAGAAATGACTCAGCAGAATGTAGAGCTGAAGAGATGCTCTCACCGAGGACCCAAGTTCAGTGCTCTGCACTCATGTCAGGCAGTTCACAATCACCTGTAACTCCAGCCCAAGGGACCCAGTGCCCTCTTCTGGGCTCTGAGGACACCTACACTGTCTGCACATTCTCCTCTATCCCCCTGCCACAGACACATAGACACCTAACTGAAAATATAAAATAAATCACTAAAAATTGCTAAGAATATTTAACTCAAAATTTAGCATTTTGGAAAATCTGTAGAATGGGCTATACTAGGAGGTTGTGACCAAACTCAATCAAATGGCATTTGTTTCCCAGCCTATTTAGGATCATTTGTATTTTGATTAACAGTAAATACTAAGCTCTAAGTTCTTATATAGTCTTGAAGGTCCTCTGCATCCTCTGCTTCAACTACCCTCTTCTAGTGTGCATCACACTAGCCCTTGTTGTCTTCACATAAGCCTAGCCCAGTCCTACTGAGTACTTTTGCTTCCCGCCCTCATTACCTGGTCATTCTTCCTCCAGGTATCCTCAGGCTGTGTTTTTGCCTCCTTCAGGTTTTACTCAGGTATTACCCCATGGAGAGAGAGGCCTTCCCAGAGGTCCCTATACCAAACATTGTAACAGAGTGTCTTAGCACAGACTGCTGTAACAAAGGCACCATAGATTGAGTGATGTGCATATTGAAAACTTACCCTCCAAAGCCCAGGGCCAAGAGCTGTAGTCCCTTCCATGACCTCAGCATCAGATAACCACCATAGCTGTAGCCCCTTCCTTGACCTCAGCATCAGATAACCACCATAGCTGTAGCCCCTTCCTTGACCTCAGCATCAGATAACCAACCATAGCTGTAGCCCCTTCCTTGACCTCAGCATCAGATAACCAACCATAGCTGTAGCCCCTTCCTTGACCTCAGCATCAGATAACCACCATAGCTGTAGCCCCTTCCTTGACCTCAGCATCAGATAACCACCATAGCTGTAGCCCCTTCCTTGACCTCAGCATCAGATAACCACCATAGCTGTAGCCCCTTCCTTGACCTCAGCATCAGATAACCACCATAGCTGTAGCCCCTTCCTTGATCTCAGCATCAGATAACCACCATAGCTGTAGCCCCTTCCTTGACCTCAGCATCAGATAACCACCATAGCTGTAGCCCCTTCCTTGACCTCAGCATCAGATAACCACCATAGCTGTAGCCCCTTCCTTGACCTCAGCATCAGATAACCACCATAGCTGCAGCCCCTTCCTTGAACTCCTCTTCCTTTCCTCTGTACTGCTTCTTTTGTATTTTGTGCAGGCTTTTTTTTTTTTTTTTTGGTATTTTTGAGACAGGGTCTCCCTTTTAGTCCAAGCTGGCCTGGAGCTCCCTCTGTAGACCAGGCTGGCCTTGAACTCACAGAGATCTGCCTGCCTCTGCCTCCCAAGTGCTGGGATTAAAGGTGTGTGCCACCACCCCTGGCCATTTTTGTGCAGTCTTATCATCAACTTATTACTGTGTGTATGTACAAGTACATGTGTGTATTTGTGCATGTGCATGCATGTAGTGCCAGAGGACTTTATATTTTGTTATTCAGGAACTGACTGCCTGGATTTTTTTTTCTATTGTGTGTATGTGCATGTTTGTATGCGTGCAGGTACACATGTGTATATGGATGCACTTGCACTTGGGTGCGCATGTATCTGTGGAAGCCAGAGGACCACCTCAGGTGTTGTTCTTCCTCAGGTGCCTGCCTTGTACCTTACTTCTTGAAGTAAGGGTCTGTCACTGGCCTGGGGCTCCTCTGTTAGTCTAGGCTGGCTGTCTCTACCTCCCCAGAGCTGGAATTACAAGTGCATGCCACAGTGGCTGTTTTTTTAATGTGAGTTCTGGGGATTGTACCCAGGTCTTGATGCTTGCATAGCAAGCATTTTACCAACTGAGCTGCCTTCATAGCTTATCATCTAATGTGTGTGTGTGTGTGTGTGTGTGTGTGTGTGTGTGTATGTGTGTATGTGTGTATGTGTGTGTGTGTGTGTGTGTGTGTGTGTAGTTTGAGGGTTGGTAGTTTGCCCATTTTATTATACCCTAGAACAAAGCCTAACAAACAGTAGTTGGTCAGTAGATGTTTAGTAAATATAAAATGAATATTAGAAGCCTCTGAATGTTGTCCCTGTTTTGAATTTTGAAAGTTATGTTCTTTGTGCATATGATAAATCCAAAGCTTTAAGTTTCTTCTAACAGGTCCTTGCCCTTTAATGAAACTTTTAAGTGGTTTAATTTTCTTTGGCAGAGCAAGAATATGATCCTGGACCAAGCCTTTAAATATATAACAGAATTGAAACGGCAAAATGACGAGCTCCTGCTTAATGGAGGAAACAATGAACAAGGTGAAGACTTGGACCTTCCTGTGTCTTGTTGTTTGTTAGCTGTCTAGGTGCTTGTGCTACAGTGAAGTTTATTTTGGTTCAAAGAAAACTTCCCTACCCTCATTGGGAAGACCCTGCCTTTGAGCTGGAAGAATAGTATCACAAGTGAACTCACTTTAATGCTTCTTCCTCTGTGACTAATTTTTTTTTTGTAATTTTATATAATAGTTCTTAATCAAGTTTAGACCTCCTCTCCCATCCATGCCCCTTCAACCCCCCACCAGTCCTCATCTACTCTGCCGTAGTAAGTCCTACCAGTCAAGCCTTTGCACCCAGATGTCCTTCAGTGCAGATTCATCCTCTGGAGTCTGGTCAGCCATCTAGAGATGGTAAGGCATACTCTCCCTTACCAGTAGCAGCCAGTCTGCAGTAGTTCTCAGTGTTCTGCTGGCCTTCCACCCATTTCTTCCCTCCCCTCTGAGCCCTTGTTTAATTGAGTTGGCATGAGTCCTGTGCTCGATGTCACCATTGCCCCATGTTCACAGGTACCAGCTTCCAGTGGCCTGAAAGTGTCTACTCCCCTGTGTTCATGAACCAGCCCTGGCTCTTAGAATCTTCCTCCCCATCTTTTGCAATGGTCCCTGAGCCATGGCTGGGTGAGGTACAGTATAGGAGTCCTACCCAGGAACACACACTCTGCAGTCTCTTATTCTCCAAAACTCGGCCAGTTGTGGCCTTCTGTGTGCATCACACTCTGTTGTATAAGGAAGCTTCACTGATGATGGTTGAGAGTTGCATTATTTTTCTCTCTACCCCTTGTTCCACTCTCTTCCATGCGCCTTATGGGTATCTCTCAGAAGTATATTCTTTGTGTCTGACCAGTTGTGGAACTCTGCAGTAACCTCAATCTGTTGCAAAAAGAAGCTTCCTTGATGAGTGGTGTAGAATATGCTTGTTTGTAAATAAAAGGATCCATGCTTAGCTTATGGTAAGAAATTTCACTTGTCTGGAGCTATGACAGAGCCAGTGTTTTCTCTAGGATCTGTGTCCACTCCAGCCATGTGTATCTGTCTGAGTTTACAGTGGCATCCATCAGTTCACTCCCATTGAGAGGGCTTTAAGTCCAATTAGGTAGTGTTGATTACCCCCAGATAGCAGTGCCACTACTGCACCTGTAGGGGGAGCCTGCCGTGCCAGTTGTTACGCTTATTAGGCTTTAGGGCTGGGTTGGACCATTGATTGATCCTCTGTCTTAGCAGTTTGCATACTATCATCTAGAATTATGAGAGCTAAACTTCAGGTAGAAGAAGGTTTCCAGGTCAGTTCCTGCTTCATTGCTCCAAGTCTTGTATCCGAGGTATGTCCTATCTTCAGCAACTTATCTGTTAGTTCTGGGAGATAACCAAGAGTTTTGCCAACAGTCTCCTGGACCACTCTCACCAACCACTCAAAGGGAGGTCTCTCCTTCTGTCTGGTACTGTGTTCCTTGCCAAGCAGGGTACATATATGAACTAATACTTAGATACTATGTGTGCATTTCTTGTGGGACTATGGAGGTATCACATTTCCCTCTGGGTTCCCAAGCCCTGAAAGGTTCATTCATCTTGACTCCTCTTCCTCCCATCTGACCTCCTTCCTCCCTCCCCAGTCCTAGCACCCCATTTATTCCTCTACTTTCTCCCGCCTTGCATGTCCTCCCCCTTCTCTTAGCCATACACTTTCAGAGATGGCTCAGCGGTTAAGAGCACCGACTGCTCTTGCAGAGGACCCAGGTTCGATTCCCAGCACCCACATGGCGGCTGAGAACCGTCTTTAACTCCAGTTCCAGAGGAATCCGACACCCTCTTCTGACCTCCGCAGCATTGCATGACATGGGTGCACCTACTTACATGCAGTCAGTACACTCATACAGATTAAATAATAAATAAAAAAATAAGTAAATAAAAGCCATACACTTTCAATCCCCCCTCCCCCCCCCGTAACATCTGTCGCCACTTTTAAGCTTTTTCTTTCCCTTCACCTTCTTGTATCCTTTCCATTTTCTAGCCTCCTGGTGTTACATCAGGAGATATATATATATATTTTTTTTTTCACATATTAAGGGATTGGTGTTACAATCCACAAGTGAAGGAAAACACCTGTCATTTGCTTTTCTGTGTTTGTGGCATTTGACTTAGTATAACACTCTCTAGTTCCATCCATTTGCCTGTAAGTTTTAAATTTTCATCTTTTCTTACTGTGAGTAGAACTCCATTGTGTAAATGTACCACATTTTCAGTCTCTATCAGTTGAGGGACATTTAGGTTGTTTCCATTTCTTAGCAATTGTAAAGAAAGCAGCAACAAACATGGATGTACATTTATCTCTACAGTATGATGAGTCCTTTGTGTCTATGCCAAGGAGTGGGATAACTGGATCATATGGTAGATTCATTGTAGTCTTTTTGAGAGTTCTCTGCCCTGCTTTCCTTAGTGGCTGCATTCCCACCACCAGTGAATGAAGATTCCCCTTTCTTCACATCCTCGCCAGCATTTGGAATCCTTCATTCTCTTGTTCTTAGCCACTCTGACTAGGGTCTCACTATATATCTCTGGCTGACAGAAACTCAGCGTATAGACCAGGCTGGCCATAAACTCACAGAGATCCACCTATCTCTGTTTCCTGGTGTTGGTATTAAACACATGTAACACTATGCCCAGCCTCAGTGGCAGATCAAAGTTATGGCAGGTAGTTAGATGTAATAGTATTTGGGAACTATTGTGAGGCACTCTACAAGAGGCCTTGAAGGCCAGGATGATCCATAGATTTTCCAATGCAAGTTCCTTTGATTAAAAGCACAGAAACTACCAAAAAAAAAAAAAAAAGAGCCGGGCATGATGGCGCACGCCTTTGATCCTAAGCACTTGGAGGCAGAGGCAGGGGGCTTTGTGGAGTTCAAGCCAGCCTGGTCTACAAAGTGGATATTCAAGGACAGCTGGGGCTACAGGGAGACCCGGTCTGAGGAAAGACAAAAAAAAAAAAAAAAAAACAACAGAACGAAACCAAGACAGTTGTGTTACCTAAGGAAAAAAGGAAGCTACTAAAAACATACCCAGTACACAGGACTGAGAAAAGGCCAGCCAACCAGTCCAGGGATTGAGACAGAACCTGCAGCAGTTGAAGTTGGCAGTTTTGTCATCTGTGTGTGACTGCTATTTCTCTGATTCTTTTTATGCACGGTTTTTTGTTTTGTTTTGTTTTGTTTTTTTCTTTTTGAGACAGGGTCTCCCTGTAGCTCTGGCTGTCCCAGCACTCACTCTGTGGACCAGGCTGGCCTTGAACTCACAGAGATCCGCCTGCCTCTGCCTCCCAAGTGCTAGGATAAAAGGCGTGCGCTGCCACACCTGGCTGTACATGTTTTCTATCCCCTCCCCTGACCCTCACCTTTTTTGTTGGTGGTGGTGGTAGTCTTTTGATGGAAAATTATTTATTTAGTAGAGGAGAGCTCATTCTCACAGAGTGAGAATGGACAGTGACCAAGGGATTGTTCTCACAGAGCATACTCTCAAAGGTTGAGAGCTGATAATAGCCAGAGACCATCATGCCACTCTGTATTTGAGACAGGCTTTTACCAAAGTCTCTAGAAGAGACAGCTTTTCCTATAGAGCATATTCAGTCCAGGGGATTGACAGGCCCATTTTGATTGACTCTTACTGAAAGAGCCAATGGTATGCACTTGTTCTTTATTAGAAAGGATTCAGCTAGATAGTATGAGCTTTATAGTCATCCATCAGTGACCTTCCAGTCAGCTCAGAACGTCATGTCTCCACCCAGGGCCATAGATACTTCTCAGATGCCATTCTTTTGACCAGTAATCAGAGCCCTTCTTGTTCTTTGTTTTTAGCTGCTGATTATGAGGGAAGGAGGAATCCATCCCCAGTGACTTCCGAGCCTTCTAATTTCCAACTACCTACTTAACATTACCTTCTCAAGAGATGAGACCTCAAAGTCACTTAAGAAATGAGCATCTAGTCAGCCTGGCTCTTTGGCTGCAGTGGGGCATAGAAGGACTTTGGGCCTCCATGCTTGCTGACTTTGAGACCCAAAGTCCTTCTATGACTTAGGAGGACAATCAAGGGGACCCAAATATGTTGGATTAGACTGCTACAGGACCATCCAAGGATGAATCAACTGTGGGCCAGAGAAGAGAAAATTAAGACACTTAGGCACAGCAGACCCAGGGACTAATGTAATCACCACTAAGGTTATAATAGGTGTAACCAATTTAATGTAATCACCACTAAGGTTATATAATAGGTGTAACCAATTTAATGTAATCACCACTAAGGTTATAATAGGTATAACCTATTTCACATATGAAAATCCAGAGATCCAGCTCCAAAGCTGTTTTGCCAAGAGGGATGGTGATATCTGACATGGTTGGAATTTGATTTTGTAGATCATGTCAGATGAGACATTATCAAAAATATGAGGAATATACACATAGCAATCAAGTTTGATAATAGCACAAGTGTCCTTGTAGGTAGCTTTCGGGATAGCTACCTGATACATCCTGGCCGTTCTTGGGCTGTTAACTCAAGCTGCTTTGAAAATAATTTTGAGTTAATAGATTTGACTCAAAATCTAGTTGAGAACTTTTTGGGACTACATTCTGGTGTCAGTAATTTAAGAGGCCTGCTAGGTTGTGGTAACCCTAAACCTGGAGCTTGAGCAAACAGGCTTTTAATTTATCAAAACTGTTTGTCAGGACTCAGAGGTCTGTCTTCCCTATGTACCTATATTATTGTAAAGTTTTGAATTGGGAATGTTGAGATTTCTACATTATGAGATTTTTTTTTCAGTGGTTGGCCTTGAAAGCTGTATACTTTAAAAGGACGGGAAAGGGACTTGAGGTATCATGCTAAAAAGAAGAAAAAAAAAATGGTAGCAAAGAGCTAGTGACTCTTAGTTGAGGTATTTAGAATGCTGCAATTAGAATTTAGTAGCTTAGCACATATTTTCTCAAATTATTGTAAATTCTGACACCATTATTTTTACATTTTTATTTCTAATATTATAGCTGAAGAAATTAAAAAGCTACGAAAACAACTAGAAGAAATCCAAAAAGAAAATGGCCGATATATTGAATTACTGAAAGCAAATGACATATGCTTATATGATGACCCCACAATCCACTGGAAAGGAAATCTTAAAAACTCAAAGGTGTCTCTTGTTATTCCAAGTGACCAGGTCCAAAAGAACATCATTGTTTATTCCAATGGGAGTCAGCCTAGTGGAAACAGCCAGGGACCACCTGTTCAAGGGATAACCTTTAATGTTGGTCACAATTTACAAAAGCAAACTGCCAATGTGGTGCCAGTACAGAGGACTTGCAATCTGGTGACTCCTATGTCTATTTCTGGAGTTTACCCTTCGGAAAACAAGCCGTGGCATCAGACTACAGTTTCTGCATTGGCTGCCAACCAGCCTGTTCCTCTTTGTCTTCCTGATGCCATTTCTACTCAAAATATTCTGGAACTTTCCACCTCTGAAAGTGAATCAAGTGTACTTGGTGCCACTGGTGGCTCGCTGTTTGCTGTTTCAGTTGGGCCTGATTCTCACCAACGTCGTTCCTTACACACAGGCCTAAATGATCAAAATACTTTGGAAAATAACAGTGGGCAAGAGATCCCACAATCATTAAAGAAAACAGTCCCTTGTATTACAAGCATCTCCTCCACCTCCTCAGCAACTGATATTAAAGTGCACCACGGAACCAAGTCTTGCCTGAGTGTGCAGGACTTCAGGGGAGATTTGCAAAATACCCTTGTTGTGTCAATGACCACTACAGTCTGCACCCAGCCTCCCAGAGGTACTGGTGATTCTTCTCCAGTGAGTGTTAGCAAGACCACAGACTCAACAAATACAACCACAGCGGCGGCACCAGCTCCCACTGGAGTAGAGAAGTCAGCTCTTGCAGTCAGTACTCTCTCTACAAATCCTTTGGATAATGGTTGGAGCCTTTCTTGTTCTCTGCCTTCTTCAAGTGTTAATGTTTCAGATTTGAAAAACATTAATAGCCTTACCCGAATTTCTTCTGCTGGAAACACACAGACAACATGGACTACTTTGCAATTGGCAGGAAACACTATTCAGCCTTTAAGCCAGACACCGTCTTCTGCAGTGACACCAGTACTAAATGAGTGTGGTACCAGCCCCACCCCAAACAACCATAGGTGTGTGGCTACAGGTATCAACCTAAGTAATTCCCTTCCAGCAGATGGGCAGCCCGTTGAGCAAGTAGTGGTAACTCTGCCTTCTTGTCCATCCTTACCTATGCAGCCACTAATTGCCCAGCCACAGGTTAAATCTCAGCCACCAAAAAATATCCTTCCTCTGAATTCAGCAGTGCAGGTGATTCAGATGGCTCAGCCAGTTGGGTCAGCTGTCAGTGCAGCTCCAGCTAACCAAAATGTCATCATTCTTCAGCCCCCTACTACGGCCCCATGCCCAGCCGTGATGAGGGCAGAGGTTCCCAACCAAACAGTAGGCCAACAGATTGTCATCATACAGGCTGCGAATCAAAACCCCTTGCCATTCCTCTCCGCTCCCCCACCTGGTTCTGTTCGACTCCCTGTCAATGGAGCCAGTGCTATAATAGGATCTCATAATTCAGTGCAAAATGTGCCGGCCCCACAGACTTTTGGAGGAAAGCATCTTGTTCACATATTACCAAGACCTTCGTCTTTATGCACATCTAATTCAACACAAACTTTTTCTGTGAACATGTCAAATCAACAACAGCCTCAAACCATTTCTTTAAATGGACAGCTCTTTGCTTTGCAGCCTGTGATGTCTTCATCAGGAACCACAAATCAAACTCCTATGCAAATTATTCAACCTACTACCAGCGAAGATCCAAATACCAATGTTGCCCTGAATACATTTGGGGCTTTGGCTAGCCTCAATCAAAGCATATCACAGATGGCTGGACAAAGCTGCGTACAACTGACTATTAACCAGTCTGCCAATCCTCAAGCTGCTGCAAACAGTCAGACCAGCTCAGCTAACTCTGTCTCACTAACGACAACTGTAGTACCTTCTGTGACAACAGATAATTTAGCCACGCTATCCAGCGCTTATAATCTTGTGACTGCTTCCTCTGTGAATACTGTCACTTGTGTGCCCCCAGCCACAAAATCAAAAAGGTTGAACAAGAAAGCAGGTGCCAAGAAATACTTAGCAGCTAATAAGCCAGCATGTCCCCTGAATCCAGTCAGAGACATGGGCAAGTTAGACTGCCCCAGCACAGACTGCTCAGCAGAGCCATCATGTAATGATAGACTGCTAGAAAGCCTTCCTGTTGGCCTACCATCTGTGTCTCAGGCAAACAGTGTTAGTGTCTCTGCCTCACATTCTTTGGATGTTCTGAATTCCGAGTCAGTAATACCTGAGTCTGTATCCAAATCTAAATCAATAGAAGACTTGAGCCCCCCTTCCCAAGAATCGGAAACAAATGAACATTTTACAGTAGCCCCAGCAGCATCCAAAGATTCTACTCCCATTTTGCAACAAGAGACATCTCAGGATAAATCTCCAACTACTGTAGCACTGCCCGATGCTACCAAAGCCTGCACTTCAGCCAGTGTGTTGAGTCCGTCTCCTAATGATGCCCAGATTTTGGCTACTCAGGTCTCTGGTTTGTCATCCACTACAAGCATTTCTAGTAGTGACTGTGTTTCTGAGGTAGAAATCATGGCAGAGCCTTGCAGGGTCCAGCAGGATTCACCAGATACAATGCAGGCAGGTCTCTTAAAGGGGCAGGGACTCACTACATTGCTGTCTGATCTTGCTAAAGCGAAAGACCCCCAGAAATCACCTCTTTCAGTCCAGATGGATCATCCTGATTTTTCTCCAGAAAATTCCAAGATAGGTGATTCTAATGTCAATTTACATCCCAAACAGGAAGTATTACTGATGAATAATGATGACAGAGACCCACCACAGCACCATTCCTGCCTCCCTGATCAAGAGGCTCTTAATGGTTCTTTGCTGACCAGTAGACAAGCTGACTCTCCTATGTCAACCAGCTCTGGCAGCAGTCGGAGTTTCTCAGTTGCATCCATGCTTCCTGAAACGACTCGAGAAGATGTGACCAGCAGTGCAGCAGCTAACACATGTGATAGCTGTACCTTTGCAGAGCAAGCTGATATAGTAGCTCTCGCAGCAAGAGCTATTTTTGATCAGGAGAACCTTGAGAAGGGAAGGGTTGGCATCCAGGCCAATGTAAAGGAAGTCACTTCAAAGCCTTCTGAAACATCTTTAGAAGGAGA
Organism: Rhizomys pruinosus; assembly: GCA_009823505.1. Classification (NCBI taxonomy): domain Eukaryota; kingdom Metazoa; phylum Chordata; class Mammalia; order Rodentia; family Spalacidae; genus Rhizomys; species Rhizomys pruinosus. The sequence continues at coordinate 1,931,531 of VZQC01001358.1, forward strand.
CCAGCCTTTTAAATTACAGATCCATAAGGAGAATGGCGCAGGACAGGCAGAAGCAACACCAAATGAATTTAGCTCTCAGGATTCCGTTGAAGTAACGGTGAATAGGCCTCTTGAAAAACCAAGCTGTTCTCTAGGAATGAAAACATCAAATACCTCCTTACAGGGTTCAGCTTCTCAGCCACCAAGCCTCACCAGTTTAAGTGTGAATAATCTTATCCATCAGGGCACCGTCAGCCATCCTCTGGTCAGCTGCGCAGGCTTATCTCAAACTTCGGAGCAAACAGCTATTCCTGTGACTGTTAAGTTGACTGTTTCATCCAGTTCCTATGGCAGCCAGCCTCCTGTACCACCTCTGATGACAGAATATTCCGAGGAACAGCTGAATACCTTGACTAGTGCCATACCAAATCCACAGTTACAAGAGCCCCTCTTAAAGCCTAGTCATGAAAGCCGTAAAGATTCTGCTAAGCGCACCATCCCAGATGATCTTCTGCTCTCTTCGGCCAAACGCCAAAAGCATTGTCAGCCAGCCTCCCTCAGGCTTGAAAGTATGTCCTTGATGAATCAAACTCCAGACAGCATTTCCGATCAAACCCAAATGATGGTTAGTCAGATCCCTCCCAACTCTTCAAACTCAGTTGTACCTGTTAGCAACCCGGCACATGGAGATGGCCTGACACGATTATTCCCACCTGGTAATAACTTCGTGGCTCCTGCATTGAGGCAAACTGAAGTTCAGTGTAATTCTCAGCCTTCCGTCGCTGAGCAACAGCAGCAAACCCAGGCAAGTCAACATCTGCAGGCCCTGCAGCAGCATGTGCCAGGCCAAGGGGTGTCACACCTTCACAGTAACCATCTGTACATCAAGCAGCAGCAGCAGCAGCAGCAGCAGCAGCAGCAAGCAGGACAGTTAAGAGAGAGGCATCACTTGTATCAACTGCAGCATCATGTGCCTCATGCAGAAAATGCTGTCCACTCTCAAACCCATAATGTTCACCAACAGAGAACTCTACAACAGGAAGTTCACATGCAGAAAAAGAGGAATCTCATACAGGGCACTCCTGCCTCTCAGCTTTCTTTACAACCAAAGCACCATGGAACTGACCAGTCTCGACCCAAGAGTGGTCAGCCACATCCGCACCATCAACAGATGCAGCAACAGATGCAGCAGCATTTTGGAAATTCCCAGCCAGAGAAGAGCTGTGAAAACCCTCCAACTAGCCGGGGCCACCATGGCCATCCCCAGAGCCATCTCAGTCAGGATGCTATGCACCAGCAGCAGGATGCTGCAAGTAGACAGCAAGGGTCAGGGGTTTCTTCTGACCATGTTTCTGGACATAATCCAATGCAGAGGCTTTTGCCATCAAGAGGCTTAGAGCAGCAAATAGCATCCCAACCAAGTATTGTGACTAGGTCTTCAGACATGACCTGTACTCCACACAGGCCAGAGAGAAATCGAGTGTCAAGTTACTCTGCTGAGGCACTCATTGGAAAGACATCTTCTAATTCGGAGCAGAGAATGGGCATATCGATTCAGGGTTCCAGAGTTTCAGATCAGCTTGAAATGAGAACCTATCTTGATGTTCCCAGAAATAAGAGTTTGGCTCTCCATAACATGCAGGGTCGTGTGGACCATGCTGTCCCCTCAGATATCCGCCTTTCTGATTGTCAGACATTTAAACCAAGTGGAACCAGCCAACAGCCCCAGAGTAATTTTGAAGTGCAGTCTTCAAGAAATAATGAAATAGGTAACCCTGTAGCATCACTGAGAAGTATGCAGTCCCAGGCTTTTCGAATTAGTCAAAATACTGGCCCGCCACCAGTTGACCGACAAAAGAGATTACCTTATCCACCAGTTCAGAGCATCCCCCCAGGAAATACTGTCCCACCAAGGGACAGTGAGAGCACATGTCACCAAAGTTTCATGCAGAGTTTGCTTACCCCTCACCTTGGTGATCAGGTCATTGGGAGCCAGAGGTCACTCTCAGAACACCAAAGGAATACGCAATGTGGTCCATCTTCTGCAATTGAATATAACTGTCCCCCAACTCATGAAAGTGTTCATATTAGAAGAGAGAATGAGAGTCAGAATAGAGAAAGTTGTGACATGTCCTTAGGTGCAATTAATACCAGGAACAGCACCTTGAATATTCCTTTTTCAAGCTCCTCTTCCTCAGGAGATATTCAAGGTCGAAACACAAGTCCCAATGTTTCTGTACAGAAGTCCAATCCCATGAGGATTACCGACAGTCACGGGACAAAGGGCCACATGAACCCTCCTGCCACAACCAATATGCACGGGGTTGCAAGGCCAGCTTTGCCACACCCATCGGTGTCTCATGGGAATGCTGACCAAGGGCCTCCTGTACGTCAAGCTAATTCTTCAGTTCCCCAGAGATCAAGGCATCCCCTGCAAGACAGCAGTGGTTCCAAAGTTCGCCAGCCTGAAAGGAATCGTTCCGGAAACCAGAGGCACAGTAATGTCTTTGATCCGAGTCTTCCTCATCTTCCTCTCTCTTCCAGCAGCAGCATGATTCTTGGACGTCAACAGCCTACTGCAGAGAAGAGAGGAAGTATTGTTCGCTTTATGCCTGACAGCCCACAAGTACCTAATGATAATGCAGGTCCTGACCAGCATACACTGTCACAGAATTTTGGTTTTCCTTTTATTCCTGAGGGCGGCATGAATCCACCTATAAATGCGAATACTTCCTTCATTCCACAGGTTACTCAGCCTAATGCCACTCGGACTCCAGCTCTTATCCCAGTAGATCCCCAAAACACTCTGCCCTCCTTCTACCCCCCATATTCTCCTGCTCATCCTACTCTCTCCAATGATATATCAATACCCTATTTTTCTAATCAAATGTTCTCCAATCCCAGCACAGAGAAGGTAAACAGTGGAAGCTTAAACAACCGATTTGGCTCAATTTTATCTCCTCCCCGACCTGTTGGCTTTGCTCAGCCAAGCTTTCCTCTTCTCCCTGATATGCCACCCATGCACATGACCAACTCTCACTTATCCAATTTTAATATGACATCTTTGTTTCCAGAAATAGCAACAGCTCTTCCTGATGGCTCAGCAATGTCACCCTTGCTCACAATAGCAAACTCCTCTGCCTCTGACTCTTCCAAACAGTCCTCAAACAGACCTGCACACAACATAAGCCATATTCTAGGTCATGACTGCAGTTCAGCTGTTTAAATCTAGAGAAATGAAATGTTAAGTTTTGGCTGAGAGGACAAGTGCTGTTTTGTGGATACGCACATCAAGGGAGCTTGTGTCAGTAGAAGTCTTTATGTTGGGTCCATTTTTCACTTAGCTCCTTGTTTATAGGGAGGCCATGTCAGAGAGAATGCATGTACTGGGGTTGTTAAAATAAATCATGTTTTGCCGGGTGTGGTGGCACACGCCTTTAATCCCAGCACTTGGGAGGCAGAGGCAGATGGATCTCTGTGAGTTCAAGGCCAGCCTGGTCTACATAGTGAATTCCAGGACAACTGGGGCTACAGGGAGACCCTGTCTCAAAATGACCAAAAAAAAACAAAAAACAAAACACAAATCATCTTTCATTTTTAACTCAATGGTGTGCTTTTTTAAAAATCTTCTAAATGACTTATGTGCCCAAGTTTGATTTGTAATCTTTTATTCCCCAAGAATAATCAACTGGAAGTTGGGTAGATGACCTTGACAAATGCTGGGTAGTAGAAAGGGGCTAAGATTTTTAAGCTTGATTATTGGTAAATTGTAAAAAAGATAATTGAGTTGTTAATCCAAAAGTACAAGAAACTTGATAAAACATGATGGTTCGTCACTAGATGTTGGGTGATTCAACATCTAATGGTTCTGAACAGTGGCCTGTGATGAGTGATAATGAGGTAAAGTCCCATAATTAAAATCAAACATTTAGCAAATAAATGAATTGTTTAACCAGCCTTTATTCTCAAAGCCTGGTACAGAGACTTCTTTCTTGCTATAATTTTTAATAAATTCATGTCTTATTCTTCAAAGTAGGGGGCTACTACATTATTGTTTAATGTACCAAGATTCTTTAAAACAAAAGTCTTCCTTAGGCAGTTAGCCTTAAAAATATAAGGCTAAAAAGGAAAATACAGGAGTGCTTTCTACTTAGTACTTGGGTTCTGCATCCGGCCATAAAGATAACAAGCAGTTGTATTATGGCTCTCCAGAGGGTCAGTTAGCAAGTGTTGTTTCATCATTTGAGTTGATTTAGTATTTCCTTCTATTTATTTGGTTTTCAAATAAATTTCTTTCCATCCACTTAAATATTAGGACTGCTCAGTAAATACTGAGTTTAGAAGCTACACATTTGAGCCTTTTCAGATATTTTAGAGTTTTAAACTGTCTATATTTGCATTTACTGATATTTGTAGTAAATGTAGCATTGTATATTGTATTATCCTGCATATCAATTATAATGAGAAAATGAATTTATTATTTTTCTTGATGGTAGGTATGAAATGGTGCTTCACAAAAATACAGTCCTTACTATGAGTGTATGAATGTGAGAGTGTACATGAAAACAAACAGATTCTACATTAGAGCCTCTATGTGTGTGTTTACTTCAGAATGTCTTGTTCACAATAAAAAGGTATAATCTATCTATCAATTAAAATGAATAGATTTGAAAAAAGACAGGACTGCCATCTGAAAATGACATTGAGGCCTGCTAAAGCATAGAAAATCTTGATGTAGATGGATTTTTAAAACCACGATGAATTAATAAATTTTAAAACACATTTTAAAACACATTTTAAAATTTTAAAGCGAAGAAAAGAAATTTATGTGCACTGATTTAAAAAAAAAAACTAGTTGAACCCATGACTTTTAATCATTGCTTCTGTTAAAAATGGGATGCAGAGGAAAAGATGCACAGGAGCAGACCTGCTGGCTCTGTGGAAGAAGTGAGCCCGGGGACCAGCAGTGCATGAGCACCACAGGTTTTTATACATATATATGTAGATATGTTGCATATGTATATGCCATATCTGTGAATTACTTTTAAGCATTAACATTCAGATTTTTCTTTGTATTTGAATAGTCCAGTCTGCCATTTTCATGATGGCAGTGTTCTGTTTGCCGATTATTCTTCCTCCCTCCCTTCTTCTCTTCCTTCCTCCCTCCCTCCCTCCCTCCCTTCCTCCTTCCTTTTCTTTGTCTCTTGTCTTTTACATATACACCCTTGCATCATAGTGGATATTGGATTCTGAAGAATAGGACTGCTAGGTATGTTTGGAATTAAGGTAACATGCTAAAGAGAAACACTGGTTTTCTCTATTGTGTTTTGTTGCCCAGGCTGGTCTTGAACTCTCACTTCAGCCTCCTGAGTAGCTGGGGCTTTAGGTGCTCTCCTCCACTGTCCAGCTGAAAAGCTCAGTTGAACATTGCAGCACAAAGTTCTCAAAGCCTATTATTAATCCTTTGGGTTGTTTTTGTTTCCTTGACCGTGTTTACAGCCCAACTGTGTTTGGAGATAGCACTGTATTTTCAGAGCTTTTATGCCAAGAATATGAGTCAGTGTTGTCTGTCTCTCAGTAAGCCTTTTTGACCATCTCCAGGAAGATGTAACCATCTATGAAGAATAATTGGGCTTCTGCTTACATGTGGCTTTAGTCATAGACTTCATGCACATGGATGTTAGTTATCTTTCCATACATGTACTCAACAGAAATGCTTACGCCATTGTGCTTGCACTTGATTTAAAGCCTGAGCATTTACCAGTGCTAGGTATTTGATATTAAGCTACATGATTTAGGGGAGGGAATTGTTATATAGTATCTAGTAATCTCTAGATGAAACTTTTGTTGAAGTAATGACAAAGTGTAGTCCAATACATGTTATTTGTTAATATGTAACTATGTAAAGTGAAACCATCTCTACAGATAACTTTGTGGTTTCTGGAAATAACAAAATTATGTCTGCTTCATAAGCAAGAGTCATTGATTAAATCACTTTGCTCTAGCATTATTGATCATGTAGCATCACTGAAAGTGGTCAATTCCTCTCAGCATTCTTCAACAGTAAATTCCAATGAAGTGGAAAATTTCAGATTTCACTTCATGAATAAACTTCGGTGAGTTTGTTAAATGTGTTGATCATGGATGAAATAATTTTTTATTTTATTTTTGATGTTTTTAAAAAACAGGTTTGGGGGACTTTTATAAGTTTTATACCACTTCAAGAATTTTATTTTTGTTTTTATTATAAGAGCTTGTGGGATGCCACAGGTAACCTCCTCTCTGAGTGGAGGGTGGGGTTTCCATAGTGATGGATGGTGGATCTGAACAGTGTGGAGTTGTGTTTGTATAGCAGCTGCCAGGCAGAGATCAAGGCTGTGCTGAACTGCAGTGAAATCAGCTTCTAAAAATCAGCCTTTTTAGAGTACACAACTATTTAAGCATTTTAAAGAGACTTCTTTGCCTTGTTCTTGCCTTCTAGCATTAGCCATTTCATGGAGAGGCTAAAACATACTCCAAGACATGTAGAAATAACATTTTCATGCTAGAAAAAATTTTGGAGAAAGTGTCAAGACTTGCTACTACGTGTCTTCAGCTGCTTTATCTTTCCTTTGATGCATAGATATTTAGGCTCTTTTTCTCTTCTGTCTGAGCCATGTCAAAGATGACATGGTCATCTCTGTAGGAGAATTACACCTTTGTCTTGGAACATGATTGGAGCCGCCCAATCACTGAGTCCCAATTTCTGGCTTTGGCAACCTCTATGCCTCATCCTCTTAAGAGGCAAAAACAGTTCCTCCAAATAACAGTAGTTCTGAATTGATTGAAGATAGTTTAGTGTGTGAGAGGGCCACATTCTTTGGTTTGGTCCTTTTTTCTTCCTATGGTGGAATGAAAGGCAAAGACGGTATCAAAATGCAATGGCCTCGAGTCCATATCCTCAGGAGCCTAAACGTCACTGCAGTTCTGTCCTCTAAGTAAGTGCTACCTTTGTCTGGAAGCATCTGGCGGGGAGGTGGCAGGGGAGGCACAGCGACCAGAAAAACTAATGTGGACTTAATCTCTGAGTGATGATGTTGTGATGCCTATATGCAAATTAGATTAGGTTCTTCTCAAGATGCCTTTTTAAGGCCAAATGTTAACCTTTTTTTTTTCTTTCCCCAAAGTTCTACCAAAAATAGGTACATTTTAGGCTTAACTATACTCTGCATCCTATGGAGTTGGATTCTACCAGAGTGAAACCTAAACACTTTCTAGTAGATTCTGTTTTCTAGTAGATTCTGTAGGGCTTACCAAGTTCAGATGGAAGCAGTCCAGATAGGCTGGGAACTCCGAGAAGACATTGGGCCATAGCTTGTGGTTCTGATCCTTATGTCCCTCTTCTGGTACTGCACTCTACCTGAAACAATGCCTCCATCTTGAGACCAGATCCCAGAATGTATCACTCACCCACCCCTGTGTTGTAGCAGAGTTGTGGGGATTGTCCGTTCTGTGTAACCAACACCATGGGAAGTCAGGTAATGCAGCTGACGCCTCTCACTGTTGCCTTATCACTCTCTGAGCCATCTTTGGAAAAAACCTTAGCTAGACCTTTAATCACAGAGCTGATATGTGGTAGTCTTCAGTATCCTTATTTCTAGGTTTGCATGAACTACCAATTAATCTTTTTGGCATATATATGTGGTCAGATGCTTCATAAACATGAGTCAACTTAAGTTGAGAGTCTTTGGCATAATATCCAAGTTGTTTTGGATGACTACATAGAGATTTCATGAGAGAAGATGAACATCTCTTGTAACCCATTTCTTAAAAAGATGAGCCTGGTTGTGTACAGCTGTACATATACTATATCACAGGAAGTTTGACTCATTTAAATCCCTTCATTTTTCTGGAGACCTCTCTGGCCACCCTCCCCTAAAATCTTAAAATCACTTTCATTTGTCAGGTCACTGGGGTACTGGACTTGACTACAGTGGAAAATTAAATTAAATTTGTGGGTAATTAAATTCTTGATCTTCCGAGAAGAAAAGGGACCAGACAGTGTTGCTTAAAATGCTGCAGCTGTGTTACTGTGAAGAAAACTTCCACTTTCAGCAGGTTATATATGTATATATATTTTTTCATTTTGGTGAAAAGGAGGTTGAAAATTGATGACATCTTCACAAATCTTTATAGGTACACTGGGCGAGATGCTTACTGTAGGACAAGCACCAGGAAAAAAATGAATTTTAGTGCTTCAATATTGTAATATTTGTATCTGTTACCCAGCCAGCAGCCTGCTGTGTACTGTCCTACTACTGTAAATCACTTGCTTTGTAATTCTGATGGAAACTAATTTGTTTTGTAATGGAATCCAGAGAAGATATGTATAATAGGATCAAGATTGTCCTACAGCTGTAAATAAGAATAGGTCCTGTTTATTTTGACATCTTTTTACAAATGCATTGTATTAGGGTGTGAATATTCCAAACCATGCTCTTGGTTAAAGTTTTGAAATTTTTATTGTTAAATGTAACATTTTAATGGTTGTAATAATTATTTGTATAGATATGGATATAGTATTTTATTTAAGAAAATAAACTTTGCAATTTTTGCATTGTGAATTCTTTTTTTTTTTTTCTATTTTGTTCCACTTCAAATCTCCTTGCCTTACATGTTCAAGTATTATATTTAAATTTTGGCAAATACCTGAGAACTGGTGTCACATTTCCATAGGGTTTGTGTTTCTTAGCATGCCACTTCAAACAAATCACAGTTATGATCAGGGCTAAATTGTCAGACCCAAATGCACACCTCTGCACTCATCGGTTGTCAAGTAGAATGTCAAATATGGAAGAAAATTCATTGATGAACCACTTTGACCTCTCACTGTGTTTATAGTGGAAGAAGCTAAAGCATAGAATTTTGAGAAAAAAGTTGGATATTTGGAGCTGGAGAAATGGCTCAGCAGTTGAGTGTGTACTGCATTCCTGTCCAGGGGAATGGAAGAAGTCTGTACCGTACCCTCTTATCACATCCTGAACCTATCCTGTGGTTAAATTCCCCCCTTCTATGGTTTGAGTATGTGTCCCCTCTGAAACTCATACTGACAATTTAACAGCCATTCTGACAATTCCTAAAAGATCGGCTCTTTAGAAGAGTTTCAGGCTGTGGGTGGGATGAACTACTGGAAAAGGACAGTTTCCCTTTTGCCTCTGTCCTGCCCTCTGCCTCTGCTGAAAGAAGGCCCTCAGTCTAGCACCTTGCCAGCCTCTCGAACAGTGAACAGACTTAATGTTCATTATAAATACCCCATCTGTGGTATTCTGTTATAGCTGCATAAACAAACTCAGACACCCCTGTCAGAAGTAGAGTGGAAGTAGATATATTCAATAACTGTCTAAATCTCAACATCCCAAACCAATGGAGTGAAGATGATGATGGTAGTGTATTAGGGTTCTCTAAAGAAACAGAAGCAATGGGACGAATATATAACTATATACAATTTGTTGATTTGCTCACGTGACGGAGCTCAACAGTAGCGCCAAACTGGAGAGGCCGGGAATCCCGGGAACTGCTCAGTCCGCAAGGCTGGATGTCTCAGTAGTCCCAGTGCTGAAGGCCCGAATGGATTCCAGGAGATTTCCCGGTCTCAGTACACACTGGGATCCAAAAGGTTGATCACAGCAGCAAGACAAACTCACCAGATGAGAGAAGCAAGCCGCGGGAGAAAAAAGGGACCAGCTCCCGCTGCCGTGGCCTTAAATACTGCCGGCAGAAGGTAACGCCCACATTTAGGGTGGGCCATCCGGGTTGAGGTGGTCCAATCAGAAGACCCTTTTCCTCTTATTTGTTCCTTAGTCCAGTCAAGTTGACACCCAGGATTAACAATCACAAGTCCACCCCTTGTCAACTTGACACCCAATAAATAACCTCTCCTTATGTTATGCTTTAATGTCAATTGCAAACAATGGCAGGGTCATAATTCCACCTAACATGTTATAAGTATGTCATGTGCAAGAGCAAAGCATTATATCTTAGTGTCACACCAACTCCGGCGTCGTCTGTGTGAGCATAACAATGGACGAGGAGATATGTGCCTTGCGAGGCTAAGCTCCCTGGTGGTCAGTGACAGAGTACCTGGTCTCAGCTTCTAAGATCACGATGCATTACAAAGATGTTATGCTTCATGAGTGTTGGACTTTGTACATTGCCTTTTGACACTCCCGAGCTCAGCACAACCTCAGTCCCAGACAAGGGACAGTTAAACATGTTTAAAAACAATTCAGGCCAACAGAAGCCTCATGAACCTAAGTAAAATCATACAGAGATACAACATTTAAAGGCTCCTAAAAGTATATTGTAGACATTACACTAAGTGAGATCATAGATTTGTTACTAAAAATAAAAGTGTCCTTCCAAACTTAATAATAATAATAAAACTCAGTCCTTTAAGCAGAAAGCTACATCTAATAAAACTAGTAAGATAAAGTTTAGTTACAGTTATACATATTAAAGTGTAACACTTAGTTAGAGGCACATGGCGGGGATTTCTCCTTTAAGAAAAACACTGTGTAATTTATGGAGAGCTGAAAGGCCCCCTTTCTCAGGCTTGCAACTTAAATCACAACCTAGAGATAACAAAAAGCCTTGAGAAAGCTCTAGCCCCTGGAAGGATGAAAACACTAATTGGAACTTCAAAAGAGACAAAGACTGCTAATGGCTTTGTGAGTTCTAGGACTGCTGTTTTATTGCTTATCAAGACAGTGTGAGCCAGTAAAAACTTCATTGATGTACAAATTTATCTAAAGTGGCCTTGCAGCCCAGGTGCAAAGGCAATAAGCCCTGTGCTCCCGAGGATATGCAAATCCCCTGCCTGTCACCTCAACCTTCCCCCCCTCCTGCCTGTTACTCCAGCACTTTGCTTGCCGTTTTGCCTGCCTTATAAAAAACTTAATTTATTTCAGTAAAGGGCACTAGATTCAAAAACTTCTCTCTGGTGTCATATTCATTTATTTCACCTAATCTGTGCCCTTCCTGTGCAAGACTTTGATTCTCCCACAGGTGAAAAACATCCCGGCTGGGTGGCTTTGGCATCTTAGAGTAGGTCGTGTCCTTGAGGAACTTAGTACTTCAGTATGTAATAACCTACATATGACAACACTTAACTAGTTATCTCGGTTGCACATTCAAAAGGGAACTACCAAAGTATCCACTTAATATACTATATTATATTGATATATATATATATATTATTTATATATATATATATATATATGAAACAAGCACATTCTTAACCAAATAGAGACAAAAGTTAATATCTATTATAATCCACTTTCTGCAAATGGTCCCATGGCCTCAGCTGATATTTATGACTACCTTCTTCTACTACCCATTCTGTATTCCTCCACCATCAGCAAGCACCTCTGCAGGTCTTGGCTCTTTTCCTGGAGGAGTGGACCCATACCTTCATCCCTGAGGGTCTGGCCATTTATTGTCCTTGTCTGGTTTGGGTTTTTGGAGTTTCCCATTGACCTTAATCATAGGACATGGTAGCACCAGAAGGTCCCTACAGCATCTCCTGCCTTCCAGACATAATCTTCCTTGCCTATTGTGGAGAAAAAAGTCCAATTTCCCCCTAGTAGTCTGGATCAATCACTCCTCTACTACTGTTATTCCTTCCTTGCCTGTTGGCTTAAAGGCAGAAGAAGCCCAAAGTGGCCAGGGGGAAGTCTTAGCTTCCAGTTCAATGGAACATTTTGCTGTATCTCCTGGCAAAAAGCACTCCCCCCATTGGAGCCAAAACATCTAGACCAGCGGAACGCAAGGTGTGGGTACAGGAAGCAAAAATTTTCCTACTGGGTCACATAGGGTGATAGTGAGTGGAATTATCCCACTTCCACCCCTTGTTCCTGGACCCATGAATTGCTAGGAGAAACAGTACCATTATAGTGGAGTCTGATTCAAAGCATATACTGCTAGCTGGAGAACCTTGCCCCAGCCCTCCAGGTATTGCTACCTAATTGGCATTGTAACTGTGTCTTCAAGAGGCCATTCCATCGTTTTTCAACCACCAGTGCTTCTGGGGGTGGGGAACATGGTAAGACCAGTGGATATCATGACCATGGGCCCACAGTCGCACTTCTTTGGCTGTGAAGTGAGTTCCTTGGTCAGAAGCGATGCTGTGACTTTCTAAATCAGATAGCAGCTGCATAGGAAATAAGGTCAACCATTGACAAGTGGGACCTTATTAAACTCAAAAGTTTCTGGATAGCAAAAGAAACAGGGAAGTGAAGAGAAAACCCAGAGTAGAGAAATCCACCAGTGATACATCTGAAAAGACATTAACTCAAATCTATAAACACTCAAAAAAAAAAAAAAAAAAGAAGTGGGGCTGGAGAGATGGCCTAGCGGTTAAGAGCACCGACCATTCTTACAGAGGACCTGGGTTCGATCCCCAGTACCCACATGGCGGCCGAGAACCATCTGAAACTCCAATTCCAGGAGAACTCCAGTTCCAGGGGAATCCAACACCCTCTTCTGACCTCCGTGACACGGGTGCACAAACCTGCATGCAGACAGTACATTCATACACATACAGAAATAAATAAAAATTTAAAAAAAAAGAAGCAAAGAAGTAAGAAATCAAATGACTCACTCAATAGATGGAGTAAAGAGCTGAGCAGAGACTTCATAAGTGAGGAAATAGAGATGGCTGAGAAACCTCTTAAGTGTTCAACATCGCTAATAATTAAGGAAATGCAAATTAAAACCACTTTAAGATATCATCTGACCCTAATAAGGCTGGCAAGGATCAAGAAAACAAATGATACCAAATGCTGGAGAGGGTGTGGGGAAAGGGGAACACTCATCCACTGCTGGTGGGAATGCAAACTTGTATAACCACTATGGAAAGCAGTATGGAGAACCCTTAAAAGACTCAAAATGAGCCTACCACTTGACCCAGCTATACGACTTCTGGGAATATATCCATCAGACTCTTCCTACCACAGAGATAAATGTACAGCCATGTTTATTGCAGCTCTCTTCACAATAGCGAAGAGCTGGAACCAACCCAAATGCCCCTCAACTGACGAGTGGATAGAGAAAATGTGGTACATCTACACAATGGAGTTCTATGCAGCAGTAAAGAAAGATGATATCATGAAATTTGCAAGTAAATGGATGGAACTAGAAGATTTTATGCTAAGTGAAGTAACACAATCCCGGAAAAACAAAAGATGAATGGTATCCCTTATCTGTGGATGCTATTACCAAGTACCTAGCTATAAGATAAATTGAACAACGTTAATATTATATTCCTCATGATCTAAAGACAACTATGCTCTTGCAATGTGGATCCCTAAACAGGTTCTAGAGCTGATGTAACATTTATTTTCAGACCTTGGGTTTTCGGTACATGATGGAGGATATGTGTGCATCTTTTAGAGTAATATGGGATTAAAATGGAAAGATGCAAATCAAGAAATATGTAATGAAATAACATACAGTTTGTTTCTGAAGGATACAATCTTAATATAGGTGTGATGTAATAGGTTGGTGCAACTTAGCCTTTCTGGGTGCTTAACGACCATACTTAACACCCATACCAATTTGGCCAAGGGACTTAAGGAATAACTTTGTTCCTTGCCCTCAGAGGTCAACCAAGTCTTAGGGGATTATGCATGGGGGCACCTTTTGAAATGTCCTACAGATGTGGGTCACCAGTCTTCCTTGTTCAGGGAGGTCTTGGAGAGCCACTGACGGGAATTCAGCCAGTGTCCAGTCTAAAGAGAGGAAAATCTCCTCATGCTTCAGGAAAGGAAGCCTGGTCTAGCAAGACCTGCTTTTGTCCTCAAGTGGATGGAGCTGGTGAATGAAAAGCTGAAAAGAGCAAGGGGCTCCCACCCTTCTCCTCCCCCCCAAAGAAAAACCCCCGAGAGCCCCTGATGACCAGATCTTCAACTGACCTTGAGAAAACAAAAACCTTGGTTAATCTGAGCTGTGTCGCCTTAAGCATCCAAAAGGAAAGTACAACCAGATACAAATAATCAGTAAGACCAGAGAAACTGTACTGTAGGCATAGAACTTGAGATCTTAGTAAAAAGACAAAAAGAATAAATAATACTGTTGTTTGGCTTATCTCCAGTTCTTCTTGGCAAGTGCATCTACTCTGTGGCTGCCACTGCTTTTGCACTCCTCAGAGACATGAGACACAGCTTTTTAACCTCTTAATATGGACTAAGGACTCATGTCTCCCCAAGAATCCTCCAAACCTTCAATGCCAGATGGGGACTACTGAAATGCCCAGCTTGTGGACTAAACAGCTAAGGGGATGTCAGCCTCTTCAGAGTATAGACTGCCACTGTTGGACTACCTGGGCTGTATCATGGAGGCCAGTGCAGGGGGATCAAGACAGGATGTGTGCTTACTGGACTTCATTTTGGGGGACCATGGGAGGGAAAGACCCCATGTGGAGAAAAGGGTTGCAGGATGATGGTTTGTTTTGGGATTGCCACAAGAGGACCTTCGTGCACTTCCCTAAGGAAAACATACGATCTTTATAGGGAAGAAAAAATATTCCTCCAATTCAAGTTAATATGTGTATGTATGTATGTTTATATATGCATGTAATATATAGTGTAGTATACATATAAACTCTGTGTATTCTATATGTATTTTAATGTAGCACATACAAGTTGGGGAGCAAACACAACAAAAAGAACTGAAAAAAAAAACCCTGGAAAAGACTTGGAAAAAGATGCAAGGCACATGTATGGCAGAGTGCAGGACTTGGTTGGAGATGAGGGGGGCATGGAAAGGAAGGACTCTAATTTGATGAGTAACAATGATATATGCGACCTATGGAAACTAGGTTCCATATATTCTCTTCTCAACTCACAATATTTATTATTTATATTTCAGAGTTGATTCTAATAATAAAAATGGAAAACTAAATAAATAAAAACTAAAATTTACAAATGCAACAACACACCAACAACAACCAAAACAGCACTCAATGCAAAAGTGGAAACCTAGATCAAAATGCAAATGGATATCAAGGTCATAAAAGGAAGGAAACACACATCTTCTCAATTTATAACTGTAAATATTAATTATTAATGGACTAAGCCCCCAATCAAAAATGACATAGCATGGGAGACTGGATTTAAGAAATGGAACCAGCAGCCAGCACCAGGCCTGGCGCCATTGAGTCTTTTGTGTGGGGTGCTCACGGTCAGGGCCCTTGCTTGCATTAAAAACCACCTGAAGCACATGGTAAGACCGACGCCCCGACAGTGCCATGGGCAGGGGTGCCACGGGGGCATGGCTTACTCACAAATCACCCCCCCCCCACTGTCAGCTGGAATTGATGAGAGAGTACCCAAGGGGATTTTTTTTTTGGAGAACCTTCCCGAAAGTGGAGGAGAGTGACTTAGATTCCACTATCCAATATAAAACCAAAATATTACAAGCCTGAAACCCAGACAATCAACACTCCATAAACAGGAGGAGAAGAGAAGAAAAAAAGAAGAGATTCAGGGAAGGAGGCACGCAAAAACAAGCCTCAACTTAGTGAAAGACATTTATGATTGGCATCGGAGAATCCAGGCAAAAAAAAGAGGGAAACCCCTCATGCCCGGGACACGGCCAAAGAAAGGACAACATGGGTAACAGGTCATGGATAATTTCGCACGCTCAAGCTTACCACCCTTAGTCGGATGTGCTCAGTGGGATCTCCACTGGGAGGTGACCCAAGAAACAGATCTTAGAGGATATCATGCAGACCTATTCAGAGAAATTTGAATAAAGAAATAAGAGAAAGTCAGTACGAAATTAGAGAGAATGAAAAACTCCAAACAAAGGCACCTAGAGGGATACAATGGCCAACTTTGGAAAAGAACTAAGGAGAGAATGACCAAACTCCAGAAAGAACTAGAAGAAGGGAGAAAAATAACAATATCCAGAAGGAAGTAGAGAAACACTGAAAAAGAAAGAGAAGCCAGCGAAGTAGAGCACCAAGAGCGGATTTAGCAGCTCAAAAAGGAACTGGACAATACTAAAGAAAATAAAAGATGAATAAGACGAAATGAAAAAGGAAG
>VZQC01001362.1:0-11310 GCA_009823505.1 Rhizomys pruinosus
TGGAATCCATTCGGGCCTTCAGCACTAGACTGGGACTCCTGAGACATCCAGCCTTGCGGACTGAGCAGTTCCCTGGATTCCCGGCCTCTCCAGTCGGTGCTACTGTTGAGCTCCGTCACGTGAGCAAATCAATAAATTGTATATAGTTATATATATTCATCCTGTTGCTTCTGTTTCTTTAGAGAACCCTGACTAATACATATGTGATGAAGACCCATGCTATTCTTGTGTGTTTCAGGCCTCTCCTTTCCTCAGTGGTTTTTGCCATCAATACTTTGTATACCCAAACTGCTCAGTCTTTAGCTCCCATGGGGATACTGTTTAAGTTGAACCAGCATGGATATAGAGAGCCAAGTGACAGGTAAAGTGACAAAACATTCGCTGTCATGCAGGCAAATTCACTCTTTCCATTAACTGGTAAGAAATTGTCTTGGATTTTGGAAGATGTTAGTCATTAATTCATAAATCTTGAATAAGCTATAATAAAAATATTAATGTTAAAGATCTATAAGCGTCTTTAATGCTATTTTTTAAATTTTATTTCTTTTCATATGTGTATGAATGTACTGTCTGCATGCAGGTTTGTGCACCCATGTAGTGCAATGCCACGGAGGTCAGAAGAGGGCGTTGAATTCCCCTGGAACTGGAGTTAAAGACGGTTTTCAGCCGCCATGTGGGTGCTGGGGATCGAACCCGGGTCCTCTGCAAGAGCAGTCGGCGCTCTTAACTGCTAGGCCATCTCTCCAGCCCCTTTAATGCTATTATTTAGATTACATATCTTTGTAATTCACACAAGGCTACATACATTCACACAAGGCTTTGTCTAAGTCATTCACTCATTCGTTATTTCATTTCACAAATGTTTTTGAGGACTTAGACACAAGGTTCAATGGTGCTGAGAATACAAGATGAATAAGGAGCCTCCAAGGGACTCCTGATTACAGACTACCATGATAGGGCTCCACCAAGGGCTGGGGATAGAGCTGAAAGAATACTTGCAAGCCAGACGTGGTAGTACCTGCCTTTAATCCCAACTCTTGGGAGGCAGAGGCAGAGGCAGTTGGATTTCTGTGAGTTCAAGGCCAGCCTGGTCTACAAAGTGAGTTCCAGGACAGCTGGGGCTACAGAGAGACCCTGTCTCAAACACACACACACACACACACACACACACACACACACACACACACACACGAGAAAGGAATACTTGCCTAGCATATGCAAGGCTCTGGTTTAATCACTAGTACCATGAAGATAAAAAGAATCCCACCAGAAGTATACTTGGTATTGTGGTTATGTGGAGGAGAATTCTTTAGTTCATTCTGTGTAGGGTTAGGAAACATTTCAAAACAGAGTGAATCTATAGATCAAATTGGAAAGAATCGGTCAGCCAGTGCTCTTAACCACTGACCCATCTCTCCNTTTATGGGATTTAGTGCAGAGTCTAGAGATATACTTTTAAAAAATTTTATTTATTTTTTATGCGTATGAATGTACTGTCTGCATGTAGGTTTGTGCACCCATGTCATGTGCTGTCGTGGAGGTCAGAAGAGGGTGTCGGATTCCCCTGGAACTGGAGTTCTCCTGGAATTGGAGTTACAGATGGTTCTCAGCCACCATGTGGGTGCTGGGGATCAAACCCGGGTCCTCTGCAAGAGCGGTCAGCGCTCTTAACCGCTAGGCCATCTCTCCAGCCCCTCCATTCGTTTCTTGTATAAGAGAAAAACGACTTCTGCAGATTAGTAGTATTTCTTGCAATTTTGCTGTTAATACTTTTTCATTCTATTTTTTTCTTTTCTGTCAATTTTATTAGTTTTCCTGCATAGCTGAGGATTTATTTACAATTTTTTAATTAATTAATTTATTTTTTGTCTTTTTGAGACAGGGTCTCCCTATAGCCCCAGCTGTCCTGGAACTCGCTCTGTAGACCAGGCTGGCCTTGAACTCACAAAGATCCGCCTGCCTCTGCCTCCCGAGTGCTAGGATTAAAGGCGTGCGCCACCACGCCTGGCTATTTTTAAAATTTTTAAATAAATAACCCCAGCTGACCTGGAATTCCCCATGTAGGCCAGGCTGGCCTTGGTCTCACAGAGATCTACCTGCCTCTGCCTCCAAGGACTGGGATTAAAGGTGTGAGCCACCATGCCCAGGTATTTATTTTTATTTTATATGTATGAGTGTTTTGCCTACATGTATGTTAGTGTATTCATGTGTACAATGCCTGCGGAGGCCAGAGATGGAATCAGATCTTCTGGAACTGGAGTTTCAGGCAGTTGTAAGCTGCATTTTGGCTCTGCAAGAGTCAGCCAGTGTTCTTAACCACTGAGCCATTTCTCCAGCCCCAGAATTTACTTTTGTTACAACCTTTCTTCCAACATATTACCATGAACATTTTCAAATATAAGACAAGTTGTAAAATGATGTATTTTTTTTCTTGTTGCTGTGATAAAACACCATGACAAAGGCAACTTATAGAAGGAAGAGTTTGTTTGGCTTATGGTTCCAGAGATAAGAATCTGTCATGGAAGGGGAGGCATGGCGGCAGAGGCAGTCTGAGCAGAAAGCCGAGCACTCACAGTTTCAAGCAGGCGCACATGTGGAGGGTGGAAGACAACTTTCTGGAGTCGGTACCATGTGGGTCCTAGAAATTGAACTTAGGTCACCAGGCTTGGCAACACCTTTATCCATTGAGCCGTTTTGCCAGTCCCTCTACTGAAGTTCTCAGTCTCCTGCTTCAGCCTCTTAAGTGCTGGGCTTGAGGGATGAACCAGTGCACAAAGCTTCTGGACACCATTCCTTGTGTAGTGTGTGGATAATTTGACTTTTTTTTTGTGGTGCTAGGGATTGAACCAAGGGCCTTTTGCACGCAAGGCAAGCACTCTACTACTGAGCAATATCTCCAGCTCTTCTGGAAAATTTGAAGAAATGTTCTTAGTTTCAGCTTCCCTGTGTACTAGGGGACTGTTTTCCTAAACTGGGGGACTTCCTATATACCTGGGCAGAATTGCAAGCCTCAAGCAACGTTGTAGTAGAAAACTGACTGAAAGGGGACAGGAGCAGATTGGGATAGGAAACACTCAGGGCCTTCAACATCCATTATAGCTTCTCTGCAGAGAGTTGTGACCATGCAGGAGGAAGAACAGGCATGTTTAACTTGCTTCGAATTGTCTCTGTGTCTTATAAACACAGAGGCCCTAGTCACCATTCTCAAACTTGTTGCACATCAGAATCACACTGGAGCTTGGAACTCCAGTGTGCCTAGGTCACACCCAGATCAGTTCAGTCAGACTCTCTAGAGGAGAGAACCAGCTACCAATATCTTTAAAAGATCCCTACTTTCCCCATTGTGTAGCCAGTCTAGAGATTTACTGCCTTGAGAACATCGACGTGGAGGACTGATTCTTTTTGGCTCAGCATTGCGACACGTTGGCAGCTAGACACGCTGACAAACTAGCTTTTTGATACTGTAAGCATTTTCAGAGATATAAGTGCATATAGGCACTTTAAGAATCATTTATCTTTGAGTAATAATTAAACTTTGGCATCTGGTGGCCTCACATAGCTAATGGGACCTCAAAGTTCAGAGTAACATTTAGGAGGTGTGGTTTGATGATTATAGAGAGCCACCAGTGTGAAGAACTGACTAAAAAATGTCTATTGAAATAAATTTTTATCTTGTAAGTAAGTTTTCTAATACCCGAATATTGTCTTCCTGTAGTGCTGTACTGAGCTGGATAAGCCAGCGGCTCTCTTTTTGCCATTTCAACAGGCTGAGTGCAGTGGTACACCAGTGCTTGGGAGGCAGAGGCAGGCGGATCTTTGTGAACTCAAGGCCAGGCTGGTTTATATAGCTAGTTCCAGGCCAGCCAAGGCTACATAGTGAGACCCTCTTTTTTTTTTTTTTTTTTTTTTTTTTTTTTTGTAGGTTTTTAAACCCGGGTCTACCTGTAGCCCCAGCTGTCCTGGAAACTCACTCCTCTGTAGACCAGGCTGGCCTTGAACTCACAAAAGATCCACCTGCGACAAAAAAAAAAAAAAAAAAAAGCCGGACGTGGTGGCCGCACACCTTTTAAATCCTAGCACTTTGGGAGGCAAAGGCAGGCAGATCTGTGAGTTGTAGGCTAGCCTGGGCTATGTGGGCTTTGTCTCAAAAAAAAATATACAATAAAACTATAGTATGGGTCAGTGGTGGTTAGTGGTTAAGAGCATGGGCTGCTGTTACAGAGGATCCAGATTCATTTCCCAGCAGCCTCATGGTGGCTAACAACCATCCTTAACTCCAGAGAATCTGATGCCCTCTTCTAGCCTTTTCAGGCATTGCATGACAAGGGTGCAGTTACATGCAGGCAAGACACTCATACACATAAAGTAAAAATAAATAAATAAATAAATAAATAAATCCTGGTAGTATATTATTAAAAAGGGCTGCTCCTCCTTCTTTGGCCAACTAAGCATATCTGTGTGCTTTCTTTTGCCAGCTGCTAACACTGCTGGGAACTGGGACACAAATTCCTAAGGCTTAATCCCTTTCTGCCTGCAGGAGCTTACATGGCATTAGTGAGGGACACAGAGGGGCAAGTCTCATACACTGAGCTAAGTCCAGGGCTGAGATAAGCAGTAAAAAAGGTGAAGAACACAAGCTTGGTCTGTTTACTTCCAACTGGATGCAGTAAGCACACCCACTTCATGTGCCAGGAATGTCTTACAGTATGCTGCTTGATAGGAGATTCTGGAATACACATTTTCACCATGATCCGAGTGTGACAATTGGTTGATTGGATTATACTGTCATATACTGCATCTACTGGTGTGTTGTAAATAACTTATTAATAAATAAAATGCATTGTTTACAAAATAGCTTTCAGCCAGGCATGGTAGCATATACCTTTAATCTTGGGAAGTAGAGACATGTAGATCAAGGCCAGCCTGATGTACATAAAAAAATAAAAATAGCTTTTTTCCTGGGTGCAGTGGCTCACACCTGTAATACTAGCACCCAGGAGACCAAGCCAGGAGGATTGCCATGAATTTGAATCCAGTCTGGTCAAAATAGTGACTTCTAGGACAGCTAGGGTTACATAGTAAGGCTTTGTCTCAAAAACAAAAACAAAAACAAATAAAAGAACCCCACAAACCAAAACAAAAAGAATACTAGCTTTCTTTGATTGGTCTAGTATGTTATTCTAGCATGCCTCTTTCTTCCCTGTTTTTTCAATGTTAGAATTGTAACCCGGGCCTGAGCATGGCAGGTAAGTGCTCTACCATGGAGCTCCGTCCCAGACCTACAGATGTGCTGTTAAAAGTTATAAATGCAGCCAGGCATGGTGGTGCACGCCTTTAATCCCAGCACTTGGGAGGCAGAGGCAGGTGGATGTCTGTGAGTTCTAGGCCAGCCTGGTCTACAGAGAGAGTTCCAGGACAGCTGAGGCTACAGGGAGACTCTGTCTCAAAAAGAAAAAAAAAAAAAAAAAAAAGTTATACATGTAGCATTCCTTTTGCTGGTTTTCTGACTGAAAACTATAGAAGAAAGTTCAAAATTATATTCATGAAGGGAGTTTAGAAAGTATTTTTACTGGCACAGTAAATGGTATGGTGTTCAACTGTAGCAGAGTCAGATCCCAAAGTGAATTGTCTGAGAGTGAGTCACTTACAAATGAAAATAACCTCGTTTTTTTTTTTTTTAAAGTGTGTGTGTATGTGTGTACAACTTCTCGGACGTGGTTCTCCTCTTCTACTGTGTTTTCTACTGTGTTGAGGCAGGGTTTCAGGCCATGTTACGTTGCACTTATAAACTTCTGCCACATCCTCCTGTCTCTATCTCCTATCTCTCTGTAAGAGTGCTGGGATTACATAAGCAAGCTACTACATTTTGCTCTTTTTTTTTTGGTGTTTGTATTAGTCACTTTTTTTTTTTTTTTGGTCTTTTTGAGACAGGGTCTCCCTGTAGCTCCAGCTATCCTGGAACTCACTCTGTAGACCAGGCTGGCCTTGAACTCACAAAGATTTGCCTGCCTCTGCCTCCCGAGTGTTAGGATTAAAGGTGTGCGCCACCACGCCCAGCTAGTATTAGTCACTTTTCTGTTGCTGTGATAAAAGCACCATGACTAAGGGAACTTATAAAAGGAAGTTCATTTGAGCTTATGATTGACAGTTCCAGGGAATTAAGAGTCCATTGTGGCGGGAGGCATGGCGGCTGGATCTGGAGCAGCAAATCAAGGGTCACATCTCGCAAAGAGCACAGGAAACAGAGCGGGCAACTGTAGACCACAGAGGCTTGTTAAGTCTCACTGAGTCTGGCCCCAGTGACACGCTTCACCCAGCATGGCCATACCTTCTAAGACGTCCCAAAACAGCACCATCAACTGGGGACAAAAATGTCTGAATACTTGAAGCCTATGGGTGTCATTCTCATTCAAACCACCACAGTGTTGTTGTGACAGGGTCTCCCTGTAGCCCCAGCTGTCCTGGAACTCACTCTGTAGACAGGCTGGCCTTGAACTCACAGAGATCCACCTGCCTCTGCCTCGAATGCTGGGATTAAAGGTGTACACCACCATGCCTGGCACATTCTGCTCTTTATGTGCATTCCAGAGATTAAACTCAGGTCACCAAGGTTATGCAGCAAGTTTTTTTTTTTTTAATCCATGAGCCATCTTGATGGCCCAAAGTTTTATTTTCCAAGAAATGAAAAAAGCTGGGCATGGCAGTGCACACCTTTAATCTCAGCCCTCAGGAGGCAGTGGATCTCTTGAATTCAAGGCCAGTCTGGTCTACATAGTGAGTTCCAGGCCAGTCAGGGCTACCTAGTGAGATCCTGTCTCAAAAACAAACAAACAAACAAACCTCCAAAGAAATATTTGCTGTATAGTCAAAGAACATAAAGTGTATAATGAATATTTAGTGAAAAAAGTATAAGCATTGTTTAAGGATTAATTTTGGTTGTATGTATGTATGTTTGTATGTATGTTCATATGTATGTATGTATGCTTTGCATATGTCATGGCTCAGATTTGGAGGTGAAAGGAAAACTTGCAGGAGTTAGTTCTCCTTTTCCACCACATGGGTCCTGGGAAAAAGTTCAGGTCATCTTGTCAGTGAACAATCTTGACAGCCAGAGTATTATTTTTTGTACTAGAGATTTATTCAAATTGTTAGTAAGGGGGTCTGGAGAGATGGCTCAGTGGTTAAGAGCACTGACTGCTCTTGCAGAGAACCCAGGTTCGATTCCCGGGACCCACATGGTGCTAAGAATCATCTTTAACTCCAGTTCCAGGGGAATCCGATGTCCTCTTCTGACCTCTGCAGCATTGCACGACACAGGTGCACCAACCTGCATGTAGACAGTACACTCATACACATAAAAATAAATAAATAAATAAATAAATAAATAAACTAAAAAAAAAAGGAAAAAGAAAAAATTGGGGGCTGGAGAGATGGCCTAGTGGTTAAGAGCACCAACTGCTCTTGCAGAGGACCTGGGTTTGATCTCCAGATCAAACATCACCCACATGGCAGCTGAGAACCGTCTTTAACTCCAATTCCAGGGGAATCCGACACCCTCTTCTGACTTCTGTAGCTTTGCATGACATGGGTGCACAAACCTACATGCAGACAGTACATTCATACACATAAAAAAAGAAAAAATTATTTAAAAAAATGTTAGTAAGGTTAGAAGTGAGAGGTGAAATTGTTCTGAAATCTGCATAACCTAATTAGCTAGTGGGTTCATTCATATTCAAGCTGAGAAAGTTCTCAAAATCATGCTGGGTAGGAATAACATTTCATGAGAATTGATCTTAAGAAATAAGTAGGGGCTAGAGAGATGGGTTGGTGGTTACAAGTGCTGGCTGTTCTTCCAAAGGACTTGGGTTCAGTTCCCAGCACTCACATGGCAGCTGACAACCATCCCTAACATCAGTTCCAGGGGATCTAATGTCCCCTTCTGGCCTCCACAGGCATTGCATGCACAGGTGCACTTACATATATGAAGGCAAAACACTGATACAGGTAAAAAATAATTAGCTGGGCATGGTGGCGCACATCTTTAATCCTAGCACTTGGGAGGCAGAGGCAGGTGGATCTTTGTGAGTTCAAGGCCAGCCTGGTCTACAGAGTAAGTTCCAGGACAGCTGGGGTTATAGGGAGATCCTGTCTCGAAAAGACCAAAATAAGTAAATAAGTAAGTAAATAAATAAATAAATAAATAAGAATTTTAAAAAGAAATAAGTAGAACAAGCATGGTGGCGCATGCCTGTAATCCTGGCACTTGGGAGTCTGAGGCAGGACTTGCAAATCTGAATTGCCACAAGTTTGAGGCAATCTACAGGCTAGCCAGGGCTCCAGTGAAACCATCTCTAGAAAAGACAAGACTAGAAAGACCAAGGAAATCTTTGAAGAGCATTGAGCAAGTCTGTGAAGTAACAGGGAAACCGCAGGTACTTTGGAGAGTGGAGGACAGCCATTCAAATGACTGTAACCCAAGCCTATCCCAACAGGATCGTTACTAAGTTGTTGGACTCATTGAAATGTTTATTCCCTTGCTGCCCTTGAACACCTAGCCTAAGGCTTTGTGTATGTCTGGATGCACGTGCGTGTGCACATGTCTATGGTGTATGCACGTGTGTGCACATGTGTATGATGCATGCACACGTGTGTGCACATGTGTATGATGTATGCATATGTGTGTGTATGCAGGTGCACATGCATGAAGGCAGAGGAGGATATAAGATGTCCTGCTCTGTTACTCTCCACTTTATTCCTTTGAGACAGGATCTCTCATTAAATCTGGAGCTTGGGCCAGGAAGTAAAAAGTCCCATCCATTTCCTCTCTCCTACCCAGAGCAGTAGGGTTACAGGTGCATGCAGCTACACCTGGCTTTTTCAAAATTTAACTCGGGTGCTGGGATCAAAACTCAGGTCCTAATGCTTGAGCAGCAAGCTCTGTTACCCTACAGAAGGATGTCTCCTCCCTCCCTCAGCCCAAGACTTTCTGAGTATGCAGTCAGTGTGCTCACTGGAGGCTTTGCAAATTATCACAGGTGTTGCCCAGTCCCTCTCCCCAAGGAAACAAGAGGAAAAAGACAGTTCCATCTCAGAGATGGAAAATCTCCCAGAGAGACCTGCTGGCAGCTGGAATCCAGTTTCTTGATATTTCTAAAACTGGAATCTGTTATAACTAGAGAATGTTGAGGATAATGGGCTCCTGCTGCTGCTGTTGAAACAGAGACCAAAACACAGAGGTGCCCCTTCCAAGCGGAAACCAGCCCTTTCATAAAGCACATATTGTAGCAATTCTGGGACTAGTGAGCAGCTCCTAGCCATGGATGCCTCTCTAAAGACTTGATTAGGCCACTTCCTTTCTCTCTTGTATTGGAGACATGTGTGATTTAGGCTGCTTCAAAGTGGAACTTGTTTCCATTGCTTCTTGGCATCTTGCACCCATTGTCTCCATCTAGTGTGTCTTGTGTTTCTAATCAATGAACAGCCAAGGCCGGTAATCGGTGCCTCAGGTTTATGAGCACTTATAATATCACGTTCGAAAGCACAATCATGACCTTGTTCTCTTATTCTGGAAATCTATGCTCAGCTGTTTCAAACCTCCTGTGTCTTAGTCAGTTGTAGCCAATTAGATACCAGTGAATGCTTCACCTAGCATATTCAGAGCCGCTAAATTACAATGTGTGTATGAGTGCCAACTGGAAAGACATGGTTTTCAAGCCATTGTGGCTCTAAGTGGCAGAAGCCCAACACAGGCTAGCGTCAACAGAATAGGCACCTACTGGATCTCAAGTGATCCAGCAACCTTTGACCTTTCTTCTGAGTGTTTATCATCCAGCAGCAACATAGCCTCCACGTTTACATGGACAAATGTCCTGGCACTGTTAGGAAACACGCACCTTTGTCCCAGAAGCACATCAGCAATCCCCAGACAGGTGCTGAAAGGCATCATGTGAGTCACATGCTCATCACTGAGACAGTTCCAGGCCAGTTAGGGGTACATAGTGAGACCCTGTATAAAAAGGAATTCTGGGAAAAAAACCACTAGATGCCCCTAGAAATTGGATCTCCACAGAGAATTTGGAGAGTAGAAGTGAAGCTACTGTCTGGATATAGTAGGTGGTCTCGTCTCTGACCTTGGCCTCTGGTGGTTGTGTGAGCATCCAAGGACTGGAGAGGAGTAGGTGGAGTTTAGTTCTTAGACTATGTAGGAGTCAAGGGGAAGAGCAGGCTTGAGAGGGATAGGTCCTCCCAACAAACGCAGTCCAGAGCAGGCACCAAGAACATTCCTTTTTATTTTTGAGACAGGGTCTCCCTGTAGCCCCAGGTGGCTTGGAACTCACTCTATAGAAAAGGCTGGCCTTGAACTCACAGAGATCCACCTGCCTTTGGCTCCCAAGTGCTGGGATTAAAGGTGTGTGCCACCACATCTGGCCAAGAACATTCTTTATAGGGGAAGATAGAGGTACTTAGTGTTTGCATATTCTAGACAGACACCTTCTACCCGACATGTACGTGTTTTTAAAACTGTTTAAATACTGCTGGGCGTGGTGGCGCACGCCTTTAATCCTAACACTTGGGAGGCAGAGGCAGGCGGATCTTTGTGAGTTCAAGGCCAACCTGGTCTACAGAGTGAGTTCCAGGACAGCTGGAGCTACAGGGAGACCCTGTCTCGAAAAGACCAAAAACAAAACAAAACAAAACAAAACAAAAACTGTTTAAATACTGCAGTAGGGGGCAGCGGGGCTAGAGAGATTGGCTCAGAAGTTAGGAACACTTGCTGTTCTTCCAGAGGACCCAAGTTCCATTTCCAGTACCCACATGGCTGCTAAATCCAGTTCTAGGGTATCTGACACCCTCTGGTCTCTGCAGGTCATTGCACACATGTGCTACACTTACATACATGCAGGCAAAACACTCATACACACACACAAAATAGTAAATAAGTATTTAAAAATATTTGAATACTACTGGGAAACCCTTTCTAGACTCCATTTGTCCAGAGTAGGTTCAGCTTTCTGACAAAGACTCTTGTCTGACACCCTGAGCAATTCCAACATAGTAGCATTTTGGAGTCATTATATGTCACCATATAAAATCAAATTTATTTGTGATTATTTGAGTAAGAGTTATATCCTGCAGGTAAGATCTGCAGCCTTCATGGAGATAAAATTCATGAAGGCAAGGACTCTCAGTATTGGCCACTCTTGGACACCCAGCATGTAGTAGTGTGTAGCATGCTAACAATCACATAACACCATTTTCTTTTTTTTAAATCATTTTTTAAAATTTTATCTTTTTTTTTTTTTTTTTTTT
>VZQC01001362.1:20205-33818 GCA_009823505.1 Rhizomys pruinosus
AAAAAAAAAAAAAAAAAAAAAAAGAAATATGTTATAAAAGAATAAATATGCCACGTACATGAGGTGGGTGGAGTAGTCGGCTTCCTAGAGACAGAGAGTAGAATGGTGGGAGTCAACATCTGAGGGAGGGACGAGGATGATTTTAGTGAGTATAGAGTTTAGTTGGAGGATGAAAGAGTTGAAGAGATGGAGGGTGGTGAGTTACATATGCATATTTGTTTGTGTTTTTTGTTTTTGTTTTTGGAGACAGGATCCCTGTAGCCCCTGCTGGCCTGGAACACACTATGTAGACTAAGCTGGCTTCAATCTCACAGAGGTCTCATTGCCTCTGCCTCCATAGTATACCACCATGTCCTGCCCAACTGTTCTTTTTTGTTTCTTTCTTTTCGTCTATGTGTGTGTAATATGTGTGGGGGGTATATGTACATGTGAGCACATGCCACAGTGCACATTTGGAGGTCAGAGGACAACTTGCAGGCATCAGGCATCACTTCTCTCCTATTACCAAATGGGTCCCAGGGATCAACGCACATAGGCTTGGTGGCAAGTGCTTTTACCCACTGAACCATCTCTCTGGCCCACAAATGTTCTTAATGTCATAGAACTGTATACAAAATGGCTAAAACAGTACATTTTATGCCATAATACTTTACTACAGTAAAATAGAGAGCTGGCAACTATAGCTCTTGCATAGAACCCCAGCATTTGGGAGGCTGAGGCAAACGGTTTGCTGCCAGGAGTTTAAGGCCAGTCTAGAGAAGTTACAGAGTGAAACTTTGTCTCAAAGAAAAATCATAGCCAGGCATGGTGGTGCACGCCTTTAATCCCAGCACTGGGGAGGTAGAGGCAGGTGGATCTCTGTGAGTTCAAGGCCAGCCTGGTCTACATAGTGAGTTCCAGGACAGATGGGGCTACAGGGAGACCCTGTCTCAAAAAGACCAAAAAACGAAAACAAAAACCCACAAATCCACAAATAAGTAAATAAATAAAATTGGGAAAATTATCCTGACATGGGGTGAGGGGAGTTTCTAGGGTTCTAGGACTGTGTAATGGGGTAAACTAGATTTTGAAAGAGATCCCCGGAGATCTGATACTCTCTCTGGCCTCTCCAGGCACCAGGCAGACATATGGTACATATTTGAGGGACAGCTGGCCTGATTATCTTTAGTTACCATGGGGTGTCAGGTAAGTACATTCACTATTGAGGTTTTGCAGGTCTAGATACTCATTATTAGGGGTGTCAGGTAAGTACATTCACTATTGAGGTTTTGCAGGTCTAGATACTCATTATGTTGGTATACTAAAAAATGGATTAATTTCTCACAGCCACATGAGCATGGACCAAACTTATAGACCAAGGCAAAGAATTTAAAAACTCAAAAACTATCTCTCTTCAGGCTAGATAAGGGTTGTCATTTATGAAACTGATACTGGCTTTCATTCCTCATATGAGGAATTAAGAGCCTGGAAACTGAATCCAACTACAGTGTTTAGAGGTAAGGCCTTTAAGAGGTAAAAAGTAGATAAGGTCAAGGTAGAGTCCCTAAGACTGAATTCAGAGAGAGAAGGGAGAGGGTAAGAGAGAGAGACCCCAGAGAAGGCATAGACATGTGCTGCCTGTCTCTTGCCACAGGATAAATGAACCACCTCAGAACTCTTCCAGCAAGAAGACCATCATGAGGTGTGTTCCCTTGGCCTAGACCTCTAGACCCATGAGCTGAAATCAATCTTTTGTCTTTAAAATGTCAGGGGTGCTGCATTAGTAGAAGAAAATAGACCAAGACATTATTTACTAATTCATACTGAGGTCCTTCCTCTTCCAGCAAGTACCCACCCTATGTAGAACATGGAGTGAGTGTGGAATGAGGGGCACATATTTAGGGCCATGTTAGCTGATGCGGTCATAGAACTTGATCAGGGAGGGATATACCCTTCTCCACACCAAGAGACAACTGCTACTGTGAATAAAGTGACCTAGGGTACCATCTGGAGCTGGCCTCTACACACCACACATACACATATGTAGATGGCCACCTGCACACACATACCATCATGCACATATATTACACATATAGCCACCCAAAATAGCATATAACGTAAGGCAATTTGTTTAAATGGAAAGATGTCCATTTGAAATGCAGCAAATTTGGCTCCACTGTCATTTGTAATTAAAATTTTTTCCTTTTATGTGTGTGTTTTACCTGCGTGTAAGTGCACTAGTGTGTACACTGGCTGTGAAGGCCAGAAAAGGGCATCAGATCTTGGGTTAAAAACTCTTGAGTCTTGAGCTTAGAAAGCTGGTAGACTGAGAACAGAATAATTCAACAGCTNACATCCTCTATTTCTTCATATGTTATGGGTCTGTTTAAGCTGCTGGTCTCCTCTTGGCCAAGCTTTGGTGATTCCCAAGATTTCAGATATTCATCCATTTCTTCTAGATTTTCAAACTTGGTAGAATATAGGTTCTTGTAATATTCCCATATAATTTTCTTGATCTTTTCCTTGTCCGTTGTGATATTTCCCTTTTCATCACAGATTGTATTGATTTGGAGTTGTTCCTTCTTTCTTTTGGTTAACTGGGCTAGAGGTCTGTCTATCTTGTTTATTCTTTCAAAGAACCAACTTTTGGATTCATTGATTTTATGTATTGTTTTCTTTGTTTCTATTTCATTGATTTCTGCTCTGATTTTTGTTATTTCTTCCTGTCTGTTGGGTTTAGGGTTCATTTGTTGTTGTCTCTCAAGTGTTTTTAGCTGCAGTGTTAGATCATTTACTTGTTCCCTTTCTGTTTTTTTTATTAATTTTTTATTTATTTCTGTTTGTGTATGAATGTACTGTCTGCATGCAAGTCTGTGCACCCGTGTCGTGCAATGCCGCGGAGGTCAGAAGAGGGTGTCGGATTCCCCTGGAACTGGAGTTCTCCTGGAATTGGAGTTTCAGACGGTTCTCGGCTGCCATGTGGGTGCCAGAGATCGAACCCGGGTCCTCTGCAAGAGCGGTCGGCGCTCTTAACCGCTAGGCCATCTCTCAAGCCCAGTGCTAGGATTTTATAGGTTGATCTCAAAGTTTCTCTGTAGCCAATGACGACCCTGAATTTCTTTTGTGTATTTGGTGCAGGTACAGTTGTGTACCTGTGCATGCTGTAGTCAGGGTAGCCTTGGCTGTCATTCCTCAGGTATTGCCATTGTGTACTTTTTATTTTTTTTGAGATGGGGTCATTCATTGACCTGGAACTCACCAGGTATACTGGGGTTGGGGAGACCAGTGTCTCCCCCTCCTCAGGGCTGGGTTTACAACTAACTACATGCCGGGGCTGGAGAGATGGCCTAGCGGTTAAGAGCGCCGACTGCTCTTACAGAGGACCCGGACCCGGGTTCGATCCCCAGCACCCATATGGCGGCCGAGAACCGTCTGAAACTCCAGTTCCAGGAGAACTCCAGTTCCAGGGGAATCCGACACCCTCTTCTGACCTCCGCAGCATTGCACCACACGGGTGCACAAACCTGCATGCAGACAGTACATTGATACACATACAGAAATAAATAAAATAAAAAAACAACAAACAACAACTAACTACATGCCACCACACAGGGTGTTTTTTTTTTGGCTTTTTTTTTGGTCTTTTTGAGAAAGAGTCTCCCTGTAGCCCCAGCTGGACTGGAACTCCCTCTGTAGACCAGGCTGGCCTTGAACTCACAGACATTCCCAAGTGCTAGGATTAAAGGCGTGCACCACCATGCCTGGCTTAATGTAGGTTTTTAAGACTCAAATTCAGTCAAATTCAGGTTTTCATGCAAGAAAAGCACTTTTCTTTTTTAAAAATTTTTAATTAATTTTTTTATGTGTATGAGTGTACTGTCTGCATGCAGGTTAGTGACCTTGGAGGTCAGAAGGGGACGTAGGATTCCCCTGGAACTGGAATTAAAGACAGTTCTTAGCTGCCATGTGGGTGCTGGGAATTGAACCCAGGTCCTTTGCAAGAGCAGTCGGTGCTCTTAACCGCTGAGCCATCTCTCCAGCCCTAAGAAAAGGACTTTTCTGACTGAGCTATCTCCCAAGTCTTACCTTGAATTCCTGGTCTTCTACATCCCCGTTTTGAGTGCTGGGATTACAGGTGGGCCACCTGCTGTTTCTGCAGGGCTGGGGATCTAACCTGGGGTTTCAGTAGGTGAGTACTCTACCAACTGAGCTACAGTCCCAGCTCCAACTGAGCTTCCTCCCTAGACCCCATTCTCATTCATTCTCTCTCTCTCCTCTCTCTCTCTCTCCTCTCTCTCTCTCTCTCTCTCTCTCTCTCTCTCTCGTACTCACAGTAAGTATGAGGAATATCCTAGGCTTAATTGTAAAAGAAGCCTGGATTATCTGCTATTTAAAAATCAATCACAGTTTGAGAGAAGGAAGAAAGTTCCATCTGCTTTCTGGTTGGTGGATTGCTCAAATGTCCTTTCATCAAAGTGTTCTTCCTCATTTCTTGACCAGTTTTCAGTTGTGCAAAAAATAAAGCAATGCTGTTTTTCTTTTTTATTTTTTTGGTCTTTTCGAGACAGGGTCTCCCTGTAGTCCCAGCTGTCCTGGAACTTACTCTGTAGACCAGGCTGGCCTTGAACTCACAAAGATCCTCCTGCCTCTGCCTCCCAAGTACTAGGATTAAAGGCGTGCACCACTGTTTTTCATGCCAGCAGAGATGTGTGTTAGGTGTCCTATTATGGAACTATTCTAGATAACTCTTGTTTATGTACACACATACTTGGTCTACTAGAAAATATATTTTAAATGTTTTAAAAGCATTCTCATGGTACAGGGAAAACATGTGTCTCATACAAATACAAATTTGAATGTTTTATAGTCACAAAATAAGGTTTCATAATTTCAAAATAAGTATGTCAGAATGCTGTATCATAAAGTTATATTGTAAACTGGGTGGAAACAGTCATTCATAAGGCAAGCCCACATATGTACAGGAGAGAGCAATTAAGAAGCCAAGGACAGGGACTGTTTTGAGTGTATTTAAAACAAGATGAAAGAGCTCTGGAACTTTGAAAATGCCTCAGGAGCAATGAAACAACAGTGTTCTCCCTCTTACCAGAATCCTGACTCATAAACTTGCCTTGAACGGCCCATATTTATTTGAAATACACGTTTAAAAACCACATGTGTCAGGGGCTGGAGAGATAGCCTAGTGGTTAAGAGCGCTGACTGCTCTTGCAGAGGACCCGGGTTCGGTCCCCGGTGCCCGCATGGCGGCTGAGAACCGTCTCTAACTCCAATTCCAGGAGAACTCCAGTTCCAGGGGAATACAACACCCTCTTCTGACCTCCACGGCATTGCACGACATGTATATTCATACACATGGAAAACAAATAAATAAATTCATACACATAGAAAATAAATAAAATAAAAAACCCACATGTATCCCTTCGAGCTTAGACTATTATATGTACAAATTTCCTTTAAGAATCTCAGAAAGAGATAGCTACACTTGGGAGGTAGAGGCAGGAAGACCATGAGTTCAAGGCCATTTTGAACTAAATAGTGAGACTATCCAAAAACCAAGGTCTGGGTGTGCAGCAGTGGTAGAGTGCTTGGCTAGCAGTGCCAGGCTCTGGATTCACCCCCAGAACTGCCAAAGAAAAAATAATCCCAGATTCAGTTTAGTACATCAAAATGCAAATACAGATGTGGGAAACTGAGTCACAGGGTGTAAACTGAGTGACAGAGTGTTAAGTTCTTTTTTGATATCAGTTTTATCACTATCAAAATGAATTTATTTATGTTCATCCAACTGAAGCCCTTAATGGAGAAGCTGTGTTATAAAAAGGTGATTTAGTATCTATCTAACATCTCTATCTATCTATCATCTATCTATCTATCTATCATCTATCTACCCTATCTATCTATCTATCTATCTATCTATCTATCTATCATCTATCATCTACCTACCAACAAAATTTAGTGGTTTGGTGTAGCTTGTGATTTAACTGCTAGGTCAATAGACTATCCTTTGTTAATTTGTCTTGTAGGTGGTGAAGTTGGGAGTGATGGCTGTTTATCTCTGCGACTGCTTGAGTAGCTTGCCCAAGGAAAACGAGGTTGATTCCACCATTATGGGTCAATAATAACCATTATTACCCACTTGGTTGCTGACTGAATGTAGGGCACTGGGTTTTCTTAAGAATTCTATGAGTGTGGGGGCTGGAGAGATGGCCTAGTGGTTAAGAGCGCCGACTGCTCTTGCAGAGGACCCGGGTTCGATCTCCAGCACCCATGTGCCGGCTGAGAACTGTCTTTAGCTACAGTTCCAGGGGAGTCTGACACCCTTTTCAGACCCCCGAGGCATTGCACAACATGGGTGTACAAACCTACATGCAGACAGTACATTCATACACATACAAAAATAAATAAAAACAAAAAAAGAGAATTCTATGAATGTGTAAGGGATACCATGATTCCTTACACTCTGAAACATTCTGAGAGACTCCATTTCTGTAGACCTTGGGAGGTAAGCTTATAGTCTGGTTCCTACTTGGGCAATTTGGTGGCTTTCAAGTTTAGCAAGGTCTCAAAATGAGGGCCATGAAGCCGCACTTCCTTAGAACAGGATACAGAGTTAGAATGACTAAGGGCTGGGCCATTCCCTTTAGAGGCCTGGTCTAGTTCTGTTTCTGCCAGCCAGGCCCTATCTCTTAGAAGTTCCACAGTTGTTCCTCCTTACCACAAATAGCATCATCGACTAGGGAACAGGCATTCAAAACAAGAGCACAGGTGTGTGTGTGTGTGTGTGTGTGTGTGTGTGTGTGTGTGTGTGTTACATTTTAGACATGTTAGTTAAAACAAGCTATTGCTCCGGGTTTTCAGAGAATAATTTGTGGAAAGACCAAAGTCACAGTAGGATGGAGCTTACTTAAATGTTGATGAACATTTCAGATCATCTGATGCTCACAGATGTATTGGCAAGTAGACAGTTCAGTTTATAGGAAAAGAGGGCAGCTCACAATAGGATGATTTGTCCAAGTTAAAGGGGAAATCAGAGTCAACAGTTTTTGGAGCTTACTATATGTTGAAGTTCTATAACAAGCCTTTTATATTTAGAAGACATAATACAGTCTTCAAGATGTTTCTATGACATGGGTTCCCGCACTGTTATTTCCATTTCACACATGCGGTAAGAGACTTGGTGAAGTCAAACGATTTGTCTCAAATTATACAACCAGGAACACACAGCCAGGGTTCAACCCCTTATAGTGTTTCAGAGGTGCAGTTGCTACTAGTGAGCAGCCTTGGGAGGTCTCCAGTGAAGCATACCATGTGATTTGTATTTTCTACCATAGATCTTCTGGTTCTGCTTAAATATTTTATTTATTATTTTTATTTTATGTACATGTGACTGTATTGACTGCATGTATGTAAATGCACCTATGTCATGCAATGCCCATGGAAGTGAGAAGAGGGCACTGGAATCCCTGGAACTGGAGTTACAGATGGTTGTTACAGGTCTTCTGCAAGAGCAGCCAGTGTTCTTAAGCACTGAGCTATCTCTCCAGCCCCCAGATCTTCTGGTTCTATTCTGTTTCAGGTTACTAACCTTTTAAGACCTGTTTTCAGTTTCACCTTGCCTTGAATTTAGCTGGAATGCCACTGCAAATGACTGAAGTCATATAGACTGGGGGTTGGGGGGGCGGTTAACACTAATGAAAAACATTTGAATACTGTATTAGTAATCTTTCCACTATTGTGATATAACTGAGAAACTTAATAGAAGAAAAATTTATTTTACTTCAGAGGTTTCAGTCCCTGGACAATTAGTTCTGTTTCTTGTGGTTAAGAACATTATGGTGGGCTGGAGAGATGGCCTAGCGGTTAAGAGTGCTGACTGCTCTTGCAGAGGACCCGGGTTCGATCCCCAGCACCCACATGGCAGCTGAGAACCGTCTGTAACTCCAGTTCCAGGAGAACTCCAGTTCCAGGAGAACTCCAGTTCCAGGAGAACTCCAGTTCCAGGAGAAATCCAGTTCCAGGAGAAATCCAGTTCCAGCGAAATCCGACACCCTCTTCTGACCTCCAGGGCATTGCAAGACAGGGGTGCACAAACCTACATGCAGACAGTACATTCATACACATAAATAAAAATAAAATAAAATAAAAAAAAGAACATTATGGTAGCTGTTGTGGAGAGCAAAGATGCTTAACTAATGGTAGTCAGAGTGCAGAGGCACAGGGAAGAGAGGGAGAGAGGGAAAGAGGAAAAGAGGGAGAGAGAGGGAGAGAGGGAGAGAGACGGAGGGAGGAAGAGAGATTCCATTAGGCCCCACCTCCAAAAGGTTCTGCCACCTCTCAATAGTACCATAGGCTGGTGAACCAACCCTTTAGTGGAGTGTGGGGAGATATTTAAGATCCTAACCATAACAGATAAGGTACTAATCATATTCTTTAGAGTTCCTTATAATCACAGGACACATTTAATATATTGGACTGAACTTAATGTCTTTCTCTGAAGGTGTACTAGTTTTTTTTGGGGGGGGAGTCTTTTCAAGACAGGGTCTCCCTGTAGCCCCAGCTGTCCTGGAACTCACTCTGTAGACCAGGCTGGGCTTGAACTCACAAAGATCCGCCTGCCTCTGCCTCCCAAGTGCTAGGATTAAAGTCGTGCACCACCAGGCCCGACAAACCAACTAGTTTAAGAAGCTTAAACACATCTGTCATGCTCTGAGGAGACGGCTCAGTGGAGCCATCCACAGAAAGCATGAGGACCTGAGTTTGGACCCTCAGTATCCACATAAAAAGCCAGGCCTGGTGGTGCATGTCTATAACTAGCATGGTGGTAGGGTGGGGTGGGGAGTCAGAAAGCTCACTGGAACTTGCTGGCTAGCCAGTCTACCAATTGTTGTGCACTAGGTGGGTTCAGTGACAGTTGCTGTCTCAAAAATTATGGTGGAGAATAACAGGACACTTAAAGCTGATCCCTGGTTTCCACATGCACACTTGCACACTCACAAAATATCCATCCATGAAAAGAATTACACAAGTCTTTTTAGACCATTAACTCCTCAAGGAGATTACAGTGGCTGATATGGGTCAGCATGTTTTATGTCTTCTATAAATCCAATCCTCTCTCCCTGTAGTTTTTGTTCATATTATACATGGTAATAAAAAGAGAAGGGCAACACATGCCTGTGATCCCTGCATTTGGGATGAAGAGTCAGAAGGATATTGAGTTCAAGGCCAGGCTGGCCTACATAGCAAGAACCTCTTAGAAAGGAGAGGAAAGGAAATGATAGAAGAGAGGGAGGGGCCTAGAGAGAAGGGAAGGAGAAAGGAAGGAGGGAGGGAGCGGGTGAGAGATACTGTTGGTTAAGAGCAAAAAGCCCCGTGCCTGGAAATTTGGAAGGTAATCCTGCCCAAATTTCTGGTCTGTTTACAGAACTGAAACCCAGGCTAGACACCTGAGGTGAGCAAGCACAAGAGCATGTATGTGACTTTTGAGTATCTCTGACTGCATTTCAAAACCACACTAAAGCCCAGTGTGGTGCTGCACACTGTTGATCCCAGCACCTAGGAGGGCAGATCTCTATGAATTCAAGGCTAGCATGGTCTACATTAGTGAGTTCCAGGCCAGCTGGGGCTACCAGGAGACCCTGTCTCTAAAAAGACCAAAAAAAAAAAAAAATCAAAACATTAGAAAGGGTATTAGCTTATATTTGGCTTTTGTGTTACCTGTGGATCTGCCTTCCCCATGATAACTGAGGTTGTAGAGTTGTGACATTCTAGTGGGGCCATCTCATAGGGCAGTCTGAACTTCTGCTTAGTATATTTACTCTTGCAACTTTTCTTCCTCTTGATTTGTAATTCAGGAGGCTCTCAAAGAGGGGAGAGTCAGTAAGGCTTCTTGAATGGATCGACGAAGCAGGAGCTTTGATACCAAGTCCCATGAAAAGGTCTGCTGTTAGATTTTCTTCTACCTTGAGACAGCTTATTTAATTACACTGTGCTTTGGTTTCTTCCTGTGCTTGCTAAATGAATAGCATGTATGTGCACAGTTTGTGATTCTGGAGTAGTTTGAATATGTGTGTGATTTATTTCTAGGTGGGCTGCTCAGGTATAAAGCAAAATCTGCTAGGTTTCATAACTGTCAGTTGACCCCAGATTCGTCAGACAAA
Source organism: Rhizomys pruinosus (assembly GCA_009823505.1). Taxonomy (NCBI): domain Eukaryota; kingdom Metazoa; phylum Chordata; class Mammalia; order Rodentia; family Spalacidae; genus Rhizomys; species Rhizomys pruinosus. The sequence goes on from VZQC01001362.1 coordinate 30,360, forward strand.
AATATACTTAGGTATATTTTTGGTTCTTATTCATCTGTTGCATTTTGCAGTCTTGGAGCTGTGGTTCTGTATCCTTTGTGTTGAGAAATGAAATTTTCCCCTTTATGTACTTGTTGTCTGCACTTCCCCTTCTTTTTTTAAAAGATGGAGACTCTGTTTTAGGACAGAGCAGAGAGGTGACATAGTATAGTACTTGGATATACATACATATATATGTGTGTGTGTGTGATATATATATGTATACATATATATATATTTATATATATATATATTTTTTGGCACCAGGACTACAAGGGAGTTGAACTCAATTTATTAAGTTGCTGGTGTACAGGTTTAAACCCAAGGGCAAGAACTATACTAAAATGATAAGTCATCTCCAGCTTTTAAATTTTTGTTACATTCTGTGTACATTAGGCAACAAAAACCCTTGTCACCAAAGGTGACAAGTGATTTGTGTTTGAAGGAATGGTTTTTTTTTTTTTTTTTTTGGTCTTTTTGAGACAGGGTCTCCCTGTAGCCCCAGCTGTCCTGGAACTCACTCTGTAGACCAAGCTGGCCTTGAACTCACAAAGATCCGCCTGCCTCTGCCTCCCAAGTGCTAGGAACAAGGAATGGTTTTTATTACTCATCTGTGGGTCACTAACCCATTATTTTATAAATGAAAAATCTCTGAAGTGCAATATGAAATTAATTAAAAGATGAATTTGTTTTAAACTTAAATTAAATGCATTTACATAATCTCTGTTGCAGTCAGATGAAAAGCATTTTTCAAACAAACTCAGGAAGGTGTTAGTAGTGGGCCTGGGAAATGCGACACTTTTTAACTGTAGCGCAGAAAGAGTTGAGACACAGGAATACCTTATTACCCTTCAGTTCTGAAATGTTGCTAAGGTTTCCTCCTGCTAAAAATGATCAAAGAAACATTCGGGTAAATCTCCCAGAGCTGAGCCTACTTTGACTGTCAGGTCCAACTTCCGCCTGTCAGTTCGAGGAAACAAGGCTGCCAGCGGCTCTAAGTTGAGGCTTTCACTGTTGAGCAGGGTCATCAATCCATCACATTTTCTGGTCGGTGTTCCCGTAACATCAACTTCTTAACAAAGGCTGAGTTTCACTCACTCAAGCCTCTTATAAACGTGTAGCCAGCAACTCCTCAGGCTTGGGAGTGGTGGTATCCTTTTTGGAGTGGGAGTCTGGCTCGTAGGCCCTAACTGGAAATTATTAAGACAGCTGAGGGCGTAAGAGGTGAACAGGTGGGGTTCGCGCAGTTGGCCCGGAGGATTAAACCCCGCGGCGCGTCCGGCCGTCCTGGTGGTCCTGGCGGATCCTTTCCGCTCCCCGTTTCTCCAGACCCCCTCCACCGGTCTGTCCCGTTCCCGCGTTCCGCCGCCGCCGCCCCCCTCTCTCCTGAGGGGTGGGTTGTCGGCGTCCTGGCAGGAGCAGGGGGACTGGCGGGCGGGGCCGTGACAGACTAGGGTCTGAATGTGTCTGGACATGGGATAGGGATGAGACTCCCTTCTTCCTCTTCAGTCGGAGTCAGGTCAGGGTGTGGTTGAAGGGCCCACCGACAACCATACACTAAGATAAGGAAAGACCGGAAGTCCTGCGGGCATCACTTCAGAGAGGCGACGAGGAAGTAGTCTTCCCTGAACTAAATCCATTCAATACACTTCCGCCATTATGTGCCCAGGCGGCCCGGGATAGGGACAGGCGTCGGGAGAATGCGCACTCCCCCACTCGTCCCGCCTCCCTAGCCGGCCCGGCCCCGCTCATTGGACATAGAGAGCACGCCCCTCCCCTTCTTACGTGTTCCGGGTGGAAAACGTAGCCCGCCGCATTGGTGTTCCGCCGCCGGAAGGGCAGCGGGGGACGTGAGAAGGCCCGGCGCCGGCCGCTCCTCCCACCCCCAACCCCCACCCCCGCCTCGGCCCGAAGGGGGCTGCTTGGGCGAGTTGGCGGCGATGGCTCGAGCACGGGCGGCGAAGGCGGCGGCCGGAGGCGGCGGCTCCTCCTCCTCCTCGTCCTCCGCCCGGCGGTGATCGGAGCTGGCGGCCGCGGCCCCCCGATGAGACTGTTGGCGGGCTGGCTGTGCCTGAGCCTGGCGTCCGTGTGGCTGGCGCGGAGGATGTGGACGCTGCGGAGCCCGCTCTCCCGCTCCCTGTACGTGAACATGACGAGCGGCCCGGGCGGGCCAGCGGCGGCCGCGGGCGGCGGAAAGGACACCCACCAGGTACGAGCCGCGGCCTGGCGGGGCGGGGGCGTGGCGGCCGCGGCCTTCCCGCGCTCGGCCGGGCCATTGTGCGGGGTGGCGCGGGCTGGCGGGCCTCCCGGTCCCGGCCTCTCAAACTTTTCCCCCAGCTGGGCGGCCGCCCTGGCCCGGCAGCGCCTTTTGTTCGGCGGCGCGGCGGAGCGCGGCCTCCCTGCCCTGCTCCCCCGGCCCGGCATGTGCACCTCGGAGCCCCGCATTGTTCCCACGTACTCGGCGGCAGACGCTCCGGCACCTCGGCGTCCGTCCCTGGCCTCGGGACCCGAGCAACTTTGGGGTGGGCCACCCATCTGGCACCTGAGGCCTGAGCAAAGGAACACCCTAGCAAAGCCATCACCCGGCCGACCCTCCTCACCCCCGAAGAACAAAACGAAAAAATGCCTGCCTTGTCCCTCTTTTTGTCTAGCCGAATCCCTGAACATACAAAGGGTCATAAAGAAATTTAAACGGGCCTCTTCCACCATTCGGTTGACATTTTCCCTAAGCACTTAAAAATGTGTTTGACAGGTCTGGGCTCCCAGCCTTAGGAACCCTCCCCGCCTGCCTAGGAGACGTGTCTTTTAAACTTGGATTTAGTTAGCTGACTGGAAAGATAAGGGTGAGAAGATGATGCAAGCTTTTATAAGAAAGGCTATAAAATCAGAACTGGGCAGCAGTGAATTCTCGAGAAGTTGTAATTAACGTATCCTGAGAGGTGCAATGTAACCGGTTAGATGGTCTTTTCATTAGCTGTTTGTGGCATTTAAAAAAGTATGTATGGATCAGCTGTTGAATTAAGAAGGAGGTATTTCATATTTGACCCTAAGTAGTTTGCAGTTAACCTTGGAGTTATTGGAAAGAGGACTTTGAACTCTGTCAAACTCTGTATTAGAAAAGCTGTTTCCAGCCGGGCTTGGTGGCGCACGCCTTTAATCCTAGCACTTGGAAGGCAGAGGCAGGCGGATCTTTGTGAGTTCAAGGCCAGCCTGGTCTACAGAGTGAGTTCCAGGACAGCTGGGACTACAGGGAGACCCCGTCTCGAAAAGACCAAAAAAAAAAAAGAAAAGCTGTTTCCAGAAAGCAGTATCATCTTGGCTCTCACCCTTCCACGTTTAAAAGTAACATTCACTTTTTATTCACTTAGTACTAGGGTGTCTTATTTATTTTTAGGTTTTCAGCATCTTCAGCTGGGTGTCTTTTTTTTTTTTTTTTTTTTT
>VZQC01001362.1:48352-65980 GCA_009823505.1 Rhizomys pruinosus
AAAAAAAAAAAAAAAAAGACTGTGAAGCAGGGCAGTGACATGATTAGATTTGCATTTACATTTTACATTTTAAGAGGTTTTCCAGGTTAAGTATGTTTTCAGTTTTCTTGATCAAACTACCACCTACGTTTAGGTGTGTTTGCCATGAAGACAGTTTTACTGAGGTAAAATACACATACCATAAATTATGTATGCGTGTGTGTGTGTGTGTGTGTGTGTGTGTGTATGTGTATGTGTTTTGTGTGGTAGGTGTGGGTGGTGCTCAGAAGATAAAACCTCAGGGCTGGAGAGATGGCCTAATGGTTAAGAGCGCTGACCGCTCTTGCAGAGGACCCAGGTTCGATCCCCAGCACCCACATGGCGGCCGAGAACTGTCTGAAACTCCAATTCCAGGAGAACTCCAGTTCCAGGGGATAAATAAATAAAATAAATAAATAAATATTAATAAATAAATAAATAAATAAATAAATAAATAAAAATTAATAAAAAAAAGAAGATAAAACCTCAGATGACATTCCTCAGGTGCTGTCTACTTTTTGAGGCAGTCTAATACTGTCCTGGAACTTGCCAAGCAGGCTAGGCTGGCTGGCCAGCAAGCCCTCGGGTTTGCCCGTCTCTACTTTCCCAGCACTGGGGTTACAAGTCTGTACAGTTATGCCTGGCTTCTTCTGCATGAGTTCTGGGTATTGAACTCAGATCCTCAGGCTTACAAGGCAAGCGTTTTGTCAACTGAGCTATTTCCCCAGCCTCCCTAAAAATTTAAAATATATAATTTGATAGTTTAGTACATTCAGAGTTGTGCAGCCATTAATCCTATCTGATTTTGGAAGTTTTACCACCAAAAAGAAACTTCGTGCCCATTAGTAGCTACAGTTCCTACTGTCTTCTTGCCCTGGCCTGGCCAAAAAAATCTGCTTTTTGTTTCTGGATTTCCATATTGTAGATGTTTGATATAAGCAGAATCATACAATGTGTGGCCTTTTGTGGCTGTCTGTTTCACTTAGCATAATGTTATCAAGGCTCACCCTCAGTGGAGCTTGCGTCAGTACTTTATCCCTTTTAATGGTTGGGTAATCTGTTGTGTGGATCCATCACACTTTTTTGCCCATCAGTTGATGGTCATTGAGTTGTTTGTGCTTTTCAGTAAAATGATTAATGTCCTTGTGGAGTAGACTTTATATCATGCACATGGTCAGGAGGGCCATAGAATCCTTCAGAGATGAGATCTTCATTCCTTTTTATTTATTCTGCTGTACATTCTGCTTAATAGTTTCTTTTCTGAAAAATGTGTGTGGCAGTAAGATTCAGCCTCATGTGTTACTATTGATGAGTTGAGAAATATGCTATTAAAAACTTGTATTTTTCTTTCTCGGTGCTTGCAAACAGTATTAGCAGTTAATGATGCCAGTTCTCTTAGCTTTGGAAGTCAGAATCCTTTGCTATTCTGTGTGGGCATTTAACAGCAGATGCCTGAGAAATTCATAGCTTCTGAGTTTCACTTGGTTGGCTTATTGCCCGTTATTAGAATGTTCCTGATTGTCTGTTACCAAGGTGGTTGGATTTCATCCTAATTAGGCATTTCAGAGAGTAAAAACTGAATAAAAGTCAGAGTGGCCTCAGTATTTCAGAGTTCAGAATGTGTACAAGGTCATGAGTACAATAAAAAATGGTTTATGACCTGTACTGGGGCATGGCTTCAGGCTTAGTAAGTATTAAGGATTAGTAAATGATTAAGCAAGAGCATTTCCAAACCAAGGGAAAAAAGTGTGAATTGTTAAGTCAGTTTATGTTTATCCTATGGGGCAGGGAAAACAAGGACTTTTATGTAAAGTCCAAGTAGTTTTGTTAACAATAGTTAAATAGCAAGTTAGCATGAATTAGTCAATGACTAGAGAGATTTGATTTATCCAGTTTGGCATACAGGATTATAAGAAGGATGAATCATTAAAATTTAATGTACTTTTTTTGCTTGTTTTTGTTCATTTATAACTGATTCCTCTTAATTTTAGTGTCAGGAATGTTCCTCAAGATTGCACTCAGCATTTTTTAGTAAGCTTAGAATGACTGTAAAATTGGCCCACTAATCATATAAGAAGTCATGGGACATCTACTGCTGGTAGATGGTCAGATTTGTCAGGGTTAGGCAAGTCACTTTGGGGCCAGTGAACTTAATGGGTAAATTGGTTGTTTCGTAGCAGATAATGGAGTGATAACTGGGCTGCTGCAGTTTTCCCACTGTATATAGTGAACTTGTATGTTTCAGATCATACAGGAGGAATTGCTGCTGTTAATCACAGGTGACTTTCCTTGTGTGCTTTGCTCTGTTGACGATTTGCCTGTGTTATCTTGTTTAATCCTCATAGTAACCTGTGAGGATAGAGACCAGTGGCTTCTCTTGTCTGCTAAGGAATGAGTCCAAGCTCATACAGGAGTCACAGAGCCAGGACTTGCATGGGGGTCTGACACTAAAGCTGCTGTGCAACCCACTTCACCACTTCTCCGTTTCACTAACTCTAGGGAGATGGAAACATTTGTTATGGAAGGTTAACTTTTTGTTTATTTATTATTTTTATTTTATGTGTATGAGTATATTGCCTGCATGTATGTAAGTGCAATGTCTCTGGAGGTCAGAAGAAGGCATTGGATTCCCCTGGAACTGGAGTTACAGACGGTTTTTAGCTGCCATGTGAGTGCTGGGAATTGAACCCAGGTCCTCTGCAAGAACAGAGGATTTTAACCTCTGCTTTTAAGCTCTGAGTCATCTTTCTAGCCACAGAAGGTTAACTTTTATCTACAGTTGTGGATTTTATTCTAAAACCTGTTTGGGTTAGAGTCTGTTCTGGAAATCTTTTCTCATCATGTTATCACTTGGTCTTCTCATTGATTGCAATATGAACTCAAATAACTTCTTCAGCTTTCTTGAGCTTAATCTTGCTATTTCTAAGAATTGCTGGTGGGTGTGTTGATAAAACACACCCCAGGATGTCTAAGGGTATATTCCTTTATACCCTTGAAGAAGACAGGCAACCTAAATCTGCTTACCAGAATGCTAAATTCTGCTTGCTCTGCTGTTGGTTTGGCAGGAGGTTTTGAGGTAAGTCCTTGTAATTCTGTGACTATTCTATTTAAACACAAAGTTAATAATGCTAGCTGTTAGCCTCCTGATGGTGAGTGAGTCTCCATGAAGGAAGCTCTCCTGTCTCAGTTGTGTTGTGACTGAAACATTTGAGTCAGGAGTCAGAGCATTGACGACCTGGTTCTACCAGCTGCTATTCTGCGTGACCCAGAAGCCCTCTCTCATCCTCCACCCCATGAAGGGCTGTGATGAGAATGAAGTGAGAGGTCGTGACTGAAGAAGTCTTTTGTACTTTATAGGCCATTCTGACATAAAAGATAGTGCCTGGCCTCAGAGTCATGAGAGTATAATATTTGAAGATCGTAGATTAGATTTTAGGCTTCTGTTTTGATTTCTTAGATGGCATATCAGCTATGTTTTAATTTTTGTTCTTTTTTTTTTTGTTTCTAGTGGTATGTGTGCAACAGAGAGAAATTATGTGAATCACTCCAGTCTGTCTTTGTTCAGAGTTACCTTGATCAAGGAACGCAGATCTTCTTAAACAACAGCATTGAGAAATCTGGCTGGCTCTTTATCCAGCTCTATCATTCTTTTGTATCATCTGTTTTTAGCCTGTTTATGTCTAGAACATCTATCAATGGGTAAGTGAATATTGGATATTGGACATTTTCCCCAATCTTTTTATCCTTAGGTTTAAAAAAAGGAAGGTTGTCTTGTTCCAGATAAATGACTACCTCAACTACAACACTTTTACTTGTCAAAATTTGTGGCGGAAGGTCCATTGTTGGAGCTTTTTGCACTTAGACTTAAAATTCACCAGGTGTGGTCGTACACACCTTTACTAGCACTAGCAGGCAGATTGAGGCCAGCCTGATCTACATAGCAAGTTCCAGGCCAGCTGGGGCTATAGGAAGACCCTGTCACAAAACAAAATGGGTGGAGAGATGGCTTAGCAGTTAAGAGCAGTGGCTGCTCTTGCAGAGGTCCTGGGTTTGGTTCCTAGATCCACATGGTAGCTAACAAGTGTCCAATAACTCCAATTCCAGGGGGATCCGACGCCCTCTTCTGGCCTCCATGGGCATTACATGCACATGGTTCACTTAGATACATGCAGGCAAAACACTCATAAACGTAGAATAAAAATATATAAAATTACAAACAAAACAAAATAGACTTTTAAAATTCACCATAACTTTTCAGATAGCCTCATTAGTCTTTATTTCTGTGGTCAGTGCATTTCCTGCTCTGATTACTTGGGAACGACCTGGGATCATTCTAAAGTATAGATTTTGAGTCAGTCTTGGTCATGACCTGAGAGCTTGCATCTTTTTTTTTTTTTTTTTTTTTTCTGTCTTTTTGAGACAGGGTTTCCCTGTAGCCCTGGCTGTCCTGGAACTCTGTAGACCAGTCTGGCCTTGAACTCACAGAGATCCGCCTGCCTCTGCCTCCCAGTGCTAGGATTAAAGGTGTGCGCCACCACACCCAGCTGAGATCCTGCATTTTTTTTTTAATTTTTATTTTTTTTGTGTACGAATGTACTGTCTGAATGTACTGTCTGCATGTAGGTTTGTGCACCCATGTCATACAATGCTGTGGAGGTCAGAAGAGGGCATCGGATTCCCCTGGAACTGGAGTTAAAGACGGTTCTTAGCCGCCATGTGGGTGCTGGGGATCGAACCCGGGTCCTCTGCAAGAGCAGTCGGTGCTCCTAACCACTAGGCCATCTCTCCAGCCCCAAGAGCCCGCATTTTTATTTTTTTATTTTTTTAATTTTTATTTATTTATTTTATGTGTATGACTGTACTGTCTGCATGTAGGTTAGTGCACCCATGTTGCGCAATGCCCAGGAGGTCAGAGAGAGTGTCGGAATCCCCTGGAACTGGAGTTAAGCACGGTTTTCAGCCGCCATGTGGGTGCTGGGGATCGAACCCTGGTCCTCTGCAAGAACAGTTGGCGCTCTTAACCTCTAGGCAATCTCTCCAGCCCCAGAGCCTGCATTTTTAACAAGTTCCCAGGTGATGTCAGTGTTCCTGCTGTAGGCTGCTAGCTGTGGATCTTGGAGAGCAAGACTCGGAGCCAAGGCTTTAAGCTGAGGCTGTAAGCCTTTAGGCTGAAGAGTAGGTCTTTGCCTTAAGCAAGTACACTTCCCACGGGCAAGGTTTTTTTTGGAATCTAATTACTCAGCCCAACAGTGGGTGACAGCTTATTTGAAGAATCTGGCATTTATTCTTATATAATGTCTAGGCTCACCAGGATTCTGTAAACTTATCTGGAATTCTCTGTCCCTGGAGTGTTTCCTTCATATAAATCTTCAGAAAAGGCTTTATAAATATTATTTATCATTTCTTAGCTGAATTTTCAAACATGCCCAAAGCTCTAGAATGGAGAAAATCAGAGAGAAAGGCACCTGAACATGATGCTTAAAGACCCCGTTGGACACCCAAGCTAGCAGTCAGGCCCACTTAGCCTTTCCCTTGAGGTTTGGAGGAGTTTGTGCTAAATGTCTGGATCTCCAGTTTGTCATCTGGTCCTTAACTTATGTTTTCAGGCACCACAAAGCATTTCTCAGGATTTCTTACTTGATTTTCTCTATTGTTTATATGAAATTGGCTTATGTTTGCTTCACCAGATATTTGTTATTTTTCTTTTGGAAATTGAGTTATACAACTTGGGCTGATATTTTGTTTCTGAAAATGATTGTACTAAATTTCAATTCTATACCATTTATTCATTCTTTGGAAATGAGATGAGTCACCATAGCAGAGATTCTTACACTTTGTGGGGGTTCTGTACCTCTTTGAAAGTGTACATAGTAGAAATCTTTTCTTAAAAATGCTTGCATTCAACACGGTATATGTAATTTTGGAAATTTCAAACTGAATTACCTCTCTCTTCCTCTCCCTCTTGCAACCCACTTGAAAGTCCTTGCTTTAGAGTTTGGTAGTTTGGTCAAAGGGGTAATATAATTAATAAATACTTGCCTTCTCATATCTATAATTCTTCTGTGTTTATTTTTTTATATTTTATTATAGTTTTTTTATGTGTATGAGTCTAATTGCCTGCATGTGTATAAGTGTACCTGTGTCATGCAGTGCCCGTGGAGGTCAGAAGAGGGTGTTGATCTCCTAGAACTGTAGTTTCAGATTGTAGTTAGTTGCCATATAGGTGCTGCGACTTGAACCCAGGTCCTCTGCAAGAGCAGCTAGTGCTCTTAACTGTTGAGCCATCTCTTTGGCTCTGCCTTTATTTTTTTTAAAGGTAGAGTCTCAGTTGCCCAGGCTGGCCTCAAGCTCTGGGTTCCTGAGTTCAATGTGTTCCTATTGCATACTTCTTAGCTCCCTGTGTCATTCTGCTTGGGTTTGTTTTTTTGAGGGGGGGGGTTGCTATTGTTAACTGAATACTCCTACCTTCCAACTTGTTTGTCCTCTTGTCCTTTTATCAACTCAAGACTTAATTTTGAAGCTATTACTGCTCCATAGATTATTGCAAATGCTGTCAACTAGAAATAGACAGTTGGGGGTTGGAGAGAGGACCTGGGTTCAGTTTCCAGCATCCACATGATAGCTAACAACTGCCCATGATTCTAGTTCCAGGAGAAGCCAACATCCTTTTCTGACCTCCGTGGGCATTGCACGACAGGAGTGCACTTAAAAAACATGCAGACCATACACTCATACACATAATATAAAAATAACAAAATATATTAAAAAAAAAAGAAATGGAGGGGTGGGATCTATATTTCTTGCTTACATTCCATTGGCTAAAACTTAGTCACATAGTAACTCACTGCAAGGGATGTTGGGAAATGTAGTCGGGACTTAATTGCATTAGCAGCTGGTACACCAGCCACACCACTTCCTTGTTCTTTGAATGTTTGCAAGAGTTTCCTGGCCCTGCCCTTCCCTTCAAAGGTGTGTTGTGCGAGCTCAGCTTAGTCTTACAGCTTTATATTTACACTGACAGCTACTTAGAGTCTGTATCAGTGCTTGACACTACCCTTCTCACCCATGCTTTGGGGACGGGAGATTCCCTGGAGGTGTATAATTTCTCATGGATTAGAAATGCTAAGCAGTTCTGCCAAGGACTAAGAAAACATATAAAACATGAAAAGCTTTCAAAAGGAAGTTGCTACTCACATCATCATCCGGGACTTGGTCTGCAAAGGAGATATAAAAGTACCATGGGGCTGGAGAGATGGCTCAGTGGTTAAGAGCACTGGATGCTCTTGCAGAGGACCAGGGTTCAGTTCTCAGCATCCACATGGTGGCTAACAGCTATCCATAACTCCAGTTCCAGGGGATCCGGTGCCTTCCTCTGACCTCTGAGGGCATCGCATGACACGAGTACACTTATACACATACAGGCGGTACACTCATACATTAAAAAAAAAAGTACCATGAGCTGATTTCAGGTGGATGCTGTCTAAGATTTCCATTTAGGTATCCTATTTAGGACACACCAAAAACTTAAGGGTACATCACGATTTTCCCTTAAAAAAAAAACAACAAAGCAATTGTCTTGAATTAAGATATTTATCAAACTTCCTTCATGGTGGAATGGAAAAGGGCGGTTTTGTTTGTTTCTTTTTTTTTTTTTTTTTTTCGAGACAGGGTCTCCCTGTAGCCCTAGCTGTCCTGGAATTCGCTCTGTAGACCAGGCAGGCCTTGAACTCACAAAGATCCCTGCCTCTGCCTCCCAAGTGCTAGGATTAAAGGCGTGCGCCACCATGCCTGGCTTGTTTGTTTCTTGAGATAAGGTCTTTCTGTACATCTCTAGCTGGTCTTTGGCATTTCTGAGTGCTGGGATTACAGGTATGCCTCCACAGCCAATTTAAAAAAGGCTGTGTTGTGTTGTGTTGTGTTGTGTTGTGTTTTGGTGGTACTAGGGATTGAATGCTTTACATATTTGAGGCGAGGACTCCACCTTCAGACTATATCCCCCAGAGAGGCTTGATAGATGTTTTCTGTTCATTTTATAAGGAAAAAGTACATTTCCTCTGTAAACTTGAAATCTAGAGAGCACTTGGATTGTGGTGAACCTAGGATGATTATAAACAACTAAAGTTAAATACCATATAGATCTTGATTTCTGCCTGTCTGTCTGTCTGTCTGTCTTATCTGTCTATAAAGCTAGGGAGCCTTATCTCTCAATAGTATATATTTACCAAAAACCCTGTATTAGACTTGGACAGTGTCTTCATACTTATTTGGCTGATTCTGTTGTGTGAGCCTTCCCTCAGTTGCAGGAAGTTGAGCTTTTCAGTAAATGCTACTCTTTCTTCTCAGCCTATTGTAACTCCTTGAAGCTTTTCCACTGTCAGAGAGAGGCAGAGTTGGTTCTGGCTGGCCAACTAAGCTCCTGAATTTTTATTTATATATTTATTTTATTATTTTTTGACAGTGTTCATCTTTATGGAGTCTTGAGTGCCAATCTCTATTGGTCGTATTATTTGCAAACATATCATGCTTTCCCCATCTCTTTCTGGTGCCCTTAAATATAGACCCCTGAGATAATCTTGTGCCCTGACATCAGATGACCTCTAGCACTATAATTTTATGACACTTGATAGTCAGGCTTCCTTATATTCGAAGATTGCCATTTGGGAAGCATTTTTTTTATTTGTTTGTTTGCTTGTTTGTTTGTTTGCTTTTGGTCTTTTTGAGACAGGGTCTCCCTGGAGTCCCAGCTGGCCTGAACTCACTTTGTAGAGCAGGTTGACCTTGAACTCAAAGAGATCTGCCTAACTCTGCCTCCCAGTGTTGGGATTAAAGGTTGTGAGTTAGAGTTCTTAGCCTCGTGCTAGTTAGTTGTCTCTAGGGTCTTCTTTCTTAGTCCCCAGTCTTTTAGCATTTGTGTAGAGCAGAGGCTTCACTGTAAATATGTTATTAAATTTGGTTAAACTTTCTTACTGCCTAATAGCAAAAAAGGAATTTATTACACGAACTGTGTAATTTTTATGTTTTTTGGAAACTGGTCTTACTACAAATACTGTGTTACGTGCATCTTTCCTGTTTTACATTCTGATTATTTCCTCAAACTGCCATAATATACAGATTTTCCTGTTAGTTGTTCTGGTGCTTTTTAGACTGTTTTCCAGGATCTGAGGAGGAGTGGCCTCAGAAAGTCCTTCAAGTTACAGAGAGAACCTTAAAAGCGAGCTGGTGGCAGCTCCAGGCTCCCAACCTCACTCCAACAATAGCAGCTGTCATACTCTTGTCACTGTGTTGGAGTTCGACTTCATTTAAGGAAAAGGTGGTTTTGCTTAAAGGAAGTTGGAGAGTCCTGGCCTCAGACAAACTATGATTTGAGAGCAAGAAAATGGGTGGTAGTGAGGCATGCATTTCACCTGCCCAACTCTGCTTCTTTGAGGCATGGTTGAGCTGCAACTAGTTTTCTGTGGCTTCTCTTTGATGGCCATTTAACTTTTGCAGTCTCTCTCTTTAGTCATTACTGTGGTTTTTAAATACTTTCTTGGGACTTTAATCAAGTGCAGGTCCCAGCTAACTATAAAAGAAACTGACATGGATATGGATCTACTTCCTTAATGCAAATTAATTGATCTCATATGGATCACTTTTCCTCACTTGCTTTTGAACTGACTCAAAACTTACACAATAGCTATTTTTTCCCCTCATCCATTGTTTAGTTCCATCTTTCTAAATGCCTAGTTGGTTCCTCTGCCTGGTGTCACTGCCTAGTGCTGCATTTTGTTAGCCTGACATCTTGTAAAATGGCACACATTTTCTGTCCCTCTTTCCACCTTTCATTCCTATTTTGACTTCCAATTCCTCACACTTCTCCTTTAATTTCTTCTTCACTTCCCCTTTCCTTCCCTTTTTTACCATTTTCCATGTCATTTAGAGTATTATTTGCAAGTCTGAAGACAAATCATGATATTTTTACATGGCAGACTTGTTTTTGGCCATTCAAAAATACTATATATTTTAATCATAATTTTATTAAGTCAAAAGGTTGCTGATGGTGTTTACTTTGTATGTCTAGAGAGGTCCTTAATTTGCATAGACTCTTCAGTTTTTGTCCTTTTTCCCCCTCAGGTTGCTAGGAAGAGGCTCAATGTTTGTGTTTTCACCAGATCAGTTCCAGAGACTGCTTAAAATTAATCCAGACTGGAAAACCCATAGACTTCTTGATTTAGGTGCTGGAGATGGAGAAGTCACAAAAATCATGAGCCCTCATTTTGAAGAAATTTATGCCACTGAGCTTTCTGAAACTATGATATGGCAGCTTCAGAAGAAGAAATACAGGTATCTTGTTTGAGAGAAATGGTATGACTGTGTTGGGAGCATTTCCTGGTTTTAGATATATTTCTTCTGAGGTGCTGGGGATTGAACCCAGGACCTTGTGTTTACTACGCAGGTACTCTACCTCTGTATCACATCCCTAGAGAAGTCAATCAGACAGTTTTCCATGGTTGAAAATCAGAAACACCATCAAGTAGAAATTGAGAAAAAAGGAATTTTTCCATGGCATTGTTTTTCTGAAGAGGAGGAGTTGGCCCCACAGGTGGAGAGGAAGAGTGAAAAGTACCTGGGAAGAGGCAGGTCTGCTGTAAAGCTTATTCTCTAGTTAGACCCTGGCATTTCCAGATACTCTTGTTTTTTTATTTTTATTTAAAATGTTTTATTATTTTTTTATTTTATGTGTATAAGTTTATGTCCTGCATGTATGCAAGTGCACCCATGTCCTGAAAAGTACCTGTGTTGTGCAATGCCCTTGGAAGTCAGAGGAGGGTGTTAGACCCCCCCTGGAACTAGAGTTAAGGATAGTTGTTAGCTGCCATGTGGGCCCAGGTCCTCTGCTAGAGCAGCCAGTATGCTTAACCACTGAGCCATCTTCCCAGCCCCTCTGTTTTTAAAAATTGTGGTAAAGTACATGTAATGTGAAATTTATCATTTTAATACTTTTTTTGTATGTACATTGGTATCATCCATCCTTGCAGCTTCTTCATGTGGTGGAAGGATAGAACTGACTCCCTTAAGTTATCTTCTGACCAGCATGCATGTGCCTTGGCACACACATGCTCACACACAAATAAATAAATGTCATAAAAAATGAAAAAGAAAAACAGGCCAGAGAGATGGCTCAGCAGTTAAGAACACTGGCTGCTCTTGCAGAGGACCTGTGTTTGGTTCCCAGCACTCACATGGTGGGTAACAACCATCTGTAACTCCAGTCCCAGGATATCTGACGCCCTCCTATGACCTCCACGGGCATTACATGCATGTGGTTTCCTTATAATTCAGGCAAAACACTCATACACAAAATAAAATAAAATGAACCTCAGTGCTTTAAAGTGGTCTGTGGGCTAGAGAGATGGCGCAGCAGTTAAGAACATGAGTTTCTCTTTAAAGTGATCTGAGGAAGGAGATTAATATTCCTTTTATTTACTTGTCTCAATGAAAAGATCTTAGAGATTAAAGTACACAGATCCATTCATGCTCAGTCTGGAAGACTAGCAGGGCTTATTCGTATAGTAATTGTTTTTTTGTTTTTTTTTTTTAAATTTTTTTTTTTTAATCTTTTAATTATTTATTTCTGTATGTGTTATGAATGTACTGGTCTGCATTGCAAGCTGTGCACCCGTGTCGGCCAATGCCGCGGAGTTCAGAAGAGGGTCTCGGATTCCCCTGAGAACTGGAGTTCTCCTGGAAAGGAGATAGTTCATGTTTCAGACGTTCTCAGCCGCTATGTGGGTGCCTGGGGATTGAACCCGGTCCTTTGTAAGAGGGTCGGCGCTCTTAACCGCTAGGCCATCTCTCCTTGTGAGGAGGTAAATTAGCCATGATCATTCACCCAAGAACCCATGCTAGGAGAGTCTGGAGGCTATGATTTCTGTGGGAGCAGCATGAATTTAGACAAGCCACTCCTTTCATTTTGGGGGTTTGAAAAGTGTTTTTTTCTCAAATTATCTTTTTTTTTTTTTCTTTTTTTTTTTTTTTTTTTTTTTTTTTTTTTTTTTTTTTTTTTTTTTTTTCTTTCATTTTTGGTAAAAGAAGAAAATTCTAGCAACTTATTAGAATTCCTGGGCAGTTTGAGTGTGGCTGCCAAATTCATCTTTCTTTCTTTTTTTTGAGACGAGCTCTCTATAGGTGCCAGCTGCCTGGACACGCCACTTCTGTCAGCCCAGGTGGCCTTGAAGTCAGAGAGTTCCGCCTCGCCTCCCAAACTGTGCTGGGGATTAAATTTGAAAGTGTGAGACGCACCATGCCTGGCTTGGCTTAATTAAGATGCGTTCTTAGCCGCCATGTGGGTGCTGGGATTCGACCAGGCCTCTCAAGAACAGTCTAGCAATCTTAAACCACTGAGGTTCACTATTCTCCCCAGCCCCGTTAGTTCATACTAATCTTTTCCTTTTTTTTTTTTTTTTTTTTAATTTTATTATTTTCTGTTGATCTAAATGTGAACTCGTCTGACATGCAATTTGTGACACTGTACGCTTGTCAATGCCGAGAGGTTCAGCTATATTCAAGAGTGGAGCCGTGTTTTGGATTATCTCCTCTGTGAACTGGCATGTTCTTCTTGTTAATTTTGGAGAGATTGTCAGACGGTTCTTGGTCCACGTCATGTTGTGTGAGTGTTCTGGGTATTCTGAAACGACTCGGTCACCTCTGGTTAAGATGAGCGGTCGGAGACAGGGAAAACTCCCAAAGCTCCCACTGCTGTAATTGGAATTTAGGGTGCACGATCCTACTCCAGCACCTCTCCTTTCCATCTATCTAAAGGATATACCAAAATGGTGATAAAAATAAAGTCAACTTTAAAAAAAATAATAAAAAGATTTATTTTTTTTTTTTTTAAAAAAAGAAATTAGGCTGTATTTTGGAGGGCATTACATTAACTGCGTCCTAGTTAACTATTAATTCTCCAGCATTTGTGTTTTTTGTTTTAATATATTATAAATAAAACTGGACAAATTTACTGAATTCAAGAAAAGGATGATTTCGTTGCAACATTTCCAAAAATTGGTCCTTAACAAGGTAAGTATGTTTTGCTATTATGCTGCTCGCTGCCTAAATTTCCTGATGGGTGCGCACTTGATATAGTGGTGAGAAGGTTTTATTCTTGTTATAGAAACCCCCCTTTCTATAATTACGATAATCAAATCCTTGATGTGAGGTTCTGCCTTCTCTTTCATCTATAATTACTCTTATATACTGTGAAATTTAGTTATCTTGATGTAATATCTTATTTCCTTATTGATTTTATTATATATTTATTTCCTACATTTATTTTATTGGCATCTCCATATAGTGTGTGTCTATTTGAACCTTCCGTTTTTATTTAACTATATTTCATAAATCTGTCCTACTATCTCCGTCAGGTAGCAAGCTGCGGCACCGCGATGTGTTTATTGCTCAAATGTTAGCACTCAAATTGTACAACTTTTTTCAACGTTTGCGAGTCAAGAAAGGAGTCTGGTGCGACTATCCGCCTGGAACTGCGATGAGTTCTTCGCTGATAGAGACTGAGGAAAATATATAGATATCAAAGTGTTCTCAGTCTGGCACATGTTTGTGGGCCACGTTTTTGGATTGCTGGTGGTACGTTTTGTAACTCCGGGGCTCTCTCTTCTTGCATAGGCCAGGTCAGTGGCTCTTCTCAACGCCTGTAGAAAGGGCAGTAATGCTTCAAATATTTTAAATAGGGAAGGCATGGGGGGAGACCACGGGTTGCAACGTGGAAGCACATCTCTCCAGTGGCCCAATTGGGTCGCGTGACATGCTTATATCCATTCTGAGCTATAACATAGAAAAAAAAGAAACATAGAAAGATTGTTATTATTAAACTTTTATTAATAGTAATAATAAACGTTATCAATAAGTGGTGGTGAAATATAAATAAGAGTTTGTTAATAAATGACGAATATATAGTTGACTCTTTAAATTATGTTGAGGGGAAGGAAAGATATGCTCCAGACAAACCCGCGAGAAAGTTCGTTATATAAATATTTCCTCTTACTATAGTTGGCCAATGAATATACTCCGAGTGCTTGTTCAAAATATTTGAGAAACTGTATGGGCTGAGACTGATGGATCTTCCGCGTTGGGGGTGAGCTTAGTTGCGGGTGGGAGAGTGAACAGGGAAGGAAGGGCATGAATATGCCTGAACCACGCTCGTACTTGAACTAGGAGGAACCAATCTGAGTGTAGGGATGAAACGTACATCGCCCAAGTTACCCACATGGCAGGCTAGATCAATAAAAACACGATAAAACTGCGATGTAGAACGTTCCATAATTCTTTAGTGAGAACTTCGTCATAGAGAATCCAGAAAGAGGAATCCGAATCAAAACCCACATTGCTGATATACCTAATCTACGGCGGGGGGGTGGATCTAAACTAATAAGCAGCGAAACCAACCGCGAACATTGTGGTTTAACAAGGAACGTGCAATTGAGGGACCAGACCGAATATTTCTGTGCCACCCCCAAATTAACGATAAAACTTATATCTAGCTTACCGGCACCCTATTAAATACATAATCTAATAATATTATGAGAAGTAGCATGAATGAGGAAGAATTGCTAATAATAGATGCATACACTACTGAGGTAGTGAATAGTCTGTACGTGGAAGGTATCATACCAAATATCTTAGTTGTAGTTGCTTGGGAGGCACCAAGGTTAAGAATCTTGTGAACCCATAGTTTCTTACGTTGAATATTTGCTCGAGATATCTTTAATTTTAAAAATTATGTTAAATTTACTCTTAATGTGGTATATGGTGGTTAAAATAGAGGTTAGCGTTTTTGCCACTCATGTTACTGTCATGCAAGTAAAGGTTGCGTACAACATCCCGTTGTTGTATCGCAGAGTGTATGCCAGATAGGAGGCTTCCTATGGATATCGATTTCGCCTGATATTTCAGTGATGTCGAAAGCGCGAATGATGAAATTCTCGGATTCCCCTGAAACTGGAGTCAAAAGTATCCCCGGACGTAAGTCCTCAAACTTTGGAGGGCATNAACTCACAAAGATCTGCCTGCCTCTGCCTCCCAAGTGCTAGGATTAAAGGCGTGTGCCACCATGCCCGACTTTATTTATTTATGTGTATGAGTGTACTGTCTGCATGTAGGTTGGTGCACCCGTGTCGTGCAATGCCATGGAGGTCAGAAGAAGGTGTCGGATTCCCCTGGAACTGGAGTTCTCCTGGAATTGGAGTTACAGGAGTTACAGACAGTTCTTGGCTGCCATGTGGGTGCTGGGGATCGAACCCGGGTCCTCTGCAAGAGCAGTCAACGCTCTTAACCGCTAGGCTATCTCTCCAGCCCCAAAGTCCATGCTTTTAACTGCCGAGCCGTCTCTGTAGCCCTGGCATCAGCTCTAGTAGAAGCAGCGGGAGTGGAGACAGGATCCCGTGGCTCACTTCCTAATGGCCGAGCCTAATGAGTAAGCTTCAGGCCAGGGAGAGACCCTGTCTGAGAAAAATCCAAGGTGGATGGCACCTGAGGAATCCAGGGTTGACTTCTGATCAGGTGTACACATGTACACACAGACACATAGAGACACACACACACACACACACACACACACAGAGTAAAATCTATCATTGAGTTTTTCAAGAGTCCCTGTTATATTCTTTTTTTTTTTGTCTTTTCAAGAGAGGGTCTCCCTGTAGCCCCAACTGTCCTGGAACTCACTCTGTAGACCAAGCTGGCCTTGAACTCACAAAGATCCGCCTGCCTCTGCCTCCCGAGTGCTAGGATTAAAGGCGTGAGCCACCACGCCTGGCCCCCGTTATATTCTTAATTAGAGTTTAAGATATCTCTAGTGAATCATTCAGCTTTATTAAAGATTTGTATTCTTAATTAGAGTTTAAGATATCTCTAGTGAATCATTCAGCTTTATTAAAGATTTATGTTCCAAATATCCTTTCTCATGTTTCATTTTTTGTCTTATAAGGTCATACTTTTGGTACAAAAACTGCCCCTTTTGTAGATAAAAACATTGTAAAAGGGTGGGAGGGGGTCGATGAGGGCTAAGAGTGTTTCTTTTAGCCATGCTCTTCTTTCTTTTATAGTTGTTTTGTGTGTGTGTGTGTGTGTGTGTGTGTGTGTGTGTGTGTGTGTGTGTTTTAAATCTTTTTGAGACAGGGTCTCCCTGTAGTCATAGCTGGCCCGGAACTCACTGCGTAGACCAGGCTGGCCTCCCAGGTGCTGGGATTAAAGGTGTATGCCACCATGCCTGGCTTCATTTATAGTTTTGGTAGCATGTCTTGTGGTTTGTGATTTGCTGTACAGATATTTAGATAGGGAGAATTCTAGGTTGGCTTCTGGGAACAGATCTACCTAGGAATTTAAAACACAAGTACATGATTTTATTAAATTTAATTTTTATTTTATGTGAATGGGTGTTCTTGTCTGAATATGTGTATGTGTACCATGTGTGTACCTGTGCCCTTGGAGGTCAGAAGAGGGCATTGGATCCCCTGGAACTGGAGCTACTGGTGGTTGAGAGTTACCATGTGGGTGCTGGGAGCCAAATCTTGGTCCACTGCAAGAGCAGTCAGTGCTCTTAATTACTGACCCATCTGTTCAGCCTGAATATAGATAAATATAAATATATATTTTATGACTAAACTATAATGTTAAAAAGCTGGATCGTAATTATCTGATGTTTAAGAATTTGATGTCTTAGGTTCATAACCATTTTTTTTTACCATGTATTTTCATAGTTCTTTCTTTTGAGGGAAGTTTTAAATGTTTTAATATTTGTAAGTAGGTGAAATGGCAAATTTAAAGAAATATGATTGCTATTTTTGTCTTGCCTGGTTTTTGTATTATAGGTACAGATTTTGAGTCCACATTGATTTAGATTGAAATAGAGCCTTTACATCTGTAAAGCCATCTCTAAAGGGAAGAAAACTAACCAAGTTCTTTTTAATATATTTTTTTTCTCCAGAGTGCTTGGTATAAATGAATGGCAGAATACAGGGTTCCAATATGATGTCATCAGCTGCTTAAATTTGCTGGACCGCTGTGATCAGCCCCTGACTTTGTTAAAAGATATCAGAAGTGTCTTGGAGCCCACTCGGGGCAGGGTCGTTCTTGCCCTGGTCCTGCCCTTTCATCCCTATGTGGAAAACGGTGAGTGTGGGCAGGCTAGCTCTCCCCAGAACGGCTGCCTGTTGTATTTGTGATTTTATGCTGTGGACAACTAAACATTGTCCAGTATGTTTTAGAATCACCTGGAATTTAAAGTAATATAATTGAAAAATAGCACCTTAATCTTATCTTTTTTTTATTTTTTATTTTAGTTATTTATTTATTTATTTTTGTTCTTTTTGAGACAGGGTCTCCCTGTAGCCCCAGCTGTCCTGGAACTCACTCTGTAGACCAGGCTGGCCTTGAACTCACAAAGATCTGCCTACCTCTGCCTCCCAATTGCTAGGATTAAAGGCGTGCGCCTGGCAATCTTGTCTTTTTAAAAAAAAAATTAAAAATATATTTTTTTATTATTTCATGTTTATTGCCTTCATGTGTGTAAGTACACCTGGGTTGTGAGGTCAGAAAAGGGCGTTGGATCCCCTAGAA
>VZQC01001362.1:66940-88398 GCA_009823505.1 Rhizomys pruinosus
TTTTGTCTTTTCGAGACAGGGTCTCCCTGTAGCCCCAGCTGTCCTGGAACTCACTCTGTAGACCAGGCTGGCCTTGAACTCACAAAGATCCGCCTGCCTCTGCCTCCCAAGTGCTAGGATTAAAGGCGTGCGCCACCACGCCCGGCTGGTTTGTATTTTAAGTCATCTTGAAAGTTAGTTTTACCTCTCTCTTTTGAATTTTCATGTTAATGGATATAAATATAAAACTGTCATTTAAGTTAAGCATGTTAACTTAAAACTCTTTAGTCCATTCTCTCCCTCTGCCCCTCCCTCCTTCTGCCCCTCCCTCTCTTTACACAGGGTCTCATATCTCTCAGACTGGCCTCTAATTCACTTGTAGTCAACAGTAACCTTGAATCCTTCTGCCTCTATTTCTCCAGTGCTGGGGTTGCAGGTAGGTGTGAGCCACCATGCCCAGTTTACATGGTGCTGGGGACTGAACCCAGGGCTTTGTACATGCTAGGCAAGCACTCTATCAACTGAGCTATATCTGCAGCCTGTAGTTTTTCTGTTTTAATGCCTGGTTTAGTCATTTCCTCAAAAACTTAATAGCTTATAGACATTTTAAAGAAATTCCTTGCTATGTGAATGTCAGAGCCATTAAATACCAAGAAAATCTGTATTTTAAGGAATAATGCTTATGTTTCTTGCGGATCTGTGTTACTCCTTACATAAGGCTCCTTAATTCTTTTCTTGCCCTGTTCCCCTACCCCCATCCCCATCCCCCATGGACCCTAGTCCCTTCATTCTTTTTTGTTTGTTTGTTTTGGAGGCAGGGTTCTGCAGCTTGTTTAAAAACTCAGATCTGGCTGGGCATGGTGTCGCACGCCTTTAACCCTAGCACTCGGGAGGCAGAGGCAGAGGCAGGCGGATCTTTGTGAGTTCAAGGCCAGCCTAGTCTACAGAATGAGTTCCAGGACAGCTGGGGCTACAAGGAGACCCTGTCTCAAAAACAAACAAACAAACAAACAAACAAACAAACAAAAAATTCAGATCCTCTTTAGCTTTCTGATGCTGAGATTATAGTAGTATGCCACCTTGACACAGTCTTCCCTTTGCACTTAATGCTTGTCTTTATATTTACTAAATATAAAGGTTTGTGTTGATGGTGTGTAAATAGGAAATGGTGTGTGTGTGTGTGTGTGTGTGTCTGTCTGTCTGTCTGTGTCTGTGTCTATGTGTGTCTGTGCGAATGCATGCATGTGGAGGTCAGAGGTTAATGTTGCTTGTCTTCCTCTGTTGTTCATCATCTTATTTTCAAGACAAGGTCTCTCATGGAACTTGCTGTTTTATGCCTGAACTGGCTGGCTGACAAGCCTCAGAGGTCTGCCTGTCTCTACTTCTCAAGTGCTGAAATTACAGGTGCCTACCACCATGACCAACTTCAAAACAGAAAATCTTTGATGTGAGAGGGCAGGAAGAGAATGGGTGGAGCAGACATTGTCTTTCCCATCCTATTTCTCTATTTCACATTCCTGTTGTTGAAGGGTTTGTCATTATAGAGACAAACTTCAAGTATCAGTGCCCATGTATCAGATGTTATATATCATGGATTTGTTACATAGCAGAAAAAAGCCCAGTAAATAAATGTCTGTGGTGATTGAATGGTCTGACCTTATTGCAGTGCTGCTTGCTGTGATTAAGCCTCAGCGTCCTCTCTGCATTACAGTCGCTAGTCAATTGTGAGTTATAAGGTTCAGGCTTCCTGTGTCCTGTTGGGCAGCCACATGATAGAATTTTTGTGCTACTTCCTGGCATAGCAGGAGGCAGAAAAGCAGGAGGAAGAGTCTAACCTCAGTCTAACCACCAATGTTACTTCTTGTGTTTCTGACACTAAAAATGGAAAGGAAGTCAAACTAGACTCCACTAAGGGTTGGGAGCAAGCTCGTTGCTTGTGGGTGTCCAGAGCTGCCTGTGGAGTTGGAGGAGTCTGGCATGTCAGACGTTATGATCTTGAGATAAGAACCCTTGTTACTATGGGTGACCTTTAGTGAACTGTGAGTTTTGCAGACTGTCCATAGCACTCTATTATTGCTTCCTTTCCCTAAGCCTCTAATTAGATCCTGATGATTGCCATGTGAAACTATGTGTGGACTATGAGAAGCAAAGTGGTCCTGCCCTGTGAACTCCTGAATATTGGAGGGCTACAAGGATATCTGAGTGTGCTTTGCCTACTTGGTTTAATTTATTTTTTTAACAAAAAAGTGATTATAGTTGTAATGATTACTTGTTTCAGTGTCTTGAAATACATCAGTTTTGTGGTTTTAAAGCTTGGACTCACTCAAATAGAAATAAGTAGAGCTATTGTAGGATCATTTCATGGAAAGAGCTTACCCACAGAGGACTGACCCTGTTTGAATTTGCAATATGGTTAGCCTGCTCTCTGTTCATCTGAGAGCTTCACCTACCAAAAGGGACCAGTGCCTACTCTGAGGTTTGTTAGAGGATTGTGTGTTGAACAGTACACAACCATATCTGTCTTGTTGATTTCGATGCATGTCAGATTTATTTTATTTTAGCCTATTCTGGTTTTTTTTTGTGATTTTAGTGGTCATATTTCTCAGTTCCTCACAATGAAGTATTTGTCAGTGTCTTTAAGTTTGCTTAAAACTATTAACAGTCACCAGGATCTGAAGACTATATTCTCATTTTAACTGTAGCAGAATACATTCTTCTTCAGTGTATGGACTCTATAGCTCAGGGACACAACTATATTCCTGTTAGACAGGGGTTTCAGATTTGTTATGTTGGAGGAAAAATGATTTCTTAAAACCCTGTAGCATCTTTTGGTATGTGGTTCAGAGTGGAGGATGTCGACACTAGAATACCTACCTGTAGGTCTATTTACCTCGTATGTGTTGAAACCCTTCCTGCCGTTGTGATGGGATTAAGAGGGAAGGCCTTTGGGAGGTGATTAGGATTAGATGGAATTAGTGTCCTATTCTAGAGGCCCCAGAGACCATAAGCTCTACTCTTTGCCATGAGAGGATACAAGAAGTGAATAGTCTGTAGCTTGGAGGAAGGGTCCCACCAGATCCTGATCTCAGACTTTTAGCCTCCGGAACTCTGAGAAAGAAATGATAAGCTATTCAGCCCCTGACAGTTTGTCATAGCCACCCGAAGTGTCTGAGACATATCTCAGAATTATTATTTCTTCTTCAGTGTCACAGGAAACTCAACTCTTAATGGGAAACTGTAGTTTAGTCCTTTCCAGTGAAAATTCTGGATGTTCAGATAGCAAGAAAGGGTCTTAGCGAATAGTCTTTATGGCGAGGGGTCAGGGTCAGTGCTAGGAAATAAAGTGTGTGCCCCGTCTAGGTTGAAATGCCAAAAAAAAAACCAAACAAAACCCAAGAAAAACTTTTCACTGAAAATATTCAGCTGCACTCATAGAAAGGCACAGTATGTACTGGGTAGTGTCAGACAGTTGAAATACAAAAATAAATGAGAATGTGCTCCCAGTTTTAAAATACAGAATAGTAAGCTGGGCATGGTGGTGCACTCCTATAATCCTAGCACTTGGGAGGCAGAGGCAGGCAGATCTCTATGAGTTCAAGGCCAGCCTGGTCTACATAGCAAGTTCCAGGATGTCTGGGGCTACAGGGGGACCCTTGTCTCAAAAAAAAAAAAAAAAAGAATAGTACAGATTGTAGATGTAACAAGTAATGTCAGGAAGTGTAATAAAACATGGCAAACTAGGGGCTGGAGAGCTGGCTCAGCAGTAAGAGTATGGCTGCTCTTGCAGAGGACCCAGATCTGGTTTCCTGCATGTACATCATGGCTCACAGTTGCCTGGCCTCTGTTGACACTTCACACATATGTCCACACACACCATGCAGGCAAAACACTCACAGGCACACAATAAAAATAAGTATTTTCTTTTTAAAAAAAAAATTTATTCTTGTATGTGTATGAATGTCCTGTCTGCATGCAGGTTTGTGCACCTGTGTTGTGTAATGATGTGGAGGTAAGAAGAGGGCGTCGGATTCCCCTGGAACTGGAGTTGACTGTTGTTCTCAGCCACCATGTGGGTGCTGGGGATCGAACCTGGGTCCTCTGCAAGAGCAGTCGGCGCTCTTAACTGCTCGGCCATCTCTCCAGCCCAGTATTTTCTTTTTAAAAGAAATATGGTAAAGTATTGTGGGGGAAGGGAAGATTGGTTAGCTAATGGATTTAGGGAAGATTTTGTGGGGGGTGCGCTTGTTTTTGCTTCTTGAAGATTGAACCCAGGGCCCTGCTTATGCTACTGAGCTGTGTTTGAAGTCTTCAGCGGATAGTCCCAGACATATACAAAGGCATGTACAAAAGTATCAAGGTACAGACATGGTAGGGTTGGGATAGGGCAGGTTCAGTGCAACTCAAGGACAGTGCAAAGCAGGCCTTGCAGAGTAGTCTAGCACTATTCAGTATTGTTGGGCACTCTTCTGGAGACAGCTCTTTTCTCAATAAAAATAGGTGTTAGATTTCAGCTTAGAAATTAGTCTTTTTGCTGGGCATTCTTGATTCTCAGCCAGAAGTAAGGGGTTCCTTTTCCTTCCCATATATGCTCAGTTTTCCTTGTCTTTCTGTCCTGCCTCTATTTCCCCTTCTGAGATTTCTTTCATGAAACAGTCCCAGAGCTTATAAATGCCCAAATATAGTCAAACTACACACTCAAAGGAAGCGGTTTATTTCCTTTCACAGCTTTGCCGATGCTTAACAGAGAAAGCTCAGGGAAACGAAATTCAAACCTAAATGTTTAAAATACTGGGTCAGTGAGGGGCTCAGCAAGTAAAGGCCTTGCTGCCAAGCTTGATGACCCGAGTTCAGTTCCTAGAATCCACATGATGGAAAGAGAGAGCAGATTCCTATAACTTGTCCTCTGACCTTCACCAGTGGCTCTGGCAAACGGATGCATACACATGTAGCTGTATGCACAATGAATAAATGTAATTAAAATATATATTTATTATTATTTATGTGTATGAACATACTGCCTGCTTGTAGGTTTGTGTACCCGTGATGTGCAATGCCGTGGAGGTCAGAAGAGGGTGTCGGATTCCCCTGGAACTGGAGTTGACTGTTGTTCTCAGCACCCATGTGGGTGCTGGGGATCGAACCTGAGTCCTCTGCAAGAGCAGTTGGTGTTCTTAACTGCTAGGCCATCTTTCCAGCCCCTGTAATTACAAATTTTTTTTTTTTTGGTCTTTTTGAGACAGGGTCTCCCTGTAGCCCCAGCTGTCCTGGAACTCACTCTGTAGACCAGGCTGGCCTGAACTCACAAAGATCCCCCTGCCTCTGCCTCCCAAGTGCTAGGATTAAAGGTGTGCGCCACCACGCCCGGCTAAAATATTTTTAAAAATTAAGCTGGTGCACATCTTTAATTGCAACACTTGGGAGACAGAGGCAGACAAATCAATGTGAGATTGAGGCCAGCCTGGTCTACTTAGCAAGTTCCAGGCCACGTCCGGCTAAAATATTTTTTTAAAAAATTAAGCTGGTGCACACCTTTAATTGCAACACTTGGGAGGCAGAGGCAGGCAAATCAATGTGAGATTGAGGCCAGCCTGGTCTACTTAAGTTCCAGGCCAGTTGAGGCTATAAGGAGACCCTGTGCCTCCAAATAAACAGAAAAATAAACCTTTGAGACAGTTCTTGCTTTCATTTGGAAAGTCATATCAGAATACAATACTAGTGTACTATGGATTTGTCTCCTGGCTTACTGTGTTAGTGAGTGTCTGGTTAGACCTGGAATGAATACCAAAATGAACGTCTGCCAGAAATGAAAGATAAATGTATTCAGTCAATACTTCTGTGCACATCACATTTGGAATTTTTTTTTTTTTTGCCATCTAGTTCATTTATTTCACTAAGCAGGTGAAATGCTCCTCTGGGAGCATGTATTTAGGAATATGGGAAGACATGACTAACATTTCTATTTGTATTGCTATGTAGCTAGGCGTGGCACTGTGAGCCTATAATTCCAGGACTTGAGAGTTGAAAGTAAGAGGAGGGTAAGTTCAAGGTCACCCTCAGCCATAGTGTGCCTAGGTTACATGAGACCCTGTCTCAAAAAAGGAGACATGGCTCAGTGATTAAAGAGTGGCCTTCCAGAGGACCTGAGTTCCATAGGCAGTGTATCTGTTTCATCCACACCCACTGGCTCACAACCCTTGTAACTACGCTAGCTCCAGGGCACATGAAGCCCTCTTCTGACCTGAACACCCACAGACACACACACACACACACACACACACACACACACACACACGAGTAAAAAATAAGTCTTGAAGACAACAACCAGCCAACCAAAATAAAAATACTGCCATGTATGCCATTGTTTTATTTCTTTGTCTTTTTGAGACAGGGTCTCCTTGTAGCCCCAGCCAGATCTGATTTTATTTATTTTTAAATATAAGTTACAAATATACATGTACACATGTATATACTACATACAACACATGTGTAGCCACAGATATACATATATAGACAAATGAGGTTGTATGCTCCTTCCTCTCCTTATTCTATTTTTGGGGGCACGTGTTATCAAAAAAGTTGGGTGTAACTGATTTGTGCCACCAGTATCAGACTTTAGAGATATTCAGCCTCGTCAGAGTATAGACTGCCATTGTTGGACCACCCAGGCTGTATCATGGAGGCTAATACAGGAAGATCAAGACAGAATGTGTGCTTACTGGACCTCATTTGGGTGACCATGGGAGGGAAAGACCCCAGTGTGGAGCACAGGGCAAGATTGATGGTTGTTTGGGCTTGCCAAGGAGGAACCTTCAAACTTTTACTTCCTTAAGTAAAAATTAAAAAAAAAATCCTCCAATTCAGGTGATATGTGTATGTATGTATATATATGTATATATATATATATATATATATATATATATATACACATACACACACACACTCACACATACACATATGCAATACAAGTTGGAGAGAACAACAACAAAAGAATTGGGAAAAAAACTCTGGAAAGACTCAGAAAAAGATGCAAGACATGTATGGCAGAGTGCAGGAACTCAGGTGGGCTGGGGGGCATGGAAAGGGAAGTATGTCTAAATTTGATTGAGAAATGATGTATGATGTATGGGAGAAGTTTAATAACAATAAATAAATTAAAAAATAAAACAAATTAAAAATAAAATTAGATTTAGCACTTAAAAAAATATAAATGGGAATGTATCTAGTCTAAGTTTGTACCATGTTTTGTTATCACCATGAAATAGTTATGAAACTTGAATAAGAAATTGATTAGGTATTCTATTAGGCAATATGCAATAAGCAAGAAAGAAATATTCAATGTTTAAAAAAAAGACACATACAAAAATAAATAAAATAAAAAAAAAAGAACATGTTCCATTTAATATAAGTTTAAAGGAAACTATAATGCAACAGTACATTTTGATTTATGTATAAGTGCACTTGTGGGTATTTTATGTTGTTTACACAGAAGTAGCTTTCAAAGAACAATCCATGTCATGTTTCTTAGTGAGATAGTGCGGACCTTGCTGTACCAGGCACCACACTGACATCTACAGTCAGTTTCAGCTCATTTGTTCTGAGCTTTCTGATCTGCTGGGGTTTTCTGTAGCAGTATTCTTCCTCTAGTCTCCCAGTCTTTCTTTTGTTGGCAGTATGACTTGAGTCATTCTGCATTCCTTGGAGGGAAAATGCATAGTCTCATTGCTCCATTACAGTATCAGAAGAAATAATATTTGTTCTAGGATACTTTTACGTTGGATTTCTGTTCTAGTCTGTCTTCCACTGCTGTGACAAAACACTCTGACCGACACCAACTTGGGGAGGAAAGGGTTTATTCAGCTTACATCTCCTGGGTCACAGTTCTCACTCAGGGAGCCCAAGGCAAGAACTCAGGGCAGGAACCTGGAGGCAGGAGCACAGGCCATGGAGGAATGCTGTCCTCTGGCTTGCTCACCTGGCTCATGCCCAGCCTGCCTTCTTATACAGTACACAACAACCTGCCCAGGGTGGCACCACTCTTGTGGGCTGGGCCCTCCCCCACAGCTCGACCATCAAGACAATACTCCACAGATGTGGCCACAGGCCAATCAAATGGAGCCAATTCCCCGACTGAGGCTCCCTCAACCCAGGTGTGTCAAGTTGACACTAAAGCTATCCAGCACAGTTTCTTTAACTCAACTTTGACCCTGTCCACTCTCCTTTTTCCTCTCCCACTTGATTCTAATTGTTTCATCTTTTTCCATACTCAGAAAGCCTTTTCCTCTCAGGTTTGAGAACTGTTTTGACTTTAAATCTTCTTGATGTTAACAGCTACCACACACCTCATATGTTGAATGAAACAGACAGGATACACATTATAACATTAAAAAATACTAAGTCAGATGTTTTTGAAAAATTTAGGCTGCTCAGAATATTCTTGGAAAATGTCCTCAAGTGGACTTTTCTTAAGGTTTTCATATTTTTGTGGTTTCTATTAGTTATAGCGTCTTGAACTCTGCCTCTGTGTGTCTGTGTGTGTGCATGCATGTGTGTGAAAGAGAGATTTGAGGCAGGGTCTCATGTATCTTAGCCTGACTTCAAATTTACTGTGCAGGCAAGGAATGACCTTGAATTTGGGATCCTCCTGCTAACACCCTCTAATGTTGGGATTACAGGCATGTCACTCTGCCAAGTTTATGCCAAGCTGGGAATAAAACCAGGGCTTCATGCATGTTAGGCAAGCACTCTGCTACCTGAGCTACGTCCACAGCCCCCTTTGGTGTGGATTTTTTAAAGACCTGATTGGTTCGTGTCCATCATACTGCCGTGGATTCCACAGTTGGTCAGCAGCTTAGTTAAAAAGTCAATATGTCTATGGTCTCTCATAGTTGGAAAGCGCTCTTCTGTTTTCATAAGTGTCTTTCTCCTGCAATAGTAAACAGTGAGTTATCTTTAAGGTTATGTTACCTATGATGCCATCCTCCAATATATGAACTACTTTGCCTTGGGTCTGTGTATAACTTGAATCATTGTGCATGAGAGAGATGCTTTGTTTCAGTTTGAATTTTCTTTTATTTGTGTGAAGATCTCCCCCACAACCCTCTGATTTATTTTTATTTGATACAGGGTACGCAAATGATGCCCTAGCCTCAATAATAACAAGCGTGAATAGGCATTTTTTTTTTGTCTTTAGTTATTCTTATATAAATGGAAGGATGAAATAACTACTTGGATAATATTTCTCTTTCCATTTGGAAACCAGGGTCTCACTATGTATCTCAGTCTGGCCTTGAACGCACAGAGATTGTGCCTCTGCCTCCTAAGTGCTGGGATTAAAGGTGTGTGTCACCACATTTAGCTAAATTATATTCTCTTTTGGCTAAAAAAAAAAAAAAAAGCCGGGCGTGGTGGCGCACGCCTTTAATCCTAGCACTCGGGAGGCAGAGGCACGCGGATCTTTGTGAGTTCAAGGCCAGCCTGGTCTACAGAGTGAGTTCCAGGACAGCTGGGGCTACAGGGAGACCCTGTCTTGAAACGACAAAAAAAATAAAAGTTTAGATTTTTTTTTTAAATGATGCTATGGATAGAACTCAGATCCTTATGAATGTTAGACATGTGTTCTATCACACCCTCCAATCTAGAAAAAGTCCTTCTTAAACATTGAATAACTCTTTACAGTATACTTACCCCCCCACCCGCCACACACCAAAAAGAAAGAAGGAAGGAAGGAAGGAAAAAAGAAAGAAAACCATTCTTGATAATCACTGTCCCATAGTGTTTGCCCTCTTGGCTGCTGTAGAGGAAAACACCTTCACTAGTTTATCTAGTTTTCTTATCTACCTTATACTTTAAATCTGAGCAGTCTGATCATGCATTGCGGAAAACGTCTCCTCCTGGAAAATCCTATTTATATCTGAATTTAAAGGAAGTCTGTCAGGGTGCATTATAGATAATATTCTTCTGTAGTATCCAAAGAGTGATAAAGTACTATGCTTTATATCATTAGTAAATTTATTTTTTCTTTATTGCTAACATGAATTTTTAAGAAAATGTGTAATTTGATTTACATGGATGTATTGTATAAATGGTGCTTTATAAAGTCAAATGTCCTTTGTTATATTTTTGTTAAAACGGGTTCTGCATATAAATATATTTTATACAAAAGATTCTTCTAAAGGAAAACATGATTATTGATAGCTCAGTTGGCAGTTTATGCTTTTTTTAAATTTATTTTTAATTTATTTATTTATTATTTTATTTATTTTCGTATGTGTATGAATGTACTGTCTGCATGCAGGTTTGTGCACCCGTGTCATGCAATGCCACGGAGGTCAGATGAGGGAGTCAGATTCCCCTGGAACTGGAGTTAAAGATGGTTTTCAGCCGCCATGTGGATGCTGAGGATTGAACCTGGGTCCTCTGCAAGAGCAGTCAGCACTCTTAACCGCTAGGCCATCTCTCCAGCCCCCAGTTTATGCCTTTCAACCATGCATGCTTTATATTGGGATTATATCTCTCTGCTGTTTTATACTTACAGGTTGTTGGCTTGCTTCCATAAATCTCTTATGATATAATTCTTGAGCAATTTCCCGAAAAATACGCCTTGCACTCATCTTCTATAAATACAAATGGGAAGGAGGTTCATAATTCAGGAGCATAAGCAGTAATTGCTACACATCACTGATCTTCTGTATAGTCACCGCAACACAGACACACACACACACACACACACACACACACACACACACACATACACACAGAGTTAGCCCTTGTATTTATTTATTTATTTATTTATTTATTTTGGTATTTTTGAGACAGGGTCTCCCTGTAGCCCCATCTGTCCTAGAACTCGCTCTGTAGACCAGGCTGGCCTTGAACTCACAAAGATCCGCCTGCCTCTGCCTCCCAAGTGCATTAAGTAGAATTTATGGTGGAGAGTTATTTAATTAAAATCATAGCTTACCACCCAGTGTTATCATTGAGGTTCAGTAACAGACAACAGGAGCCTTTAGGTTGAAAGTTAACATGATGATCTCTGTGTTTCTTAAAATATTTCACATTTGAACTGGTTCCAGTCTGCCACAATTTAAAAAAAATTTTTTTATGGATGCTGTAGTGGTTAAGAGCACTGGGTGTTCTTGCAGAGTACCTGGGTTTGGTTCCCAGCACCCACATGGTGGATAACAACTGTCTGTAACTCTAGTTCCAGAGGGATATAGTGCCCTCTTCTGACCACTGTGGGCATTGATTGACACAGGTGCACTTACATACACAGAAAATACTCATACACGTACAATGAATAAATGAATGAATAAGTAAAATTTAAAAATCATTTTATAAGTGTTGGCAGTACCTTTTTTGAGTCTTCTTTGAGTTCTTTGCTTCTTGGACTGTTAGATTTTGACTGCCAAGAAGAAGAAAATCTCTAAGCATTTTATATCTTATGCCATAATGGGATCAGGTGAATTTAATATTTAAATGATATACAATAAGAGTAGCTTTCACATCATTTAGATGCTTTTATTAAAAATGAATTTAACAACTGAAACTGATGCTTATTGTAGGATATATATGAATTCTAATAAATATTCATACACCCACTTTTCAACATGTGCAGATAAAAGATACTCCTTTTGGAGGTAACTTTAGGTCTTTTTGAATATTTTGAGACAGCTTCTAATATCTTTATTATTGCTGGGCATGGTGGCACATGCCTTTAATCCCAGCACTTGGGAGCAGAGGCAGGCAGATCTCTGAGTTCAAGGCCTGCCTGGTCTACATAGCTCCAGACTAGCTGGGACTAAAGGGAGACCCTGTCTCAAAAAGACCAAAAAAAGTCTTTATTATCTTTGCTCTTAAGGATTGTTCTTCAAGTTTTCATGGCTAACAGTAACCTCTCACCTCCCTACTCCTCATCCCTGTCCCAGTAAGCTAGTCTTAGCCCCATAGTACTGGGCTTATCCTAACCCTGGCCATGGTTAATAATTTCAGAGATGAAGATTTAGGCCTTCTGTAGTGTCCTCTGAGGTGAAGGACCCTGCAGATGTGGAACTGGGTATGTACTAGGCCAGCTGTTTGTGAGGCTCATAGCTTGTGAGCAAATGGAAATGCTTTTCTGTATGGTACTGTTCAGTGTGAGAGCTTTTGACTTACTCTGGAGAGGACTATGAAGAACACACACACCCCGATGACGTAGATGGACAGCAGGGCTAAGAGCACTATCAGGAGGCTGTGCAGTTGTTTGCTGAGGCCTTTACTTTCTTCATGATGGAAAGGAAAGGAACAGTCACTGTGAAGCACATTCTTGCAAGTATGTGTATATAGTGTCACTGAAGCTGTGATTTAGAGCTGCAACTGGAACTTGTTCTGCTTGCAGGACCCCTTACTTGATTCAGAAAATATTCAAGAATGTGATAAAGTCCATTTATCAGCTCCCTTATCTCCATAAAATAAAAATACTAAAAAATCATTCTGTTATAACGCTAAGAATCACCTGTTCCCCTCCCCCCAACCTCCCACCTTGCCCCGTTATGGTATTGGTATTTGAACCTGGTACCACACACATGGCTAGGAAAAGCCCTCTACTGCTGAGCTACATCCCAAGCCCAAGTATTACTTTGTATATAAAGCATTCATGACTTAATACTCCAAGCAGTGTTCTCAAAGACATTTAAGTTTTCTTTTTGTTAGGAGTATTGTTCAAGTGTCACCAAGTCTGTTAAGTAGTGCAGACATTTTCTTTGTATATTTCAGTATTGTCATTTGGAAACTTGGAAGTGTCAGAGCTAATTGGTGCCATCTCTTAGGAACTGGAGAGTGACATCAGTGAGGATGGCAGTGCCCATACCGTGCTTGGAAGGCAGTTGTCTTGTTGTGATGTGTTCTTTATGAAGTTTTCACATTCTGAATTCTTCCTGTGGCAGGAACTATTTTGTGTTCCAGATGGGATTAAATAATAAGCCATGTCTTCAAGTACTGATTATTTGAAGCATAAAATACAATTCCATATAAAATTATTAGCTAGTAACCTATGCATTCCAGTCAAATATCCCATAGATGCTATCCTATGAACTCAGTTTATACAGTGTATGTTTTAATCTATGAAACTATCAAATTTAATCATACACACACACAAAAATGTTTCGGTGCTTAGTTAAAAGTTCTGTACAGATGTCAGGCAGTCCTGACTTAGCAGAAAGTTCAGTTCTGCTCATAAAGGAAAATCTCTGTGACTTTCATCCCTCTATAAGCCATTTTTCCTTTAAACATTTTTAAAATTTATTTTTATTATTACATGCATGAGTGTTTTGTCTGTGTGTATGAAAGTGCATTTATGGATGCAACACCTACAGAAACCAGAAAAGCATTGGATGCCCTGGAATTGGAGGAGTTATAAATATTGCTAGCTGCCATGTGGGTGTTGGGAACCAAATCCAAGGCTCTCTGGAAGAGAAGCCAGTGTTTGTAACTGTGGAACCATCTCTCCAGCCAACTTTTTAACATTTTTCAGCTAATGTGATGAGGCACTAGCTTCTACTGTCATGTGTTTGCCTCAATACCTGTTGCTTATTGATTATGTGCTAGATGCCTGGTGGCCTTATAGCTGGGCATGGTGGCCCATGCCTTTAATCTCAGCACTTGCTTGGCAGAGGCAGGCAGATCTCTGTGAGTTCAAGGCCAGCCTGGTCTACATAGTGAGCTCCAGGCCAGCTGGGACTCAAGGGAGACCCTGTCTCAAAAAGACAAAAAAAAAAAAAAAGATGCTTTATGTGGAATAAGGCATCCCTTATTTGTCTTACAGGTGAGAATAAACAACAGTTAGATGGCATTTGAGGTTGGTTGGTTGGTTGGTTGGTTTTGTCTTTTTGACACAGAATCTTCTGTAGTCACAGCTGGCCTAGAACTTGCTATGTAGACCAGATTGGCCTTGCTTTCACAGAGATCTGCCGGTGCTGGGATTAAAGGCATGCACTATGCCTGGATGGCATTTGGGTATTAACACATTGGGATACCCCTAGTAGTCAAAAGCAGGCATCTTGATACCAGACCTCATTGGATCCTCAGTCCTATTATAAAAGTGAAGGGCTGGTTGATTTTGATCATGCTTGAATAATGATCTCCGACTCATCATGCCACAACCTTCTTTAAGGAAAGAGATTAAGGAAGGGTTCCTTAAAACAAAAAAACCAAATCCAACCACAAGAGTTTACTGCCCTTCCCTTTCTTCCCCCAGAATCATGTGAAGCCTCTGCTGATTTTCATGGTGTTTAGGCAGGTTTAATGTCCTCACTTAATTCAGGACTGTCAGGGGTTTTAGCACATTTCAAGAAGCATTTTGTTTTTCTCTGGTGTCCAGGCAGAATGACAAGGGCCAGGGACCCGCCTCTCCAGATTCGTATTTATTCTTTCCTTTTTTCTGGGTCTGGTTTCTTGATCATTTATGCTTTAGTGTGGTGTTCTAGGTAGTGCAATGCTAAGCCAGTTCCTGAGAAAAATGATCATCACCACAGGCGTCCCTGCGAGCTTGCTAAGTTACTCCTAGCCACTATAGTACACAGGGAAGAAGAGTGGTTGGCCAGCCTTCAAGAGTAAAGTCTGGGGATGGAGAAAGCATGGCATAGGGCCACCGTTGCCTTCGTGTCTGGATACTGGGAAATGGGGTCAGACAGAAGGGTTCTATGAAATTTAACATCTTTTCCCTGGCTAGAGGATTTCATACACTACCAAATTTATACCATCTTTTTTTTTTTTTTTGTCTTTTCGAGACAGGGTCTCCCTGTAGCCCCAGCTGTCCTGGAACTCACTCTGTAGACCAGGCTGGCCTTGAACTCACAAAGATCCGCCTGCCTCTGCCTCCCAAGTGCTAGGATTAAAGGCGTGCGCCACCACGCCCGGCGCATATACCATCTTTTGTATGTGTGAGATCAAGGTTTTAAAGATCTGAGCAAAATGTTGCGACACAATGAAGCAAAGTGTCTGTGGACTGACCTCTTACTACCAAAGTGGTTCCACTTCCAGTTAGCTTAGCTTTCGGTGTCAGTGCACTGGGAAATGCTATTCCACAGATGTAAATTGCACTGTCATTTGTAGATACTCTGTTGAGGGTGAGAGAGACTTCCTTCTGGCTCAGGGTTTCTGTGACTGTAAATTTGTCTGCCTTATTTCTGCATCCATCCAAGCAGAGAGTCTCAGGCTGGTGAGGGCCATAGCGAAACCACAGGCTTGTTGGTTGTTCTGAAGGGCATCCCGCTGTGGAGAAGGTACACTGTATAGTGACAGCCTCAGAAGTGTGGTCTACCGCTAGGTAACCTGGCTGTTGCACAGAGACAGTGCAGGCACCTGCCGCACCTGTGTGAGGAAGCATAGGACCGTTGAGGGGCTGTTCTCTGGGGTGCCATTAGGCATTCCTTGCCTTGCCTTACCCCTGCTAAAAACTAGAATGCAGAACACACCATGGGCCTCCCCTGTGCTGACTCCCCATGCTTCTGACCTTGGCCATGGCCTCTGGTTACCTGGCAAGAGTTTCTTGCAGTATGGCTAGCAGATGGGAGCATGTCTGGAGCCAGAAGTTTAGGGCTCTGGTGTACGCTCTTGCTGTTTACGCACTTTCCTTTGAATTTGGGCCACCCATGTAATCCCGAGGAGCCTGTTTTCTCTGTGCTCCTGTGATTGAGCACATAGCAGGACTTCTGCCTGGTAGGGGCTCTGATCACTTAGGGCTTCATGGCAGTCCGCAGTGATTTCTTTCTGAGCCTGGTGTCCACTTGGGAAATAGAATGGGCAAAGTGTACCTGTGGAAAGGGCAGCCCTGGCTAGTCTGTGGGTACTGCAGAGCAGAGGCCAAGCAGAGCTGCACGTGGTTCTGTAGTCCCTGTGCCTTGATCTTACTTGACTAGACTGTGACAGGGGGAACACAGGCTGGAGTTCCAGTGCAGCTCTGAGCTCTGCGTAGGTCTCCTCATCACAGTATGGATGTTGTGTCCATGTGTGTAGTTTGTGTGGTGTTTAAGTGTGATGGTGCTTCAGCATCCATATGGATGTGCCTGTTTAGTAAAAGCTCTTTATAGTGCTGCCCCTTACACTACCACTGTTCCATAGTCACTGCCCAGTTTAGACAGTTGTGGGTAAAATGTCCAGAGATGATCATGATCCTGGGATTGGACCTGGACACCCTATTTACCCCCCCCCCAATGCAGCTTGGAGTTTGTGTTTTCTTTTTTTTTTCTTTTTTTAAATTTTTTTAAAATTTTTTAAAAATTTTATTTATTTCTGTATGTGTATGAATGTACTGGGTGCATGCAAGTCTGTGCACCCGTGTTGTGCAATGCCGCGGAGGTCAAAAGAGGGTCTCGGATTCCCCTGGAACTGGAGTTCTCCTGGAATTGGAGTTTCAGACGGTTCTTGGCCGCCATGTGGGTGCTGGGGATCGAACCCAGGTCCTCTGCAAGAGCGGTCGGTGCTCTTAACCGCTAGGCTATCTCTCCAGCCTGGAGTTTGTGTTTTCACCTTGATCTTCTAGCCTCAGACATGTGAGGCTAGGAAGTTACTCAGTGCTTCTTGAAGGAAAGCCTCCTTAAGCCCTCTCTATGACGGGACAGCACATGGTTGAGGCTGATGGGAATTTAAATAAGTTTTTAGTTCAGCTCGTACCTAGTTGTACATGCCAAATGGTCTTAGAAAACAGTGGACTATGTGGTCTTTTTTTTAAATTTTTAAAATTAAATTTATTTATGTGTATGAATGAACTGTCTGCATGTAGGTTTGTGCACCCGTGTCGTGCAATGCCAAGGAGGTCAGAAGACGGTCTCGGATTCCCCTGGAACTGGAGTTCTCCTGGAACTGGAGTTACACAGATGGTTCTCAGCTGCCATGTAGGTGCTGGGGATCGAACCCGGGTCCTCTGCAAAAGCAGTCGGCACTCTTAACCACTAGGCCATCTCTCCAGCCCCGGACTACGTGGTCTTATTTCTCTCAGTGTCCTTTGTTCCTGTGAATAAAGTTGAAGAGTCCAAGTCCTCTGCTGCTTAAGGTTCAGACGAGGGCTCTTTTTTTACTTAACCTTTTCCTCTGGTTCCCAACCAGAATAGCAAAGTTAGAAGAAGCACAGCATTGTGATGCATCATTTCTCACAGTCTACTTTGAGCATTTGTGTGGTAATGACCTGCGGAATATAAATACATGAGAGGGGGGAGGTCACCTAGGAGGCTGGGGGAGTGTCTGTTACATACACCTCTTCAGCCAGGCATAGTCACCATAGGCATCCAAGGGAGCACTCTGCAGCACAGTCATCTCCATGTATGGAGACAGTTTGGGATGGAATTGTCCCTGTCACATTCTACAGGGTTAATATTATCTCAGTCTCAAATGGTCTTTCAGATGAATTTTTAAAANACCTCTGTAAGACGCGGTTCGTCGCTCTTAACCCGCTAGGCAATCTCTCCAGACCCCTCAGCTTCACATTTTTTAAAATTCATCTGAAAGACCATTTGAGACTGAGATAATATTAACCCTGTAGAATGTGACAGGGACAATTCCATCCCAAACTGTCTCCATACATGGAGATGACTGTGCTGCAGAGTGCTCCCTTGGATGCCTGTGGTGACTATGCCTGGCTGAAGAGGTGTATGTAACAGACACTCCCCCAGCCTCCTAGGTGACCTCCCCCCTCTCATGTATTTATATTCCGCAGGTCATTACCACACAAATGCTCAAAGTAGACTGTGAGAAATGATGCAGCACAATGCTGTGCTTCTTCTAACTTTGCTATTCTGGTTGGGAACCAGAGGAAAAGGTTAAGTAAAAAAAGAGCCCTCGTCTGAACCTTAAGCAGCAGAGGACTTGGACTCTTCAACTTTATTCACAGGAACAAAGGACACTGAGAGAAATAAGACCACGTAGTCCGGGGCTGGAGAGATGGCCTAGTGTTAATGAGTGCGACTGCTTTTGCAGAGGACCTCGGGTTCGATCCCCGACACCTACATGGCAGCTGAGAACCAGTCATGTGTAACTCCAGTTCCAGGAGAAGACTCCATCTTCCAGGGGAAATTCCGAGACGTCTTCTGACCTCCTTGCATTGCACGACACGGGTGCACAAACCTACATGCAGACAGTTGCATTTCAATACACATAAATAAATTTAATTTTTAAAAAATTTTAAAAAAAGACCACATAGTCCACTGTTTTCTAAGACCATTTGGCATGTACAACTAGGTACGAGCTGAACTAAAAACTTATTTAAATTCCCATCAGCCTCAACCATGTGCTGTCCCGTCATAGAGAGGGCTTAAGGAGGCTTTCCTTCAAGAAGCACTGAGTAACTTCCTAGCCTCACATGTCTGAGGCTAGAAGATCAAGGTGAAAACACAAACTCCAGGCTGGAGAGATAGCCTAGCGTTAAGAGCACCGACCGCTCTTGCAGAGGACCTGGGTTCGATCCCCAGCACCCACATGGCGGCCAAGAACCGTCTGAAAACTCCAATTCCAGGAGAACTCCAGTTCAGGGGAATTCCGAGACCCTCTTTTTGACCTCCGCGGCATTGCACAACAACGGGTGCACAGACTTGGCATTCGCACACCGGGGGTGGCAGATCTTCACTTGTGCATTACCACATACCAGCGAAATTAACATAAATTACTGTTTTTACACAGGATCATTTATCTAAAAAAACATCAATTTCTTCCTTAACCTATTACACTTTGACCATAAGATAGAAATATTACTACCAAAAGAAGAAACACCAACAGCACTCAAGCGTGGCATTTGCGGCCACCTGCGGCGCGGCGCGTTAGCACAGTTAGTGGTCTAGTCCAGTCGTCCAATTACGCGGAAGGAAACTTCATTTGGCCTCCGATATCATGCTTCGTGGCGCACCAACTGGTGATTTTCCACGCCTCCGCAAACTGTCTAAAAAGCTCCGGCGCGCAAGTGGACCTAATGGTAGACGCACAGTCGAGTGGCCTCACCGAGTCGTTATGCAAGTGCGGCGCGAGTTGCAGCTGTATACGACAAGAGCTGATTGTGACTTCTAAAAACTTGCTTTACGCCACATCACAGGTATCGTGGGCACTAGGCACTCGCTCGAAGCACGACCCATCGACGAATCCTCCTCTAAAACACCACAGGTTAGACGTCCACACTCTATGGACCAGGACAGGACAGGTTCACATGTTTGTTGACGTGAGGTGGCAGAGGAGAAAAGGAGGCAGCAGCTGGCAGAGCCAACTTGCTGGGTCATCCTCAGCTTTCTGGAAATCCTCACTGAGGCCCCGCAACACAGCCAGCAGGTCCGGCTCCGCCTCCTTCCAGCACTGTGTCTCTGCAGCAGCCAGCAGCCCCACAAGGAGTGCCAAGGCCTGGTCAAAGCCGTAGCCGTGCCCCAGGTATGCCTGGCAAAGGGCAGACACCGTGCCACCAGCAATGAGGTGCCGGGGCCCTCGGGGTGTGCCTGCTACTGCTGTCAGGCACTGGTAGGTGTCATCGATCATGGAGCGGCGGGCAGCATCATCGGGGTCCCCCCGGGCTGTGAGGAACGTGCTAAGGATGGGGATCTTGTTTAGGACCTGGGGATGGCTGGCCAGTTCAGGGTCACTGCAGAAACAGGCCAGCAGGGCCACACCCAGGGCCCGGAGAACGTGGTCAGGACAGCCATCAGGTGCCTCCTTGGAAGTCAGAAGACGATTGGGGAAGGTAAAGCCGACAGCATCAAAAATCCGCCGCCGAGTTTTGGCATCAATGTCACCTGCTTTGACTGCCTTGGTCACCTATGGGGAGTATGAGCCATCTAAGGCAGGAGGGAGGGAAGGCAGAGCAAAGACAGAGGACCCGGGTTCGATCCCCAGCACCCACATGGCGGCTGAGAACCGTCTGAAGCTCCAATTCCAGGAGAACTCCAGTTCCAGGGGAATCCGAGACCCTCTTCTGAACTCCGCGGCGTTGCACGACACGGGTGCACAGACTTGCATGCAGACAGTACATTCATACACATACAGAAATAAATAAAATTAATAAAAAAAAAATAAAAGTGAAGCTGAGCCAGGCGTGGTGGCGCACGCCTTTAATCCTAGCTCTTGGGAGGCAGAGGCAGGCGGATCTTTGTGAGTTCAAGGCCAGCCTGGTCTACATAGCGAATACCAGGACAGCCGGAGCTACGGGGAGACCCTGTCTCAAAAAGACCAAAAAAAAAAGAAGCTGACTTTTAACACTGTCCTTTCTATCTAGCTGCCCAGGCTAAGAAGCATTTGCAACTTGGGAATTTCCTAACCTCTACTCCATCTCAGGGTGGGAGAAACCCGTGGTAGCAGAGGAAACCACAAGTGCAGGCTAGAGGGGAAATTGCTCTTTTTTCCTCCGCCAGTTAAGCAGCAAAAAAGAGAAGTCTGGATGTCACTCCACAGCCTTGTGAAAAGTTTTCTTTTGAGACAGGGTTTCCCTGTAGCCCAGCTGGCCTGGAATTCACTATGTAGACAAGGCTGGCCTTGAACTCACAGAGATCCACCTCCTCTGTTTCCCAAGTGCTGGGATTAAAGGCATCCAGCACCACACCCTGCTGGAAGTTTTCATTGTATGTCCTATAGTTTTTTGTTTTGTTTTAAATTTGGTTCCACTGAAAATGCTAAAAGTTTATCTTGGCTGAGGAAATAAAATCATTTTGCTGTTTTTTGAAAAAAAAGTAAAAAAACTAATTTTATTTATTAAACTTATTTTTAAAAGGCTCATTTGTGTGTGCCTGTTCATGTCTGTGAATGTCTGTGGACATACATGCATATATACATATAAGTACATGTGGAGGCAAGAGGACAACTTCGTGTGTTCCTCAAGAGCCATGTGCTTTTTTGCTTTTTTTTTTTTTTTTTAGACAGAGTCTCTTGCTGGCTGAATAGATTAGGTTAGCCGGCTAGTGAGCCCCAGGGATCTGCCTGTCTCCAGTACTGAGGTTCCATACCTGACTTTTTACATGAGTTTTAGAGATTGAATATAGGCCCTTATACTTACTTGGAGAGCGCTTATCTCCTCAGAACTTATTATGGAAAGTTTCAAACATGCAGAAGTAGCCACCTAGCATAGTGGACCCTATCCTTGAGCGGCTTTACTTCAGTCTTGTTTTCTCTCTCCTCACTGTCTTGGCCTACTCACTTCCATGTTGTCGGAAAAGCCCCATGTGATCTGCACACATTTCAGATTATCTTTAAAAGATAAGCTCTTTAAAAATAACACCAACTAAAATAGTACAAAAGCAATAGATACTCATTACAGGAGTAGTAGAATATTGTATTGGTCCAGAATAACCCTTAGCATTTATCAGACCCCCCCCCGCCAACGTGTGTATGTTGGAGATGAAACTCGGAACTTTGCACATTACTAGGCAAGTAACATATTGCTGAGCTATATTCTTAGTCCTATGTTTCTTTACAAATGAGAAAAAATAATTTTAAGATCGTTTGCCCCATTTCTTGCCCTCCAATCTAGAGTTTGTTGAGAATGA
>VZQC01001362.1:90166-105754 GCA_009823505.1 Rhizomys pruinosus
AGCAGCAGCAGCAGCAGCAGCAGCAGCAGCAGCATTGTCTTCCCCACAGCTGAGAAGAAAAAGAAAAACTAGTGAACCATGTATCCTAGTAGAGTGAAGAAATACACAGTCTGCCATTAACCATGTGTGCCCATTCGGAATTCAAAGACCTCTTCTTAAGGTGTTGACAGGCGTGCTTGTCACACACCCCCGCCCCCCCACCCCATCACCCAACCCCGCCCCCCCACCCCATCACCCAACCCCAGCACCATTGGTAAGTTCTTTATAGGCACAGGAACTGACTCAGGCTGATTTAGCAAAAGGAGACTTGCTGACAGGATTTGAGATAGCTCCTGCTGTCACATGGTGAAAGTGGTCTGATTGCACTGCCGCCTGAAGGTACTGGGCGCTGTAAACTCTAATTAGCACCTACTCATCCACTGCCCCAGCTGCCTGCACTTAGAGAATGAGCTTCACAGCCCACTTCAGGGTCACCAGCTCCTCATTCT
The DNA here is from genome assembly GCA_009823505.1 of Rhizomys pruinosus. Taxonomy (NCBI): domain Eukaryota; kingdom Metazoa; phylum Chordata; class Mammalia; order Rodentia; family Spalacidae; genus Rhizomys; species Rhizomys pruinosus. The sequence goes on from VZQC01001362.1 coordinate 90,655, forward strand.
AGTCTCAGATGAGTGGGCATGCCTGAACCGTGATGATACATCAACACCCTGCAAGGAAGACCGGCAAAGCAACTTCCTCTTCCACCAAGAATGAATTCCCCAGATAGGGAGAAAATGCAAGGAGAGACACTTCGCCGTCTGTCCTATGTGCTTTCATCACTCACTGTTGATATATTCCCTTATTGTCAGAAAGCCTCACTCTGAATTTAGTAACACATCAACATATCATCTAAAAGCACCCCTACATCTAAATGCACTATTTTTGTATGTGCCTGTGGTCAGTGTGCAGTTTTTCAGCTTGAAGGCCTTACCTGCTTCCCACATTCCCCAAGTTCCTAATGCTCATAGGTATGGAAATGGTTGACAGATTTCAGCCATGAATCTAAGAAATGCATAGTGATTCTTCCATTTTGGTGTTCTAATGTTGGAGCTTTTATGAACATCTTTTAAGTTAGGGAATGGTTTAATTTCTCATGAAAAACACACTGGTGATGTGTTTTTATAAACTAAAATCCTTCATGAGCCTATTTTAATCTTCAGCTAGGTTGTAAGTTGCGTAAGTGTACTGTGTGTGGACTTCCTTTCGTTGTCCATAACCTACTTTCAAATACTATTTACTAGCTAGTTTTCGAAACCCATGAGCTGTTACAGCCCCCAAAGGAAGTGCTATCAATGTAGGCTCTGGACAGACAACCTGGATTGCATTTCTCCTCTGATGATTGATAATTTTGCATCTTTCAGCAAGTTCTGTAACTCCTTTCCGTCTCTGCCCACCTACCTGGAAAGAGCTGGCTTGTCAGAGGGCAGCCAGTGCCTGGGACAGCTCGCCACTCCCTTCCTTCTTTAAGTAATTTGCTTGTTCAAGAATTTAACTTAATGTTTTTATTTGTTTTAGTAGGTGGCAAGTGGGAGAAACCATCGGAAATTTTGGAAATCAAGGGACAGAATTGGGAAGAACAAGTGAATAGCCTGCCTGAAGTGTTCAGGAAAGCTGGCTTCGTCATCGAAGCTTTCACTAGACTGCCGTACCTGTGTGAGGGCGACATGTACAACGACTACTATGTCCTGGATGACGCAGTGTTTGTTCTCAAACCAGTGTAAACATTGGAGGCCGAGGTCTTTAGAGTCCACCCTGCAATGTACCCTCCAGAGAGGGGCTGCATCCAGTGACGGGAGGACCTCTGGGGACGGCCATTCTCAGTATCATGTAGGAATTTAAAAAGCCAAAATACTAATGCTTTCTTTGTAGTGTGTAAAAGGAATGTTTTTAAAAGACAAAATCCCAACTCTTTGTGTATTTTTATCAACTCTTTACTCAGAGTCACACTCGATGCAGGTAACTCTCCAATTATGATGGAAGCTATTTTTTATACTTAATTGCTGTAGGGACTCATTCCCACACAAAGCAATAGTCATGACGTCATGGAACCAGTAAATGGATTGTTTTTAATAAATGAAGACTGGCAATAAAGCTGTCCATTCAATCCCAAATATTGGTTATAAGGTAGAGCCACTGATACTCTGTCATGTTTAGAAACTCCTGTTACTATTCAAGAGAATGTTTTTAATCATGCTAATAAACTTTTTTGGAGATGACTCTGGTGTTGTGCTTGAATTACACTAGGGTCCTCTGTACGTACTCTCCATAGCTTTGGCTTCAGGAGTGCCCAGTAGGAGCAGTGTGAACAGCGCAGCTGTATGGGGAGGGAAGGCTTTAGGCTGGAAGGGGCGGGGAGTGCAACTTGCAAAGAACCCCATCTAGATACCCCTAAAGTGAGCAGCCTCAGTCAGATAGAGCTCTTCAGCATACACCCTCCCCACTCAAGTGTTAAGAAATGGACAGCAGCTGCTCTGACCGTCCTCCCACAGCTTGGCTTTGCTGGAATACTTCAGGTCCTCAGGACTAAGACATTCCACTGTACTGATGGACTGGATGCAACCTAAAAATGTCTTAGTTCACCTTCTTCCTCTACCCTTTCCTGGAACTTGGCTCATCCCAAAATCTTAAAATGAGTTAGTGTTTGCCAAGAATATGAATGGTATGGTGAGGACCACATCAGACATACTCTAAAATCCGGAGTGCCTCCTAGTAACCCAGAAGCATGGCTGTCTACAGAGCAGTGCCTCCTAGTGACCCAGAAGCATGGCTGTCTATAGAGCAGTGCCTCCTACAGTAACCCAGAAGCATGGCTGTCTACAGAGCAGTGCCTCCTAGTAACCCAGAAGCCTGGCTGTCTACAGAGCAGTGCCTCCTACAGTAACCCAGAAGCATGGCTGTCTACAGAGGAGTGTCTCCTACAGTACCCAGAAGCATGGCTGTCTACAGAGGAATGTCTCCTACAGCAACCCAGAAGCATGGCTGTCTACAGAGCAGTGCCTCCTACAGTAACCCAGAAGCATGGCTGTCTACAGAGCAGTGCCTCCTACAGTAACCCAGAAGCCTGGCTGTCTACAGAGCAGTGCCTCCTACAGTAACCCAGAAGCCTGGCTGTCTACAGAGGAGTGTCTCCTACAGTACCCAGAAGCATGGCTGTCTACAGAGCAGTGCCTCCTACAGTAACCCAGAAGCCTGGCTGTCTACAGAGCAGTGCCTCCTACAGTAACCCAGAAGCATGGCTGTCTGCAGAGCAGTGTCTCCTACAGTAACCCAGAAGCCTGGCTGTCTACAGAGGAGTGTCTCCTACAGTAACCCAGAAGCCTGGCTGTCTATGAGGAGTGTCTCCTACAGTAACCCAGAAGCATGGCTGTCTACAGAGCAGTGTCTCCTACAGTAACCCAGAAGCCTGGCTGTCTACAGAGGAGTGTCTCCTACAGTACTGAGAAGCCTGGCTGTCTACAGAGCAGTGTCTCCTACAGTACCCAGAAGCCTGGCTGTCTACAGAGGAATGTCTCCTACAGCAACCCAGAAGCATGGCTGTCTACAGAGGAGTGTCTCCTACAGTAACCCAGAAGCATGGCTGTCTACAGAGCAGTGCCTCCTACAGTAACCCAGAAGCCTGGCTGTCTACAGAGCAGTGCCTCCTACAGTAACCCAGAAGCCTGGCTGTCTACAGAGCAGTGTCTCCTACAGTAACCCAGAAGCCTGGCTGTCTACAGAGGAGTGTCTCCTACAGTAACCCAGAAGCCTGGCTGTCTACAGAGGAGTGTCTCCTACAGTACCCAGAAGCATGTCTGTCTACAGAGCAGTGCCTCCTACAGTACCCAGATGCCTGGCTGTCTACAGAGGAGTGTCTCCTACAGTAACCCAGAAGCCTGGCTGTCTACAGAGGAGTGCCTCCTACAGTAACCCAGAAGCCTGGCTGTCTACAGAGGAGTGTTTCCTACAGTAACCCAGAAGCCTGGCTGTCTACAGAGCAGTGCCTCCTACAGTAACCCAGAAGCCTGGCTGTCTGCAGAGGAGTGTCTCCTACAGTAACCCAGAAGCATGGCTGTCTATAGAGCAGTGCCTCCTACAGTATCCCAGAAGCCTGGCTGTCTGTAGAGGAGTGCATTAGCAAGGCCCATCACTGATGTGGATAGTCCAAAGAACAGAGCACTTAACTCAGAGTCTATAGTCCCTGTAATAACATAGACAGCAATTTGAGACTCTGGATATTCACAGTATGTTCTCACAGGTTTCATTTTTTAATCCAGGTATTCCATTAAGCATTCTCATTTAAATACTTACAGAACCAACACTGACAACATGTGGACCTAAAGGGATTAAAGCACAGGGAAGGTGTTTGTTACCCATTAGGAACAGGGCTCCCACATCCTCACACCAGCTTCCTCCACAGTTAGTGTACCCCTGAGAGTTGCACCTTGCAGTACAGAATTGTTATTGGTTTGTTCTAATAATTTTTTTTCCAGGACTTCGAATAAGTGAGCTGCAAACGGTGTCCTAGATTGTAAACAGGAACCGAGCAGCTGTAATGTACTTCCTGTACTGTGGAAGTCTCCTTTATGAGCTGTCAACAGCGTGGCTGTTTAATACCATCAAATAAGGGTCATGGGCATTCAGAGAGGTGGGTGGCCCCAAAGTGTTTTCATAACTGAAGTTGAGGATTAATTTGATCATCTATTAAAAAGGACTATAACTCATGCTTTATCCAGAAACAAGAGAAAGCACATTTATACATTTAAAAAAACAATTTCTTGGGCTGGAGAGATGGCCTAGCGGTTAAGAGCGTCTACCGCTCTTGCAGAGGACCCGGGTTAGATCCCCAGCACCCACATGGTGGCTGAGAACCGTCTGAAACTCCAATTCCAGGAGAACTCCAGTTCCAGGGGAATCCGACACCCTCTTCTGACCTCCGTGGCATTGCACGACACGGGTGCACAGACTTGCATGCAGACAGTACATTCATACATATACAGAAATAAATAAAATTAATAAAAATAAATAAATAAAATTAAAAAAAATGTCTTACGAAAATACAAAGATCTCTGAAGACCAGTTTATTTAAAAATGCCATTTTTCTGGCACCAAAACCAAACGTGCTCTTACCTTTCTGGTCTGGAAGGTCTTGGTGCTGTCACCATTCCACTAGATGGCAGTCTTGCTTACTAAGTGTCAATGCCCTGCCCCCAAAGACATTCTTTTTCCTCCCAGGCAAGATAAAGCTGCCTTCTTGTATGCACCATTCCTTGCGTAAGTGCTTCATATCAAGTTAGGGCTGTTAGAGAATTCAAGAAGGGCTCCATCTGTGCTCAGGCAGGCTTGCCAATTCCCCTAAAAGGTGAGTGGAGGAAGGAAATGCAAGCTGCACCTGGGATTCTGGCTCCCCGCACCTGCATTCAAAACCTCTAGAGTGTTCAGATCACTGATTTCAGAAAAGGGAGAGAAGATACAACATCCTTAGTCATTTCCCAGTTGGGTGAATGAGATCATTAAAACCACGGCTGCTGTATTTTCCACCGTCCCTTTTGAATTGCAACTTTCCCCTTTTAAATAGGTGACTTTCAACTGAAAACAAACGCGGCTGGAAAGTAAGTAAAACTTACATGTTTTCAGTCTCTGAGTGAAGCTTTGCTTTTAGTTCTGAGTCTGTCAGTTCCATTGTAATGAAGTGGAATGTTTTATCAGTCGTGGCCCGCCCCCCCCAATTTGGTTACTGACATTGTTCATGATCTTTTATAATGAATTCATCCCAATTCGCTCAAGTAATCTTCCATTTTTTTTAAATTTATTTATTTCTGTATGTGTATCAATGTACTGTCTGCATGCAGGTTTGCGCACCCGTGTAATGCAATGCCGCGGAGGTCAGAAGAGGATATCGGATTCCCCTGGAACTGGAGTCTCCCTGGAATTGGAGTTTCAGACGGTTCTCAGCGCCATGTGGGTGCTGGGGATCGAACCTGGGTCCTCTGCAAGAGCGGTTGGCGCTCTTAACCCTAGCCATCTCTCCAGCCCCATCTTCCATGTTTTTTTAAAACATTTAATTTTTATTTTATATGTATGAGTATATTGGCTGCATGCATGTGAATGCACCTGTGTTGTACAAATGCCTGAGGAGGTCAAGGGAGGGTGTTGGATGCCTTGGAACTGGACTTAACGGTTGTTAGCTGCCATGTGGGTGCTGGGATTTGAATGTGAGTCCTCTGCAAGACCAGTCAGTGCTCTTAACCGCTGAGCTGTTTCTCCTTTCATGTTTGTGCAGATGTCTAAGTACTTGCAAATGATCTTACAGTCCTGTATCTGTATATACTCTAGCTGGAAGGGAGAGTACTGGATTGGGGGGGGGGTGTTGGAAGAGCACAAAGCACAAACTTGGCTCCTAATTAGCTTGAAACAACCAGGTCACAAACTTAACAGTATATTTTTCCGAGATGCAACATAATGGGCTGGAGAGATGGTTCAGCAGTAAAGCACTCTGCTGAGCCAGTGTGAGCACCCGAGTTCAGATCCCCAGAACCCAGGTAAAAAGCCAGGTGGTCATGATCGTAATCCCAGCATGTGGGAGTCAGAGACAATCCCTGGAGCAAGCTGGCTAGCTGGATTACCTGGAAGAGCAAGCTCCAGGTTCAGTTGGAGTCCCAGCCTCAATATACAAGATGAAGAGTGATCAAAGAAGTTACCTGATGTTGACCTTGGGCACGCATGAGCACACACACACACACACACACACACACACACACACAACACCAGATAATATGAGAAAAAAACATAATGGAAGTTCACATTATAATCACTGTTAAGAAACACTTGTGGTCTGGAGAGATAGCCTAGCGGTTAAGAGCACCAACTGCTCTTGCAGAGGACCCGGGTTCGATCCCCAGCACCCACATGGCGGCTAAGAACCGCCTGTAACTCCCAATTCCAGGAGAACTCCAGTTCCAAGGGAATTCGGAGACCCTCTCTGACTCGCGGCATTGCACGACACGGGTGCACAGACCTACATGCACACAGTACACTCATACACATACAAAAATAAATAAAAAAAAGAAAAAAAAGAAACACTTGTGATTTAAATGAGAAAAAGACACCCAGAAATTAAACTGTACTGCAACATGAGATGCAACAGTCTGAATGAGACTGGCTAGGACAGTGAGCAGCGCTTAAAAAGAGTTTCCCGGGCTGGAGAGATAGCCTAGCGGTTAAGAGCACCGACTGCTCTTGCAGAGGACCGGGGTTCAATTCCCAGCACCCACATGGCGGCTGAGAACAGTCTGTAACTCCAATTCCAGGAGAACTCCAGTTCCAGGGGAATCTGAGACCCTCTTCTGACCTCCGTGGCATTGCACGGAGGTGCTGCTTTCTGGCTTGTCCTGGCCTGTGCCCAGTCTGTTTTCTTACACAACCTAGGACCACCTCGCCAGGGGTTGCCTCACCCCAGTGGGCTGAGCCCTCGTATATCACTCAACAATCAAGAAAATGCCTCTCAGGTCCCTGACCAATCTGATGGACATTCCTCAGATGGCTTCTTTCCTCCTGGTGTATCTGCTGAAGCTGTTCTGCACCCATTCAAGTTTAGCTGTTTTTTTTTTTTTTTTTAACAGTTTTTTTTTTAATTTTTTATTTATTCTAATTTTTATGTAGTCAAAACACATGTAACATATACTAACCACTAGTTATTTTCAATGATATTTATAGTCATCGTGGTGCAAGTGTTACTAGCACCCATCTCTAGAATGCTTCACCTTGTCAAACTGCCTATTAACCATCTCTACATACTGGCTCCCAACTGGTAGCAACCACCATTCATTCCACCTTTATGACTCTCTAGGTTCCTTGTATAAATGGAATCATAGAGTATTTGTCTTTTTGAGACTGGCAGACATCACCTAGCATATACCACCCTCAAATTCTATCCATGTTATGTCAAAATTTCCTCTTTTTTTTTTTTTTTTTGGTCTTTTTGAGACTGGTGAATCAAACGGTAATTCTATTTTTAGGTTTTGTTAGGAACCGCCATGTTATTTTCCACAATGACAGAACAATTTTACATTCCCACCAACAGTGCACAAGAGTTCCAGTTTCTCCACATTCTTGCCAACAGTTATTTATATTTTATTTATTTATTTATTTATTTTATTTATGTCTTTTTGACCAAAACGGATTTTTGGTCAGGATCTGGAACTCACTATGTAGACCAGACTGGCCTTGAACTCACAGAGATTCACCTGCCTCTTCCTCCCTAGTGCTGGATTAAAGGTGTGAACCACCATGCCTGACTCATTTATATTTTTAAAATTTTATTTTTATTTTATATGTATGAATGTTTTGCCTGCATGCATGTAAGTGTACACATGCATGCAATGCCTGCTTACAGAAGCCAGAAGAGGCTGTCTGGTCCCCTGGAGCTGGAGTTAGGGACTGTTGCTAGCAGCTATGTGGGTGCTGGGAACTGAACCCCAGTCCTTTGCAAGAGCAGCCAGTGCTTTTAACCGCTGAGCCATCTCTTCAATGCTTATTTCTGTGTGTTTTTTTTTTTTTTTAACATTTTTATGTGTATGAACGCACTGCTTGCATGTGTGTAAGTGCACCCATGTCATGCTGTGCTTTTGGATTCAGAAGAAGGCATCAGATTCCCCTGGAACTAGAGAGACGACAGCTGCCACGTGGGTTCTGGGATTTCAACCCAGGTCTTCTGTAAGATTAGCCACTGCTCTTAACTGCTGAGGCATCTCTCCAGCCCCTTATTTCTATTTTTTAAACAGTAGATATCTAATGGGTATGAGGTGATACTGTTTGGTTCTCTATTTGATTTTACTGTACAATCTATACAGCATTTGGCTGCTTCTGGTAGAGTGAACTTTGTAGCTTGCTATCTGTATTGCTGCATCAAATTCTCCTTTTTCTCTATGAAATCTTACACTTCATTGGAGAGTCAGGAGACATTACATAACTAGAATTTAAGAATCCTTCAGTATGCCATATTCACATGGATTTAATAATGTTTTCATTATAAAGTCATTTTAAAATTGCTTTCCAAACATATATATTGAAAAGTTGTTTTTTTTTCTCAAATGACCATGTAAAATTAGTATCTGCAATATCTGCACATCTTTAGTATTAGAAAATAAAGAACTAAAGATAGGATGTCCAAGTGCTGTTTTCTGATACCCTGTTCAGGATTTGACCCAATATTGATTTGGATGTTGAGATTGGTTTTTTTCTTTTTTTTTTTTTTTGGTCTTTTGGAGACAGGGTCTCCTAGCTGTCTTGGAACTTACTCTTCAGACCAGGCTGGCCTTGCTGGCCTTGAACTCACAAAGATCCACCTGCCTCTGCCTCCTGAGTGCTAGGATTAAAGGCATATGCCACCATGCCCGGCTGAGATAGGGTCTTGCTATGTTGCCCAGGCTGATCTCAAGCTCAAGGGTTCAAGTGATGCTTCTACTTCAGCCTCCTAAGTAGCTGGGACTGTAGGTGCCCATCACTGCACCAGTTAGAATATTGCCTTCAAATACCCTGAGCACAGCAGTTCTCCCAGGAGAACAGTGAAGAGGCAGGACTACAGTCCTCTTGGGCTCAGCACGACACACATTCTGGCTTCTATAGCTTGTTACCCTGTTATAAAAGGCAACAACAGATCCCAAAGCCCTGCCTGCTGCCCTTTGTACTGCAAATATGCTCGCCGTAGAAAAAAGACTCGAAGGAAATGAAAAGTTTTACTTGTCCCATAGCAGAGAACTATTGTTATCGTTTTGGTCAATGCCCTTCCAGATTGTTTTAAGTAATTAATTATCATTTTTTGACACAGGGTCTCTCTGTATCCCCAGCTGGCCTTGAATGTGATCGCTATGCAGACCAGGCTGTCTTTGAACTCCCAGAGAACCAAGGACTGGGATCAAAGGCGTGCTCCACCATGCCCGGCCCAGATTGTTTTAAATGTATGGGTGTATTCCCATCCATTGATCCTTATTTTTTTCGAGACAGGGTCTCCCTGTAGTTCTGGCTGTCCTGGAACTCACTCTGTAGACCAGGCTGGCCTCGAACTCACAGAGATCCTCGTGCCTTTGCCTCCCAAGTGCTAGGATTAAAGGCGTGCACCACCACGCCCGGCATTTATTTATTTCTGTATGTGTATCAATGTACTGTCTGCATGCAAGTATGTGCACCCGTGTCGTGCAATGCTGCGGAGGTCAGAAGAGGGTGTCGGATTCCCCTGGAACTGGAGTTCTCCTGGAATTGGAGTCACAGACGGTTCTCAGCCGCCATGTGGGTGCTGGGGATTGAACCCGGGTCCTCTGTAAGAGTGGTCGGCGCTCTTAACCGCTAGGCCATCCCTCCAGCCCCAAGAGAAGGACTCTTAAAAGAGAGCCCCGTACAACCCAACTACTAAGTATCCGGTGGCACAGTGCTCCAACTGTAATTTTGTTTTTTTGAGACATCGGCTCTCCTTGTCCCGGTTATTCTCGAACTCGAGACCATCGTCCTGTCTCAGCTCCCTGAGTGCTGGAGTAACAGGTGTGCACCACTCCTCCTAGCTTGTAAACTTTTTAGTTTTTTCCTTTTTTTTTTTTTTGGTATTTTTGAGGCAGGGTCTCCCTTTTAGTACCAGCTGTCCTGGAGCTCGCTCTGTAGACCAGGCTGGCCTACCTGTACCTCCCGAGTGCTGGGATTAAAGGCGCGCACCACCACGCCCGGCTCTTTTGGATGGTGTCTTTGAATCTGGACCCAAACAAACTCTCCCTACCGCGTCATTGGTTGCTGTGTCTTCAGTGCCTCTCGCAGTCCCTGTTCCCTGGCTGTCGTGAGGGTGTGGACCCCTGGCGGAGACCGTGCAGGCTGCAGCAGAGCCCGGTTCCTGCCCGGGGCGGGAGGACGCAGCAGAGCGGGGTGCTGCCCAGCGGGACTAGTGTCCAGACTCAGAACAGCAGAGCCGGCAGCGCGCAGGTGAGGGCCCAGCGACGGGGGTGTGGGCGCTCAGGGCGGCGTGGGCGCTGGTCCTTCCAGGGAGGGGGTGCAGATGTGCAGTGGTGGGGGTGGACAGACAGAAGGACAGCAGGCTCCTAGGTATCCTTAGGCTGTTGGGAAGGGCCGTGTGTGTGTGTGTGTGTGTGTGTGTGTGTGTGTGTGTGTGTGTGATGATACTTCGCAGAAAGGCATTTAGTAATGTAACAACAGCGACCCTTTATAACAATAGCACCAATAATAATAGATGCTATTCGTTGAGTTCTTTGTATGTGCCAGAACTGGCCTTGGTTCTTTGCAAATGTTACAGATAAGGAAGGTAGTATTAATACCTGCCTTATGATTCTAATGAGGAAGAAATGTGAAAAGATAGGATTGAGTATGCCCTGAAGACAATTTGATTTATTCTGCATTGAAAACAATCGGCACAAATACTTGGGTGAGTATAGGTACCACTGAGCTACTTTTTTTTTTTTTTTGGTCTTTTCGAGACGGGGTCTCCCTGTAGCCCCAGCTGTCCTCGAACTCACTCTGTAGACCAGGCTGGCCTTGAACTCACAAAGATCCACCTGCCTCTGCCTCCCAAGTGCTAGGATTAAAGGTGTGCGCCACCACACCCGGCTCACTGAACTACTTTTATGAACTTCACTATTGTTGAGACAAGGTTTCTCCATAGCCTGGGTTGGACTAGAGCTTCCTTTGTATAGCAGGCTGGCTTGGCTGTTACAGAAATCCATCTGCCTCTGCCTCCCCAGTTCTGAGATTAAAGGTGTGAGCCACCACATACAGCTTACATTTACGAACTTTTTTTTTTTTTTGTATTTTTGAGACAGGGTCTCTCTTTAGTCCCAGCTAGCCTGGAGCTCGCTCTGTAGACCAGGCTGGCCTTGAACTCACAGAGATCTGCCTGCCATTGCCTCCCGAGTGCTGGGATTAAAGGCATGTGCCACCGTGCCTGGCACACTTACAAACTTTTTTTTTTTTTGTCTTTTTGAGACAGGGTCTCCCTGTAGCTCCAGCTGTCCTGGAACTCACTTTGTAGACCAGGCTGGCCTTGAACTCACAAAGATCCCCGTGCCTCTGCCTCCCGAGTGCTAGGATTAAAGGCATATGCCACCATGCCTGACACACTTATGAACTTTTTTTTTTTTGGTCTTTTTGAGACAGGATCTCCCTGTAGCCCCAGCTGTCCTGGAACTCCCTCTGTAGACCAGGCTGGCCTTGAACTCACAAAGATCCACCTGCCTCTGCCTCCCAAGTGCTAGGATTAAAGGCGTGTGCCACTACGCCCGGCTACTTATGAACTTTTAAACTATGCTCAGAGTCTTTGTGGATGAGAGACAAATACCACCCCCATGTGTATAAAGGCAGAAAAGCCCAGAGAGGTTAAGGAATTTGCTCAGTAACACATAGCTAGGAACTGGTGGTTCAAATTAAAGCTGATGCTCCTATTCCTGGGGTAGCACTGGCTGCCTAGGGTTTCGGATCCAAGCAGAGAGTTTACAGAATAACACATCAGCACCTGAAGTTCTAATTTAGCCCTGGGTTTACCTCCTGACTCTGTCTATTAGTAGCTACATGGTCTTGGGATGGTCACTTGACCTTTTAGAAATGGCCTTTCCTTTTGTGGAGTATGCAAAGGGTAGTATTTGCCTGAAAGTTTCTGCAGGCATTTGTCATGACAGAGCGTGCTCAGGGGTACATCAGTGCTTCCACAAGGGTCAGGACTCCTGGGGAATCCTGCAGCTGCGCTTCGGAGCACACACTGCCGTGTGCCAGCTGCTTGCTGTGTGAACTTTTTGTGTTGAACTCATTTGTGAAACACAGCAGAGCAAACCTCAGGGCTGGTAGAGTAAATGACGGGTGTGCAGCAACCCCGAGCATGGAGGGCATTATTGTATCCGAGCCTTTCAGTGTGGCAGTGTGGAGGGAGGCAGGAATGACTGAGTTTCATGGCTCCACACTGAGTGGGGTCAAGTACTCAGGCCCTCGTGCCTCTCCCCACAAACCCACCACCCCTCTGACTTTTGCAGAGGTCTCACCAAGTATTGGAATAAAGTTCAAATCAACTAAATTCAGGGTGGTTTTCTACAAATACATGTGTTTCTTTTTTTCTTTCTTTCCTTTTTTTTTTTTTTTTTTTTTTTTTTTTTTTTTTTTTTTTTTTTTTTTTTTTGGACAGGGTTTCACTATGTAGCCCTGGCTGTCCTGGAAATTCAATATACGAACCAGGCTGGATTTGAACTTGCAGCAAGCCTCCTGTCTTTGCCTCCCTATAGAGTGTGGCGATTACAGGCATGGGCCATCACACACAGCTATGAAATGGTATCTTTCATTTATTTGATTAGTGTGTATGTGTGTGTAAACTCTCCTGGTTAGTGTCTGTGTGCCTATATGTGGTGTTCATGTCACAGACTTCAATGGAGCTATCTTCTAGACCCTGGGACCCCTTGACATGTTGGTCTGTGTCTGGGTGCATGTCCTGGCTTTGGGGAACTGTCCAGCCATCTTTGCAAGTTTCACAGCAGATAAATGACTGGTCCAAATGCTTGTTTACAGCTTGCCTGTGATTCAGGCTTTAAAAATGCAAAGTTGTGTGTCCTTGGGAACCCCTCCATCCCAGGCACCAGGTCAGCTGAAACCTTCCTTGTGCACTCTTGTTTCTGAGGTCTGGGGTGACTCTTGCTGTATTCATCTGAGGTTCTGCCTGGTGGTTTGTTAGGGAAGGGTCAAGCTTTCAGCTATCAATGGCCGGATCACCAACTGCCCTGCCCAGTCCTTTCAATTTTTCTGGCCAACCCCCTAAAAGAGAGTACCCCTAAGGGTTTTTAATTAAAACCAAATTCCCAATTGGCATTTGGGCTGGGGTTTCATCCAACTGAAGAAATTCTGTGCCCAGAAAACTGAGTGTTTGTTTGGGTAATTGTAAACCTCTTGTAGAGGTAACAGGATGGTCTCAGCCATCAGCACAAGAAGTCCCTTTGTCTGGGAAACCAGAGAACTGTATATGAAGCCAATGGTTCAGGGCATGTGACCAAGGCAAGGGATGAAGAAGCCAAAAGTTTCCTCCAAAGCCCAAAGACTCAGGAAATGATTGTTAAGAGCTCAGCCTCGCAGCTCCCAAGAGGCACTGCCGGGGCAGAAGGATCTAGAGCATTGTCGGGTCTGGTTTACTCAAACGCAGGTGCCTCTGGTGTCAAGTTTTGGAAAATGCCTTCTCCTGGCTTTGCTCTGGAAAGTCAAACGAGCAGAACTGCTTTCCAAGTTGGCTGTGGCACTTCCCAGTGGGCAAAGTAATCCATTTACGTGAAAAGTTAAGCAATGCCAAGGAGATTTGGATTAGGGATGCCTGTAGGTTCCAGAGACCAATGGAGATTTGGATTAGGGATGCCTGCAGGTTCCAGAGACCAATGGAGATTTGGATTAGGGAATGCCTGCAGGTTCCAGAGACCATTGGAGATTTGGATTAGGGAATGCCTGCAGGTTCCAGAGACCAATGGAGATTTGGATTAGGGATGCCTGTAGGTTCCAGAGACCAATGGAGATTTGGATTAGGGAATGCCTGCAGGTTCCAGAGACCAATGGAGATTTGGATTAGGGATGCCTGTAGGTTCCAGAGACCAATGGAGATTTGGATTAGGGAATGCCTGTTTGTCTGTAGGTTCCAGAGACCAATGGAGATTTGGATTAGGGATGCCTGTATGTCTGTAGGTTCCAGAGACCAATGGAGATTTGGATTAGGGATGCCTGTGGGTTCCAGAGACCAATGGAGATTTGGATTAGGGATGCCTGTATATCTGTAGGTTCCAGAGACCAATGGAGATTTGGATTAGGGATGCCTGGGGGTTCCAGAGACCAATGGCTCATCATTGGGGTTTCGCTTTATATACAAGATGTTCCTGATACGACTGAAAGAGGGTGCAGTCATCTACTTGGGGCGTGCCTGGCCTGGACAGGCAGAAGCTAAGTGCATTTTCTGGTCCAATTTCTGACCTTCATCCCCTTGGCCCCTGAGTGTCTGTGTGTGTGCTCCCCCTGCTTTTGCCTCTCCCCCAGGCTTCACTATAGCCTTCTGACCAGTCTGCTTAGTTCTCTTTCCTACTTCTTCCATAGCCGTTCAAAACGAAACAAAAACAGCATCAACAAACCCCCAAACAGTCTTGCCTAAAAGAGACTGTGATGGAGAAAATGTCATTTACAGAAGCAGATGTAGGCATGAGTTGCTCGATGGTGGGGTTGAGAGGTGCAGCATAAGTGACTGTGTTGTATAAAGATCAGCGTGCATGCTTTTGTAAACTTAGATGCTATCAGTCATTTCTGCAATGTGGCCTGTCACAATCACATGTGGCAAAAATGTATTGTATGAGATTGTTGCTGGAAAACACAATGTTTCATGGTAAACACTTAAAAAAATTCCATTTATGTGTTTATTTTTGTGTATGAGTATGGAGACATGAAACTGTAAATTTCATACATGAAATGTGTTCTCAAGAAACATTAGTCTTCTTTTTCTAATATTTTATTTTTACTATTTCTATTTTATTTTATGTGTATGAGTGTGTTGCCTGCACACATTATCAGTGCATCCATGTTGTGCAATGCCCATGGAGGTCAGAAGATGGCGTTGGAGCCCCTGGAACTGGAGTTATGGACACGTGTTAGCTGCCACGTGGGTGCTGGGAATCGAACCAGGATCTTCTGTAAGAGCAGCCAGCACTCTTAACTGTTAAGCCCTGTCTCTGTTTTTTTTTTTTTTTTTTT
>VZQC01001362.1:106190-177684 GCA_009823505.1 Rhizomys pruinosus
TTTTGTTTTTTTCTTTATAATATTATGTTTAACTCAGGATCCAAATTAAGTCCATATAAGTGATAGATCTATCTTTTGAGTCCTTCCCTTTTATTTGCTGAAGGAATGAGGTTGTTTGTTCTGATCTTTTCTTTTTTAAAAATTTTTATTAATTTATTTGTCTTTTTTGAGACAGGGTCTCCCTGTAGCCACAGCGGTCCTGGAACTCACTATGTAGAACAGGCTGGCCTTGAACTCACAGAGATCCACCTGTCTCTGCTTCCTGAGTGCTGGGATTAAAGGTGTGCACAACCACACCTAGCTGGTTTATTTATTTTTATTTTATGACTACTTTGCCTCTAGGTAAGTGCAGCACCTATGTGCAATACCTGCAGATGCCAGAAGAGGCATCAGATCCCCTGGAACTGGAGTAACAGATGGTTGTTAGTTGTCATATGGGTGCTGGGAATTGAACCTTGGTCCTCTGTAAGACCAGCCAGTGCTCTTAACCACCTCTCCATCCCCATGTTTTGATGTTTTCTTTTTTTTTTTTTTTTTGGTCTTTTCGAGACAGGGTCTCCCTGCAGCCTCAGCTGTCCTGGAACTCACTCTGTAGACCAGGTTGGCCTTGAACTCACAAAGATCCGCCTGCCTCTGCCTCCCAAGTGCTAGAATTAAAGGCGTGTGCCACCACGCCCGGCTTTTGATGTTTTCTAATTGTGAAGTTGCCTCGTGTACCTGGGAATCTTAATGTCTTGACAACAGAGCACCCCCATCTCCTGTATGTGTGACTCCTCTTATCTTTCTGGCAATTTTCCCAGTGTTTGTTTCTCTGTGACCTCATCTAAGTTTTCAAGTTTAAAAAGTATACTGGCTATTTTGTGAAGCTGGCTTCAGGCTGAACTACTCCCCCAGGATGAAGACACAAATCCCATCATCCCCATCGTGGTCTACACTGTGTATCCAGTAGGTGCCTCAAAGTTGGCACCCCAAAATGGAGTTCCAGTTAAAATAAGATCCATCTAAAATAAAGAGCCAGGACTGTGGTGACCCCACCCCCAGCATCTCCTGCTGGTTTCAAGGCCAAGTGTTAAGTGCTTCCCTTGGCCCAGGAGGCCCTGCTTCTCTCTGGAGGCCCCACTTCTCCCGGGAGGCCCCGCTTCTCCCGGGACACCCTGCTTCTCCCGGGAGGCCCTGCTTCCTGGAGGCCCCGCTTCTCCCAGGAGGCCCCGCTTCTCCCAGGAGGCCCCGCTTCTCCCTGGAGGCCCCGCTTCTCCCAGAAGGCCCCGCTTCTCCCTGGAGGCCCCGCTTCTCCCTGGAGGCCCCGCTTCTCCCTGGGCTGTCTCCTGCCTCTCTCATCCTCATATGATTTGTGGGAGAACATGCAAGTAACTCACATTCTAAGGCTCTTGTGTTTCTTTTTTTCTGAGAACTTTCTTTCCCTAGACATTCCTGTAACTTGTCCCCTCTTTTCCCCACGCCTTGCATGCTGTGTGCCGTGGTATCCATCTTGTCACTGGCTCTCTTTCCTCCTCCATGCTGCTTTTCCTGCACGGCATCCATCACTCCCTGACATAACAGTTACTTGATTGCCTATTTATTTTCTGCTTGGCTGACTCCAACACAGCAGCAGGGACTTAGCTTTGCAAACTGCTATATCCTCAGAGTACAGAGTAATGCCTGGCCCATGGTGATGCTCGATAAACATTTGATAAATGAATGCATGAAATAATTATACAGATATAAATATGCATTACAGCCGTGCTTGGTGCTATGAAAGAGAACTATTGGCTTTTTTTTCCAGCTAATTGTCTTGTAGAGAATTTACAGAAGGCTGCTTGGAAGTTTTTGGCTTTGTAGTGAGTTGAGTTATCTAGGCAAAAAGAGAAGGGGAGCCTTCCCAGAGGAAGGACCTTGGGAGGACAGAGGGAGCAGGAGCCTGAGGAACTAAAAAAGTGATAAGAGCACTGAAAATACTGTATTTGGGGGCTGGAGAGATGGCTCAGCTGTGCAGAGCACTGGCCGCTCTTGCAGAGGACCTGGGTTCGCTTCCCAGAATCTACATGGCGGCCCCAACCCTCCCTGATTTCAGTCCCATTTCTGCCTCTTACTACATCTTGGCTATAAAATGGGGTTAAACAATGGCACCTCCTTATATTGTAACATGAAGAGAAACGTAGTTAATAATAATGTCACTTTGAACAGCGCTTTGCTCAAAACAAGCTCCATGTGTGAGTTTTTAATAAGTGAATATGCCAAGTTGCTGTTTTCAAAATTCCTGTCTATGCTTGCCACTTTCCCCTGTGTAACTAACTACTCCCTTTTCTCCAAGTAGTCTTGCCTGGCAGTCTGGCTGCCTTGATCTCCCTGAATGCTTAGTCGGCCTCTTTAGTTTGGTGGGACTTCTAGGCTTTTCTGCCTCTGAACCTCTTGCACCATTGGCCGGAGTGTCTGGGTTACTACAGGAGCAGTGATGTGGGTCAGCTTGGTTGAGTCCCTTTCCTCAGTCTTGGCTACCTGGTGTTCAGTGCTCTTCTAATTGTTTAAGGTAGGAAGTTTACCTTTTTTTTTTTTTTTTTTGGTCTCTTTGAGGACAGGGTCTTCCCTTGTAGCCCCCGAGTCTGTCTGGAACTCACTCTGTAGACCAGGCTTGGCCTTGAACTCACAAAGATCTGCCTGCCTCTGCCTCCCAAGTGCTAGGATTAAAGGTGTGTGCCACCAAGCCCGGCTAAAGTTTACCATTTTTATTGCCCAGTAATGTTTCCCTACTGTCTCTAACCTTCTACCTGTAGTCAGACATTGGAGCTGTTTTCCAGGTTCTTAAGGTATGTGAATGAAGCTGAGCCAGTATGTGCTTGCTCATGTTTCCAGTTTTTTGGTGAATATCTAGGACAGGAATATTTTTTAATTTTTTTTGGAGGCAGGGTTTCATGTACCCTAGGTTGTCCTTGAGCTTACTAGGTAGCCAAAGATGACCTTGAGTTTCTGATCCTCTAGCCTCCATTTCCAAGTTCTGGGATTACAGGAATGTGGCATCAATGCCCAGCTCATGAGGTACTGGGGATTGAACCCAAGGCTTTGTGCATGCTAGACAAGCATTCTACCTACTAAGCCACATCTCCAACCTCTGTAATTCCTTGATTATAGAGTATTTAATTAAATTAATTAATTAATTAATTTTATTTTTTTATTTTTTTGGTCTTTTTGAGACAGGGTCTTCCTGTAGCCCCAGCTGTCCTGGAACTCACTCTGTGGACCAGGCTGGCCTTGAACTCACAAAGATCCGCCTGCCTCTGCCTCCCAAGTGCTAGGATTAAAGGTGTGCGCCACCATGCCTGGCGAGTATTTAATTTTATAAGACCCTGCTCAGTTTTCCAAAGAAGCTGTGTGAGCAGGGCATGAGAGTTCCTGTTGCTCTACAACACTGCCAACATTTGATGATGTCAGTCTTTCACCTTTAAGCATTTTAGTGACTCTGTGGGTGACCTCATTGTGGGTGGTCTCATTGTGGTTTATTTTGTATGTTTTTATTTTATCTTGAGGATAACAGGGAGGAAGATGACATGTGTAGATTTTAATTTTGAAAGCAACAATCTGTCCTATTTGCTTATTTAAAAACCCACATTTTTTTTTTAGCTTGCTCTGAGCAAAGCCCTGTTTGAAATGACTTACTATTAACTAATTTTCTTCTCATATAACAGTTAAATATGACAATCTGTATGGTTATTGAACAGTTTTATTTGATCTAATTTTAAGAAATAACTTCTTCCATTGGCCAGTCTTCTTATAAAGTTGTAAAGTTTCTTACATTCTGGATATAGAGCTCATATAGCAAATAATGGAGTGCCTACTTTTTTTTTTTTTTTTTTTTTTTTTTTGAGACAGGGTCTCCCTGTAGCCCCAGCTGGACTGGAGCTCACTCTGTGGACCAGGCTGGCCTTGAATTCACAGAGATGTCTGCCTCTGCCTCCCAAGTGCTAGGATTAAAGGTGTGTGCCACCATGCCCGTGGAGTGCCTACTTTTAATCACTCCTCTTTTCTGGGTGCAACAGCATCCAGGTGGTGGTAAGAATATAAAGAGGGTATTGATGTCATCGTGGAGAACAATGGATCTTAGCCACCTACTGGAATTGTAAAATCATTTAAAAATTAAAACTTTTTGAGGGATTTTGGATCTATGTGATCATTTGCCTCCTGAATATTCTTAAATACATTTTAAAAAGAGAAGGAAAGAAACTTGAATCACTTCTGTGCTTGACTTAACTGCAGGAGAATGTCTCGAGAACCTAGGGTGAGCTCCCTTCTTCTGTTCCTGTTTCTCGGCCATGGAGGCATGTGTCAGAAAGATCCAAACTTCAGGCAGGGTAAGTCCCGAGGAAGGAACCACCTTCCACACCTGCCACACGTCTAAGGGGATGGAGCTGGACATGTCAGTTTAGGAATGCTTTCGGGTGATCAGGGTTCGTGTGTGTGTGTGTGTGTGTGTGTGTGTGTGTGTGTGTGTGTGTATACATTCCCCTGTCTATGAGGGTGTATAGGGATTTTTAGAGTTATTCCCAAAGTTGTTTTTTTAAATCAGGTATATTATTTGTATAAAATAATGGGTTCAATCTACAGTTTTCATGCATGCATACAGTGTACTCAATCTTATTAATCCCCATCCCGTGCCCTCTCTTGTCTCAATTCTCCACTGGTCCATTAATTCCTCAGAATAAACATTTGATGTTTGTCTCTGAGTCTGGCTTATTTCACTTAACATGATGATCTCCAGGTCCACTGATTTTCCTGCAAACGACATGACTTCATTCTTCTTTATGGTTGGATAGCATCTTATTGTGTACATTCTCTTCACCCATTCTTTCACAGATGGCCTCCCAGGCTGGTTCTATATTTTGGTGATTATAAATACTTCCCTACTGAGCACATATATACAAACTTCTCTGTGGTACACTAACTTATTCCTCTGGCATGTGCCCAGGAGTTGGGTAGTTGGATTACAAGGTAGTTCTACTTTTATTTGGGGGGGGAGGACACTCCTTTAATGATTTCCACAGTGACTGCATTCCCAGCAATGGTAATTTGCATTCCCAGCAATGGTGTGTTAACGGTTCTTGAAAGGTTTTGCAAACAAAGGTTTTTTTTTTTTTTTCCCACGCTGGGCATAGGTACGATTAACATTCACTGATGGTTTCTTTCTGGAGTGGCTTTTTCTGGGCTCTTCTTATGATCACATTTGTACTTCTGAAGGTCATGCAATTCAGTTCTAGTCACACTTCCAATGGTTTCCTTACAGATTTACATCCATTGTTGCAAAAAATGGCGGTGAGTGTTCCGTTTCCTTTTAATCAAAATCCCCTCTACTGGCCCCACCAAATTTGAATATTATACTTGATGTTATCTCTTTGCCTTTTAGGAAGAAATAATAGAGGGAAGCTATCTGAATGGTAATGTCCCCAGTCTGTCCCCATGGGTATCTTCTGAGAATTTCAAACAGAATATGGATGTAGTCTCTGTGCAGTGACTCCCTTTAAAGTGGTCTCTTCATTTTATCCCCACTTTAGCGTTCCTGGATCTCATGCAGTTTCAAAGGTAATCCTCCTTAGAGGGGATGGAAAAGATGGGATAGATTTTTCATAATAGTCCTTAGAGGAAATCTCTCTCTTTTTTTTTCTTTTTGGTCTTTTTGAGACAGGGTCTCCCTGTAGCCCCAGCTGGCCTGGAACTTGCTCTGTAGATCAGGATGGCCTTGAACTCACAAAGATCCGCCTGCCTCTGCCTCCCAAGTGCTAGGATTAAAGGCGTGCGCCACCACGCCCGGCTGAGGAAATCTCTTAACTGTGCAAAGAAATATGTACTTATTCCAGAAAACGTCAACCAATGCGCAGAGTTTTAAAGCTGGCACACTCATTCCCCAAATGCTTACTCCTTCTGTGATGTAATGTAAGAGCTGGGATGTCTGGGTGCTTCTGAGATGGCCAATTATTCTAAGTGCTTGGTGCAGAGAAGATGAACACAGCTAACAGGATGGGGCTGGTTGCTATCTCATTGGGCCGAATAGTAAAGCTGAGGCTTGGGGAAGGAAAGCAGAAGCTTTATAGCTGGGGAGTGGCCGAGCTGGGGTATGGCCCTGGGAACTAGCTCTAGGCCTCTTCCCAGCACTGGCCAGCTTTGTGCTACCTCAGTCCTGTGAGAGACTGGTGATATGGAGTGATGTGAAGGCATTTCAGAAGCCTCACTATCAACATTGCATTCAAACATGCATTCTCAGGGGCTGGAGAGATGGCTCAGCAGTTAAGAGTGCTGCCTGCTCTTGGAGTGGACTGGGGTTCAGTTCCCAGCATCCTTTGGTAGCTAACAGCCATGAATAAATCCAGGTCCAGGTTGATCTGGCACCCCCTTCTGACCTCCTCAGGCACTGCATGTATGGGTGCACTTACATACATACAGGCAAAACATTAATATACATAAAATAAAAATAAATAAAATTTTAACATTCATTCTCTGAAGTAGAAATGGGAGCCTCAGGGCCCATGCATGACAAGGACACCCAGTTACAGAAAGGTAAAAAAGATCCCTGTAAACCTATCTTTCCCCAAGAACTCCAAAGGATAGTTTTAGATATATTCTTCTGGGCTAAAATTTTTTATTTATTTACTCATTTGCCCATTTATCCATCTATTTACCTATAGCAATAAAGGAATTATTAAAACCTGTGGTGGGCCTGGTGGCACACATCTTTAATCCCAGCACTCAGGAAGCAGAGGCAGGGGACCTCTGTGAGAGTGAGCCAGTCTGGTCTACAGAGTGAATTCCAGCAGGCCAGCTGGGGTTATAAGGAGACCTGTCTCAAAAAAAGAAGAAAAAAAAAAAGAACTTGTTTGTAAGGGCTGGAGAGATGGCTCACTTAGTGAAGTGTTTGCCTTGAGACCATGAGTTTGATCTCCAGAATCATAAACATTCCAGGTATGGTGGAATATGCTTCTAATCTCAGTGAACACAGGAAGACTTGGGCCACCCAGTGAGCTCCAGAACAAGGAGAGGCCTGGTCTGAATGTCTCCAGGCATCCACGGGCATGAAAACACACACCCCTACACACAACCACATGTACACACTCTCTCCCACCATGCTAGATGAAGGCGTATCCTATATCAAGTAGCATCTATGGCCCGTTCCCACCCTTGTCCCCCATCTCGGGTACACAGCCAGGGCAGGGATGCTTGCAGGGGAGCTTCTCATTGTGACTTTCTGCCTTCTGTCTTTGTTGAAGCTCCCATGTATGGACTGAGGACCTGCCCCACAGAGTCCTGGCCTATCTGAACTCACAGAATGTGGCCTTCACCTTCCCTGGCCTGCAGGTATGTATCTGAGACCTATCCCTACATTCTGCTCTTGGTACTCATCAGTGACAAACTCAGGGCCCAGGAGCACTGGAGGAGTGAGCAGGCCATAGGGAGAGTCTTCCCTTATATCAGGAAAAGTATCTCCATCAGTCTTCATTGAAATATGGTACAAGTTCTTTTGCCTTTTTTTGTTTCTCTATTTTTTTGGTGAAGAAGTGGTATATTAAAATATAGACTGAACTGCTGTAACAGTCTCCAAATTACCAGCAGCTCAACAAATTTACATTATTTATTTTTTGTATAACAGCCCAGAATTAAGAGAGACACTCAGAAAGGAGAAGCAGCTGTATTTAAAAGGCCGTCCAGCGACCCAGGCTCCTTTTGCCCACAGTTAAAGCACTGTATTTCATCTGTTCTCCATCCCAAAGAGAGGCAAGGAAGAGGAAATGTAGGGTGACCCATCTTTTTGTCTAAGGACAGGACTTTGGAGCTACACAATTCTTCCTGCTTACATTCTATTGGCTCACATGCTGTAGTCACATCTCAATGCAGAGTATCTTGATGTACCCAGTGGAAACTGGAGGAAATTTATCAATAGAAGAACACTGAAACTGTATTAGACAGTTTTCTATTACTATAACAAAATGCCCAAGGCCAGGTACTCTATAAGAGAGAGTTTTGGGTTAGGAAGATGGCTCAGCTTGCTGCCCAACCATGAGGACCAGAGATCAGGTTCCAGCACCCCTGTGGGGTGGCTCACAAACACCCATCACTTGAGCTCCAAGGGATCTAGCAGATCTGCTGCCCTCTTCTGGTCTCTGTGAGTATCTGCGTACACATGTAAGCATACACTCACACAGATATACACAAACATGGATAAAATAAAAATCTTTTCTGTTTGTTTGGATTTTTTTTTTTTGGTCTTTTTGAGACAGGGTCTCCCTGTAGCCCCAGCTATCCTGGAACTCACTATGTAGACCAGGCTGGCCTTGAATTCACAAAGATCCACCTGCCTCTGCCTCCCAAGTGCTGGGATTAAAGGTATGTGCTACCACACCCAGCTTTGTTTGGATTTTTGAGACAGGGTCTCCCTGTAGTGCCAGCTGGCCAGGTACTCACTCTTAGACCAGGCTGGCCTCTCTGCCTCCTAAGGGATTAAAGGTGTGCATCATTGTGGCTTGCTTTTCTTTTAAATAAAGAATTTTAGTTTTAGAGGTTGACAATCATGAGCATGGTGCTGCCCTCGCAGACACCCTCGGACATGTCCCCTCATAGTGGATGCATTACGATGGTGAGAGCACCCATGAGAGGGAGAGAGCACTTGGTGAGTCAGCAAGATTCATGGTCAGTCTGATTCTTTTTAGACAAACCTCTCAGAAGGACTAACCAGAGTCTCGTGAGAACTACCTCAGTTCCTTCCAAGGACAGTGTTCCTGTGACCTCTCACTAAGCTCTACCACAGTTATCACGTCACTGGGGACCAAGCTTCTAACAAACGAACCTTGGGAAACAAACACGCATGCGGAGATGCCAGTGAAGCAGGAGTGGGGCATGGGGGTGTGTGTGGGGTGTGTGCTTAACTGGGCATCTTGGTGTGGCCACTAGCTCTGTGTGCTGTACTGTAAACAGATGTGGGAGCTGCTATTTCGGCATTCACAAATGACTGCCCTGTTAACAAAGAATTCACATCATAGTCTAATAAATAAAGGTCCAACATGGTTATTTCCATTTTAACTTACTTTTAATGAAAACAAAAATATCAACCAACATTCTTATCAGGACTGCACTCTGAGAGCTGGTTATCTGCTAGCTGGAGGTGGCTGTTGGGTCCACCTGGCACCTGCCACTGTCTGTCCTTGCCTCCTAATTCGAAATAAGGTTTTCCCATATTGGTAGGCATATTACTTCTCTTCCTATGTGTGATGCACTTATTCATTCAATATCTCTACTTCCTTAGTGTCCACTTTATTAGCAGGCACAGATATAGACACTGAGGAAAATTGGGCGAGGGAACAAAACAGCCATGTTACTCCCAGGTGGTCCCTTCATTCTGGGGAGGAGAGATACCAAATAAATAAAGACTCATCATGTGTAGAGAGCACCGACTGGCACTACCAAGCACTCGTGTGCTAGGCACTATCGAGAATCCACACTTAATCCTCATAACACCCCACATGGTAAGCAATACTGAGGTCTCCATTTTTCAGATGAGCCCTGGAGATAGTGGTGCTGATGCAGCAAATAAAAACATAGGATGTTGGGGCTGGAGAGATGACTCAGTGGTTGAAAGCACTGGCTGCTCTTGTAGAAGACCAGGGTTTGATTTCCAGTGCCCACATGTCAGCTAACAATCATCCTTAACTCCAGTTCCAGAGGATCATGCCCTCTTCTGACCTCTGTGGGAACTGCACAACATGGGTGCGCTTACATACATGCGGGGAATATACCCAAACACATAGAATAAAAATAATAAATAAAAAATATAGGTTCTCTTGGGGCTGAAGATACAGCTCAGTTGGTAGAGTCATTGCCTAACATTCATGAAGCCCTGGGTTGGATCCCCAGTACTGCATAAACTGGGCATGGCTGGCACACAGAGGTAGCAGGATTCAAAGTCATCCTTGGCTACACTATTTCAGGTCAGCCTGGGCTACAAGAGAGCCTGTCTCAAAAAAAAAAAAAAGAAAGAAAAGAAAAAAGAAAATCCACACCCAGATATCGAAGGTCTGATTAAATATGAATTTAATATAAGTGTAAAGATCAGATTTGCATATGGGTCATCTGTCCTTCATATCCAGTGTTTGCCCACAATATGACATCACGCTGCCTTCCCAGAGCACCTTCGTGTGAAGAAAATTTGAGAAATTGAAGTTGGGCATGGTGGCATACAGCTGTAACCCCAGCACTTGGGAAGTTAGATAGGAGACTGTGGGTTTAAGGCCAGCCTGGGCTACATAGTGAGCTCTTGTTCTCAAAATCAAACCAAACCAAAATCCTTCTAAATCAGAAAGAAAATAAGTCCCCAAATAGCAGAGAGAATTTCTTTTGGGAGAGGCAGGTGTTCTTAGCAGGGGACTACAGGGCACTACAGACTAGTCTGTTCATTCTGCCTGAATTTTCTCCTGGGCTGCACCCTTGTGTCTGAGCAACAGTATATCAGGGGTGCTCAACTTCCTGGCAGAGGCCAAGGCGGAGCACAGAATAGGGACATCAGCTGGTTGGTCCACTGCTGCACAGAACGGGGTTTGCATACCCAGTGTTGTTTAATCTTTGTGTTTTCTTTTTTATTTATTTTTTTTATGTGTATGAATGTACTGTCTGCATGTAGGTTTGTGCACCCGTGTCGTGCAATGCCGCGGAGGTCAGAAGAGGGTGTTGGATTCCCCTGGAACTGGAGTTCTCCTGGAATTGGAGTTACAGACGGTTCTCAGCCGCCATGTGGGTGCTGGGGATCGAACCCGGGTCCTCTGCAAGAGCAGTCGGCGCTCTTAACCGCTAGGCTATCTCTCCAGCCCTCTTTGTGTTTTCTAAGGGAAGTCTAAATTTGGGTTTGGTGGGGAATTCTCCAAATGTTTAGTATTTGGAGCCACTAAAAGTCCCATATACCAGCTGCCTGGCAGTTGGTAGATTCTGTGGGGAGTCACCCAGCCTGGGTGGCTGGTCATAGGGTTGATCCACTGCTCAGTCCTGAGATCCTCACCAACTCTCTGAATTTCTCATGTCCAGGCAGCCGTGGAAAACCACCTGGAGCAGTATGTGTTCCAGCCCCAGAAGCTGCTGGGGGACTTGAGGGCCACGGATGCCCAGCAGTTCCGCACTGCCATGAAATGCCTCTTGGAGGACAAGCGGGAGCGCCTGGTGAGGCATGCATGGCATCCTGGGAGGAGGAGTCCAGGGCAGTGGCACTTGCTAGAGTCATCTGAGCTGAGCCGCCCCTGCCCTTGGTCCTTCTGGACTCCTTACCGTCTTCTTCCTCCGACACTGGGGAGTGTCAGGACCGGGTTTTCTCACTCAGTTTCTCCAAAGTTATAATTTCTACTCTTATGGACATGAAGAGCAGGGTATGGAAGGACTTCTAGTAGCTTAAGTTGATATGACTGCTGTGTGCCTGTGGGTGTATTTGTCCCTGTCCTCAAGGAGCTTACAGTCCAGGGCTGGAAGAAAAAGTATCAACGGACAGTGCCCACTAAAGTCAGACAGCCCTGGGGACCCCCAAGCTGAGGGTTACTGTTTTACTTATTGGAGAATATTTAGCGCATGACACTGTTTCCAAAACAGCGTTGAACCCTCTCCAAAACTGTTTCCCCATGTGAACAACTGAAATGATCAGATTCTTATTAGTCTTAATTTACAAGGTCCTGAAGAAGATTTAAACATTTTAATGACTATATACTTATTTTTAAATTTAATTATATTGGTACTGCTAGTCTTCAAACCTAAGGCCTTATGTGTGCTGAGCAAGCTATTCCCTTAACTGCTAATGATATATCTATATATCTATATATCTATATCTATCTATATATATATATATTTACCTTAATATTAGTTATTAAAATATAATAGTCACATTAGCCTAGTTTGATATAGACACATTTCTTTTTGAAATGTATTTCAGCATTTAAAAAAGATTTAGTTTAAAATAAACTCTGAAGTACACTATTGTAAAAGCAGTGCAGGGAGATATGCAGAATTAGGGGTGTTGTCTATGAAAATTATATGTTTAATGCTTACTGAGGACTCTTCTATGTGTGTGGCTTTATTTGCAGGGAATGACCAGCAAAATTTCTATAAGGGGCCAGTAAGTAAAAATTTAAGGTTTGTAGGCCACACATTCCCTGTCACAATAAATAAACTCTGCTGTGGCCCATGGGACAAATAACTTGCTGCTCCGTGTCCTTAGGGCTTAATCATGTATTCATTTAATCCTCTCAAGGATATTCTTTTTTTAAAGCCAGGGTTGGTGACTCATGCCTGAAATTCCAGCACTCAGGATGCTGAGACAGAAAGATATCCATGAGTTTAATATCACTCTGTGCTACATCGTGAGTTCCAGTTCAGCCTGGGCCAGAGAGTAAGACTCTTACACACACACACACACACACACACACACACACACACACACACACATACAGGCTGAGTGTTCATCTCAGTGGTTGAGTGCTTGCTTAGCATCTAGCATTCACAAAGTCCTAAGTTATAGCCCTAGCACTGCAAACAAAATAAAATAAAAAGTACTCTTACCATTTCAATATTCAGGTGAGGAAATTGAATCTGAGAGCAACTTCCAGTAACAGCTTGAAAAGAGCAAGTCTAAGGTAGGAAAGTGGGTTCTTGATTTTAACTGTCAGTCCAAGGAAGCCATGGGTCCCTTTGTAGAGTGATGTTTTAAAATGTATAAAACTAGATATTAAAGATTAACAAGGAAGTCTATTAAAAAACATTTATCAAAAGGTCTAATATGAACACATTTGGGGATAGTAAATTATGCGTTGCTTTAACATGTTTAGAGCTAGAACTCAGAACTTAATGACTTCAAGAAGAACAGACTGCAAACAAGATTTCAAGATATCCACAATAACTGTAATGCATTATAAAGGTGCCCATGACTCCTATCTGTGACAAAGATCCTGTTCCCACTATGGTGCCTGGCAATGGGGGAAACCCTGCGTGTCAAGTTTACGCTAACAAAAATGAAGATGCACTTGCTCCCAGTAGTCACAGATCCTCTAAGTCCTGTCCACAGGTCCCCACTTAAGAACCTTAAATTTGCTGGGCGTGGTGGTGCATGCCTTTAATCCTAGCACTTGGGAGGCAGAGGCAGGTGGATCTTTGTGAGTTCAAGGCCAGCCTGGTCTACAGAGTGAGTTCCAGGACAGCTGGGGCAACAGGGAGACCCTGTCTCAAAAGAAAAAAAAAAACCCCTTAAATTCAGTATTAACCACTGTTCAGCCATGGTTCAGTGTGAGTTTGTGGTTGAATGCACAGTTCACATCCCAGGTCCCTGTATTTTATGACAGTTGCTTATTCTCTATCTTTTTCTGTCACCTGAGATAACTTTGGGCATTAGTAGTCTCAAGCTATTTTAATCCGTTGCCTTATACAGGACTTATTTAAATCTAGGATGTAGGCACTGCTATACTTCCACTACAGAGAGGAGGAAATAGACTTTAAAAAGATAATTTGTTGGGCTAGAGAGATGGCCTAGTGGTTAAGAGCACCGACTGCTCTTGCAGAGGACCTGGGTTCCATCCCCAGCACCCACATGGCGGCTGAGAACCGTCTGAAACTCCAATTCCAGGAGAACGCCAGTTCCAGGGGAATTCGACACCCTCTTCTGACCTCCACAGCCTTGCACCACAGGGGTACACAGACCTACATGCAGACAGTACATTCATATGCATACAAAAAATAAAATAAAATAAAAAATAAAAAAAAGGTCTAAGGACCTCTAGCTAACAAGGGAAGCCAGGGGATCTAGGCCTGTCATTAGAATTAAATGAGATTAGCCGGGCGTGGTGGCACACGCCTTTAATCCTAGCACTTGGGAGGCACAGGCAGGCGGATCTCTGTGAGTTCAAGGCCTGCCTGGTCTACAGAGTGAGCTCCAGGCCAGCTAGGACTAAAGGGAGACCCTGTCTCAAAAAGACAAGAAAAAAAAAAGAATTAAATGAGATAAATCATGTTTGGTCCATCCTTGGCACATGGCCTGGCATGAAGTCTTGGGATGGCTTGGGAAATGGTGATTACTTCTGGAGAGCACACGAGTGAAGGACAGATTGTGAGTAGACCTTGGAGGGATCCCTGGGTTCTGTGGTCCAAAGGATTCATCCATCACATAGTAGGGCAGAGTAATTCACATCATGGCCATAGGAAAGGAAGAGAGAGAGAGTGAAGGAGAGGGAGAGAGAGAGAGAGCAACAGAGAGAGAGAATGTATGTGTATGTGTGTGTGTGGGGAGAGAATGCTTATACTCCTGGGTTCCCACTTTTTCCCCTTTATTTTTTCTGGGTACCACAATCGTCTACTATGGGGCGATGACACCCACATTCTGGAAGGGTCTTCTTCCCTTCATCAGTCCTCTCTGGAAACACCCTTGTAGACACAGCAATTATTATTTATTAATAAATATTTTTATTACTTATTGAATAATAAAAGGTAGTATTTATTTATTTTTTTGTCTTTTCGAGACAGGGTCTCCCTGTAGCCCCAGCTGTCCTGGAACTCACTCTGTAGACCAGGCTGGCCTTGAACTCACAAAGATCTACCTGCCTCTGCTAAGAGGTAGTATTTATTAATCTCATGACCCAATCAAGCTGACAATGAAGAGGAAGCATTGAAGTTATTTTTCTAAATTTTTTAAATTGAATTCTTATGATTTTAGTTTGAGGGTATTTAGATCCCTTCCCCTGTCTGCCCGCTCCCAATTTAATGTTCTCGTGCGTGCGTGCGTGTGTGTGTGTGTGTGTGTGTGTGTGTGTGTGTGTGTGTAATGGCCTATAGAGTCTGAGTTGTATCCCTGAATATCCTTCAGTGTGGTTCCATCTACTGGGCCCACCAAGACAGCAGCTTTCAATTTCCCCCAACCGACAGCTATCAATTGTCAAAAGTTCCTTAGATTGGGATTTCTTACCCACTTCCTCATGCTTATGCTGGGGTTTGGTTTGGTTTGAGTCTTCATAGGATGAGCTGGATCCCTTTGCTAGGAGGGTGAGGGGGAAGAATTCCAGCAAGACTCTGAGCCAGAGGTGGGACAATCATAGTGCACCCGGAGAAGGGGAGCTGCCTAGTGTAGGTAGAACAGGTGAGGGCCTTGGAAAATTCTAGAAGTTTTCACAGAGAAGCATGGTGATTCTGAATTCTGCTGCAGTGTGTGGGTCCCTCTTATGCTTCTGAATGCAGAAGCAGCTCTCCAGGTGCCTACAATGGCTTGACTGGGAGCTGTCCCCCAGAGGCTCCTGTGTGGGGCTCTTGGCCTCCAGCTGCTGCTGTACCATTTTGGGAAATGTGGAAACTCTGGGGAGCCTAATTGGAAGAAGAAGGTCACTGGAGGCAGGCCTTTGAGGGTTATAACCGGTCTCTTCCTGTCCCTGTTTTCTGTCGGCCCTGAGGTGAACAGCCTTCTTCCTCTCTCATGATGTTCTGCTAAGTACTGGGCTCTGTAACCATGGAAATCAAATAAGTCTTTCCTCTTTTTTTTTTTTTTTCCGGTCTTTTTGAGACAGGGTCTACCTTTAGTCCCAGCTGGCCTGGAGCTTACTAAGTAGACCAGGCTGGCCTTGAACTCAAAGAGATCCGCCTGCCTCTGTCTCTCAAGTGCTGGGATTAAAGGCATGCACCACACCCAGCAAGTCTTTCCTCTTTAAGGAGTTTACTCAGGTATTCTGGTCACAGAGATGCCAGCTTCTCTCATTTTGTTAGGACCTGAAGGACATTGTCATCCACTTGGGAGAGATTCGGGAACGAGCCCTTCAGAGCCCTGGTGTGAACCGCAGCCTGCTTCTCATCACGCTGGAGCGGTGCTTTCACCTGCTGAACCCCCTGGAGTGTGTCGAGATCCTGGGCAGGATGCTGAGGGGGTCCTCGGGCAGCTTTCTACAGCCAGACATCACAGAGAGGCTCCCCCAGGACCTGGGGGAGGATGCCTTTAAGAACTTGTGAGTTCTTTCCTCAGCCCTTTTACTTCTATGCACTGTTGTTCAGGGTCTACTGTGAGGTTTCCAGGAGGTAATGCTTGGCAGGGTGGAGACTGGACACAGGTTGATACGCATCTTCAGAAGCAGAGTTGAGAGAGACTTTAAACAGTGTCTCTCAGTGTCTGGGGACCAACTTCTGTTTTTGCATCATGGAGACACCTGCCCTGGAGTTTTCTTCATGCTTGACTATGAAGTCAAGGATCCTTTTCACTTAAAAACAATTATTTTAGGGCTGAGGGTAAAGTGCTTGGTGAGGACCACTGTTCAGATCTCCAGAACTCATGTAAATGCTGAGTGGGTGTGGCATCCCACCTGTAATCCAGCCTGGGAAGGAGCAGACAGGATTCTCATAGCAAGGTAGCTAGGGAGACTGAGCATATCAGCTAGCTCTGGGCTTGATTGAGAAACCTTGCCTCAGTGAATAAAGTAGAAGAATAATCAAGGACAATTCTCAAAGTAAACCTCAGGTCACCATAGGCATGGGCACACATGTACATCCACTCATGCAGACTACACATACAGACACATGGAAAAGAAAAAAGTATTTTTTTTTTTTTGTCTTTTCGAGTCAGGGTCTCCCTGTGGCCCCAGCTGTCCTGGAACTCACTCTGTAGACCAGGCTGGCTTGAACTCACAAAGATCCGCCTGCCTCTGCCTCCCAAATGCTAGGATTAAAGGCGTGCGCCACCACGCCCGGCTAGAAAAAAGTATTTTTAAAGTAAATTTGATTTTATTTCTGTAAATGGAAAGCCATTTCTATTTCCATATCTTAAGTAAAAATAATCATAAAATATACTGAAAAAGGCGCCAACAAATCCCAGCTACATACATTGCTTACCCAAGTATCTTAATTAGGAGGTTATTCCAAAATACTGCAGGCTGGGAGATTCAACAACAGAGGCTTCTCCCTTGCTGGTGGTTGGGAAGCCCAAGGTCAAGGCATGGCAGATTTAATGTCATTTGAAGGTCTACTTTCTGGTTCATAAAAGGCATCTTTTTGCTGGGTCCTTTCCTGGCGGAATAGGTGGGGGAGCCCTCTGGGGTCTCTGCCATAAGGGCACTAATCCCATTCGTGAGGGCCCCACCTCCTGACCCTGAAGCGACCCCAGGGGATTTAACCCATGTCTCCTGAACCCTGATACTGTCCCCTTCCCAACCTACCCTGCCATCCCTCTTCTCTTCTCCACAGAGGAAATTGAAGCATAGAGAGACTAAATGACTCACCATAGGTCAGTAAGGACCCAGTAGAAAATGACACACAGGCAGCACTTCCTTTAAATGATGCATGGTGTGCGTATGTGTCTCTCTCTCTATGTATATATGATCTATGTCTTTCCATTGTTCCTACCTTTTCAGCTACTCATATATATGTAGTTTCTGAGCTACTTTTTTTTTTTTTAAACAAGGGGCTATTGAATTAGCTCAATGGTTAAGAGCACTGGCTGCTCTTGCAGAGGACCGAGGTTCAATTCCCATAACCCACGTGGCAGCTAACAACTGTCTGTAACTCCAGTTCCAGGGGTTCTGATGCCCTCTTTTGGCCTCTGTGGACATTGCACCCATGTGGTGTATATACAGACAAGCAGGTGTGCACACACACACACATACAAAAATAAAAATAAATCACATTAAAACAAAAAATTGGGGGAAGAAAGGAATAGAAAAAATACAGAGACAAATTTCATGCAATTTGAGAGAAATTTTACTCATTCTCACACAGAATGATGAGAAAGAGCTGGGGGAGGTGGAGGTGATGGATTGTTGGTGCGGCAAGGGTTCTCAGTGGTAGGGATGTGAGAGGGAAGTAGGTTTCCAGGATATGGAGACTCAGGAGGTTTTCAGTGTGAGCAGAGGGTAGGCAGTGCTAGAGCCTGTGAAATGGCAAGTCCTGTTTGGAACAACTGGACCTCTCTATATGGCAAGAAGACACTATTTGTGACTAGAGCCTTGGGAGTGGTATGGTAGTGGCTTATGACTGGGTAACCAAAATGTAGTCTACCCAGAGAACAGAATATTATTGTCTCCAACACATATCAGCCTTGAAAACATCATGCAGGTGCAAGGAAGGAGCCAGACACAGGAATCACATGTGGGATGACTCCATTTCTTTTTTTTTTTTTTTTTTGGTCTTTTTGGAGACAGGTCCTCCCGTGTCTCTGCTGTCCTGGAACTCACTCTGTAGACCAGGCTGGCCTCGAACTCACAGAGATCCACCTGCCTCTGCCTCCCAAGTGCTAGGATTAAAGGCGTGCGCCACCACGCCCAGCGGGATGACTCCATTTCTATGGAGCACCCAGAAGAGGCAAATCCATAGACAGCAGTGGTTTCCAGGGGGCGGGGATAGAGGGGTTGAAGGCTGTCAGCTACGTGGATGGAGTTTCTTTGTGAGATGCTGAAAATTGGCGATGACGATGACAGTTTCATAACTTTGAGAATATACTGAAAAGCATCAAATCATGTGCTTTATTTTTATGTATTATTTTATGTAATTTTCCTATTTAAAAATTTTTTTGGCTTTATTTCTATTTTATGTCCATGTGTGTATTGCGTGCATGTATGCAAGTGTTCCCACATGGTGCAATGCCCACGGAGGACAGGAGAGGGCATTGGACCCCTTGGAACCAGAGTTATGGATGGTTGTTAGCCACTTTGTGGGTGCTGGGATTTGAACCTGGGTCTTCTGCAAGAACAGCCAGCACTCTTAACTGCTGAGCCATCTGTCCAGCCCCAATTTTCCTATTTTTTTTTTAAAGACAGTTTTCAAAGCAGATTTCCTTCTGGCATTTTCATAATACTTCGTTTTGATTGACCTGCTCTCGTCTCCTCCTCTCATCTGTGCCCCTTCTCCCCAGCCCCCTTCCACTTTCACACGTGTTGTCCTCCCCATCCCTCTCCTTTAGAATCTTTTCCCACTCTCATGGCTCCGTTCTAGTTTCTTTGCCTCTGTATAACTCATTCCCACATTTGTGAAAATTAAGCTAAGATCCGTGTATGAGAGAGAACATGCTGTGTTTGTCTTTCTGAGCTTGGCGTTACCTCAGTTAATGTAATACTTTCCAGTTCTATCCATTTTCCCACAAGTTTCATTTTCTTGAGACAGAGTCTCATATAGTTCAGGCTAGCTTCAATTTTCTGTACAGCCAAGGCAGATCTTGAATTCCTGTTCTTCCTGCCTCTACTTCTAAAAGTGCCGGTGAATGATATCCTTTAAATGGGTGAATTATAGGGCATGAAAAAAAAATCTCAATTAAGCTACTATATACAGGGCTGGTGGGGTGGCTCAGTGGCTAAGAGCACTGGCTGCTCTTACAGAGGACCCAGGTTGGGTTCCCAGCGCTCACATGGTGGGTATCAACTGTCGCTAACTCCAGTTCCAGGGGATCTGGTGCCCTCTTCTGACTTCCATGGGCATTGCATGCATGTGCTGTGCCTAAATACATCTAGATTAAATACTCAAACACATAAAATAAAAATAAATAAATTAAAAGCAACGACACATAAAGAAATCAAGAGGCAAGGGAGAGGAGACAGTATATGCAGGCTGCTGTTTGGAGCGTGCTTAGCTGGGTGGGAGAGGAAAAATGGGTGGGTGCTGGGATTTGAACCTGGTTCTTCTGCAAGAACAGCCACTCAGCAAAGGCACAGGGAGGGTTTCAACACAACAGCTCTGGGCACGTTGCTCTCTTGGCTCCTCTTTAGGATGCTGTGAATGAATACCTGTCTCTACCTCTCTTAGATCCACGGTGTTCAAAGATCTCTATGACCAAACCTCAGCTCATGCCCAGAAAGCTCTCTATTCTTGGATGACCAGGATTTTGAGGACACCCTCCAACATTACTGGTGAGACTGTCCTTGTGGAATGTGGAATGGGGGAGTCACTTTTGGAGGAAGACCACTATTAAGACAGGTGTTTCACCTCTAAAAGCCGAGGTTTGATTTCATTGCTTGTTTGACTTTACCCTCTTCTATGCAACACTTTCAGAATGGACCTGACGTAGCTAATGGAATAAAGCCTGTATTATACCAACCTGCCCTTCAGATATTGAAGTTTCTAAAGAATCTCCTCCATCAGATCAGCCTATGGGCATCTCTGTGGGGCATTTTCTTGATTGCTGATTGGTGTAGGGGGGCACATGGTACCTACCATCCCTAGCTGGGTGGGTCTGCGGTGCATAAGAAACGTAGCTACGCCGGGCGTGGTGGCACATGCCTTTAATCCTAGCACTTGGGAGGCAGAGGCAGGCGGATCTTTGTGAGTTCAAGGCCAGCCTGGTCTACAGAGTGAGTTCTAGGACAGCTGGGTCTACAGGGAGACCCTGTCTTGAAAAGAAAAACCAAAAAAAAAAGAAACATAGCTGCATGTGAACCCACGAGCAGTCTAGTAAGCTGCACGGTCTCTGCTTCAGTTCCTGCCTTTATATGTGAGCTCCTGCAATGGCTTCTCTTGAAGATGGACTGTAGCCTGGAAGCCAACTGTACGCCTTCTTCACAGGTTGTTTGGTCATAGTGTTTATCACAGCAACAGAAAAGCAAGCTAGAACATGTGGCAACAGCTTAGATTTGATGGGAACTGTTAGAATTGGGTTGCATGGTTAAAATAAGTGACAGAAGAGAATTTTGTTGGAAAAGCATCTATTGGTTCCTTAGACCAATGTGAAGATTCACTCAGGGTCCATGTATTTGATACATGTGTACTAAACCCTGACTTACATCCTGTGGCGGCCACATGCAGAGACAGGTATCGTGGTATAGCTTCAGCTTTTTCTCCTTTGCGTGTGTGTGCATTGGGAAGTTAGAGGACAGCTCGGGTGTTGTTCCTCAGGTGCCATTCATTTGTTTCTGAGACAAGATCTCTCCGTGGGGTTTGGGGCTTGCTGATTAGGGTAGGTTGGCTGGCCAGCAAGCCCCGCTTATTCTTCCCTTCCCAGTGCTGGGATTACAGGCACATGCCACCACACCAGTCATTTCTTTTAAAAGGGGGTCCTGGGGATCGAACTCATGTCCTCATGCTTGCTCATCGAGCACTTTATTAACCGAGCTTGGGTTTCAGTTTTGCTCTGTGCAGAAGTTTCTGGGGAGGGATGGTGGTGATGGTGGTATAGCAGTGTGAATGTACAGTTGGCCCTTTATATAGGTCGATTCTAGATCGGTGGATTTAACTGTGGGTGGGAAATATTTGCAAGAAATTGTGTCTGAACTGAGCAGATGGTTCATTTGTCATTATTCCTTGAACAGAACAATAAACAGTTATTAGCATAGTACGTACATTGTGTTCACTATTATAAATAATCTAGAGACAATTTAAGGCTCATGGGGGATGTATATACATGTAAATGCCATCCCATTTTATATAAGGATCTAGAATATTCAAGGACTTTGATATCTGCAGGGGGTTCTGGGCCCAAGTCCCTAGGGATACTGAGGGGTGACTTACTTAATGCCATGGCAATGAATGATTAGGATGGCTAAGATGGTAACATTTAGGTTATGTGTATTTTACAATGGAAAAAAAAAAAGACATGGAAAAAGACTGGCTGTAGAGATTACCAAGGCAACAATTTCTCTGACAGCTTCAACTTGTGAAATGTTTACTGTCAGTAATATTAATGGTATGAGATTTTAAAGGCTAAGAAGAGTTGACTGTGTGTGTGTCATTAGCCAGGCATAGCAGCTGAAGACACAGAGGCAGGTATGACAGAAATATCTCTGCTCTCGTGGACTGATTTTTCTTTATTGTGGGAGGGGAGGTGGAGGGAACTTTTAAATAAGGAAGAAGGGAGGATATGTATATGCATATGCATATGTATATATATGTATGTATATGTATATGTATGATTTGAGAGTTAGATATTGATAGGTGCTATGAAGAAAATAAAATGGATAAATGCCACAGGGGGATTGCTAATTTAGACTAAAACAGGGTTTGGCAAATGCTTTTTCTACAAGGCATTTAAAAAAAATAAGGAAATGGGGCTGAAGAGATGGCTCAGTGGTTAAGAGCATTGGCTGCTTTTGCAGAGGACCCGGGTTCAATACCCAGCATACCACATGGCAACTAACCATCTGTCACTCCAGTTCCAGGGATCCGACACCCTCTTTCACCTCCGTGGACACTGCACAAAATGGGTGACTTAGATACATGCAGGCAAAACACATAAAATAAAAATAAAAAATAATAATGAAACAAGGCTGGGGAGATGGCCCAGTGTGTCAAGCACTTGCCGTGCATGTCTGAGGACCAGAGTTCAGGTCCCCAGAGCTCATGTGAAAGCTAGGTAGACATGCCCTGCCTGTAATCCCAGCATGCAGAAGGCAGAGACGGAGTCCTAGAGCAAGCTGGCTAGCTGAACTCATCAGATCAGTGAGCTCCAGGTCTAAGTGAGAGACTCTGCCTCTGTACTTTAGCATTTGTTAGTCTATTGTCTGACATTGCACTTTTTTTTTTTTTTTGGTATTTTTGAGACAGGGTCTCCCTTTAGTCCCAGCTGGCCTGGAGCTTGCTCTGTAGACCAGGCTGGCCTTGAACTCACAGAGATCCGCCTGCCTCTGCCTCCCAAGTGCTAGAATTAAAGGCGTGCCCCACCACATCCAGCTTGACATTGCACTTTGAAATCACTCACAGACGAGATGGATGAGTAAGAGGAGCCTTGTCGCAATGAAACTGTGTGTGGAAGCTAATGTTTGAAATTCACCTAATCTTCGTGTGCCACTGGATGTTAGCGTCCTTTGGGTTTTATTTTCAACCACAAAAATATGTAAAACCTGTTCTTGGTTTCCAGAACATAAAAACAGGTAGCAGCCCGGGTTTTTCTGAGTGGGCTGGAGTTTGCTAACCCCTGAACTAAGAAATCATCAACTGATGTCATGTGAATTAAGACCAAGATGAGGACACAGATTATGACATGGGGCTGAGGAGGAAGACATTGAGGGGTAAGGGACAGGAGACATAAAGGCCCTGGGGTGGGGATGAGCTCTGTGCTTTGTGGGACACAGAGGAGGCTAGCAGGAGCACAGAGAGTGCTAACCAGCCCTTCCCAGGAATTAATATCTAAGATTTGTGTGTGAGGAACATTAAATGACATTAATAACTGATGTCTTTAATGCATGACTGAGTTCCCTCTGCCTGGCTTGTAATCATGGCCTCCAGGAGCCTGAATTTCATACCACGTAACCCTGATGAGGCCATTCAACCTCTATACTTTCCTAACTCTTTATTGTCAGAGTTTAATTAGGGACCAATTTTCCTTCTTAAAATTCCTACATGGCTAGTTCCATTATTAAACTATAGAAAATTTAAATGAATTCTATTTGGACTTTATGTTCTTTTTTCTTCCCCATGACCCCCCCCCCCCAAGGTAATTGGGAGGTACTTTGGCTATTAAAACATTTCCGGGCTTGGGGATCTTCACTGGAAAAATACAGCTCAAGCTTAGTAATTAGTTGCTAAAAGGCCTAAACTCAGGTTGGTTCTTAATGACTTTTGTAGTTTCTGTGGCTACTCTCTTTCCTTTAGTGGCTATGTCAGATCTCAACAGTGATCTACACACTTCATTTCCAAAAAATTGTATGTTGGTAGTGTATCTGTTTATGTTGAGAGAGAGAGAGAGAGAGAGAGAGAGAGAGAGAGAGAATATGTGCATGTTGATTTGCTGTCAACATCTCAATGTCTTCCTTAATTACTTTCTAATTTTTTTTTTTTTTTGGTCTTTTTGAGACAGGGTCTCCCTGTAGCCCCAGCTGGCCTGGAACTTGTTATGTAGACCAGGCTGGCCTTGAACTCATAGAGATTTGCCTGCCTCTGCCTCCTGAGTGCTGGGATTAAAAGCGTGGACCACCACGCCTGGCTCCATCTTAGTTTTTGAGACAGTGTCTCTCACTGAACTTGAAGCTCACTGACTGGCTAGACGAGCTGGCTAGAGAGCCCTGGGATTCACCCAGCTCCTCGCCACTCTCCTTCCCCAGTCTGTGTGCTGCAATGGGCTGCCAAAGAGCAGGTTTTTATGTAAGTCCGGGGATCCAAACTCCGGTCTGCAGGTAGCAGTTTACTGACTGAGCCATCACCCCAGCCCCTGATCTACATCTTTGTGGTTCTTTCACTTGGAGAGGTGCCCAGATGTTGTGAATCAGCCCACACAGAAGCTGATTTTTTATCTCGTTTGGACTGTGTCAATGTCCATGCCTCGTGAAACAGCTCTTGGTGACATATTCACATGCTCTCACCTTTTCTTTTGACTTAAATGCCACCAACACAATGGTAAATTCTTGTGCTAAAGGCCTAGGGGGCAAATTGAGCCACTTCCAATTTGATACTGAAGCCTGGTTTTGGTTGTTTTTAAAGCCCACTGACATGTCACAGATGGGGGATTTCAAATGCCAGAACACAGTGACAGAATCCTCTGGGCATTCTGAGAAGGGACAGATTATTTCTACTTAAAGATATAAGAGCAGGCTTAAGCTGGGCCTTGTAGCACAGGCCTGTAATCCTATAGTGACTTGGGAGGGAGGCCAAGGCAGGAGGATAGCACCTACATGGCCTGCTTGGCTGCACAGAGTTCAAGGCTGGCCTGAGCAACTCAGTGAGAACTTCCGTCTCAAAATAAGTGAAAAGGGGCTGAGGAGCTTCTTAATGGCAGAGTGCTTGCCTAGTGTGAACGAAGCCTTAGGTTCAATCTCTGGCACTGCCTAAATAAAAAAACAAAAGCGGGGCTGGAGATATGACTCAGAGGCTAAGAGCGCCGACTACTCTTGCAGCACCCATCATCTTTAATTCCAGTTCCAGGGGAATCCAACACCCTCTTCTGACCTCCGAGGCATTTCACGACATGAGTGCACCAACCTACATGCAGACAGTACACTCATACACATAAAAAATAATAAATAAAATATTAAAGAACCAAACCAAACCTCCAAACAAAGAGCTGGGGAGATGGCGCAGCCGGGAAAGTATTTGCTTTGCAAACATGAACACCCAAGTTCAAACACCAGAATCCATGTAACAAATGTAGGCACGAGGGCATGTCCTTGTGATCTCAGTGCTAGGGAGGTGGAGACAGGTGAGGCCAGCCAGCCTAGCGAGTTCCAGGCAAGTGAGAAACCCCGTCTCAAAAGGTGGGCAGTACCTGATAAATGGCAGCAGAGGGTGTTCTTTGGCCTCTGCACACACATGTACCACTATGGCTCCTCCCAAATCCCCCCAAATGAACGGTTTCAAGCTCAATCTTGAAGGTAGGTAAGAATTAAGGAAAGACATTCCAAGTGGCCAGAAGGGCCCAGGCGAGTAGAGATTTGGGGTGCACTTGGGGTACAGACAGCAACTTTGGTTTCATTAAAGTCTACTAAATGGTGACAAGTAATGAGGAGACAATCCATGAATTGCAATCACTAGCTAGATTATAAAGTAGGTAGTAATAAAAGCTACCAGATTATTGAGCAATGAACTGAACTCAAGGTAAATCACTGTACTTTGTGATTTCAAGTATGAAAAAAAAAATCATGAGAGTATCTAACAAATTCCAGGTGATGCTGATGCTGCCCATCCGGGGAGCACACTGCTGAGCAGTGGAGTCTCGGGTGGCGGCTACTTGTGGCTGTGGCCTGTGGAGAGCATAGGGCCTCACGGGTGGCACAATACTTGGTAGTTAAATGAATTAATGAGAGCCACAAGGAGTCCTGACATCAAATGTCACATATCAGTGTAAATTTTAATTTTTAAGATGAGTGTTTGTGTGCATGTGTGTGTGCAGATGTGTGATTGTCAAAGCTAGGGGTGGATGCTGGGTATCTTCCGAAATCACTTTACCTTCTTTATTTTTTAAGATTTATTTTATTAATGTGTATGTGTGTCTATGTGCATGTGTGTGCTCACAGAGGACAGAAAGGGTGTTGGATCCCCTGCAGCTGGAGTTGCCTGAGGTTGTGGGCTGCTGGACATGGACCCTGGGCACTGGACTCATATTCTCTGCAGGAGCAGAAAGAGCTCTCATTGCTAGCCATCTCTCCAGCCCATCCACTTACTTTTTGAGACAGGGTCTCATACGGAACCTTTGGTTTGGCGAGACTGCCTGGCTGGCAGGCCCCGGGAAACCTACTGTCTGCCCCCCTCCCCCAAGTAGATACCACTATTCCTGGCCTTTTAGTTTTTTAAGTTGTGGTTTCTGGGCTGGAACCCAGGTCTTTATGCTTGTATGGCAACCGCCTGACCCACTGAGCCATCTCTCCAGCCCAGTTAAATGCTTTTGTTTATTGACTTAATTATTTCTCCTTTTTTGTAGATGAGTCTGTTTCATGGGTCACTGCAGAAAAATTATGGATTCTGGGCAGATACATGGTTCACCTATCATGTGAAGAAATTATGAAAATTAGTCCAATAGAAGTAAGCTGGAAAAATATATTTTTATATCCCCATTGCTAATACACCTCAGGGAAAGGTGGTTTCTAAACTTCCAATGTCTGTCTAGCCAGCCAGCCAGCCAAGGTATCCAGAGGACTGTATATCTACCTCTGTCCCCACAATCTCTATCTTTTAGATAAAACTCTTGGAGGAAGGCTCGAGGGGTCAGTGGTAGGGTTGGACTCTAGCACAGAAGAGCTAGGAAGAAAAAAGAACTGCGGAAAACGCCGAGCTTTGATATAAACCAACACGATAGGAAGGGAACACTGGCTACGAACCAACAATCATGAGATGGTATTTTTGTACTCAAGAAAAGGTAAGGACAATAGCTATTGAGTTTCCAGTCCCTAGAAGCAAGAACTCAAGGAAACACAACATAGATTAATGGCTGCTTCTATTAATAGTGACTTCTATTAATAGCTCCTTAGGCATGAGCAATGATAGGATCTGAACTCTGGAGTTTATAGTGGAGAAATATATGTGTCTCATGTTACTTAAGTCACCAGTCAATTTGGCTGTTCCTTCTCATGTGACTCAATGACCTTGGGCATCGTGACTCTGAAATGCAGTCTCTGGAGAATGTGGCAACACAGAGGCTTTTTGAAAGAGTGCGAGGCTGGCTTCCAGTTTTTTTTTTTTTAAGAAGTTTTATTGGGGCTGGAGGGATGGCCTAGCGGTTAAGAGCACCAACTGCTCTTGCAGAGGACCCAGGTTCAATCCCCAGCACTCACACGGCAGCTGAGAACCATCTTTAACTCCAGTTCCAGGGGAATCCGACACCCTCTTCTGACCTCCGCAGCATTGCACGGCATGGGTGCACAAACCTACATGCAGACAGTACATTCATACACATAAAAAATAAATAAATAAAATAAAAAAGAAGTTTTATTTAATATGTTTTTAAATCAAATAATAACACTAAAACTATACATAGTTGTCATTTATGCTGATTATGATTTCTAAAGTTTCCTTAAATGTTATATTATCAAATATTGGACTATTGATCCTTAAAGAATTACAGAGGTAAGTTCTGAGGTTTCTGGTCCCAAAATCTTTTTTTTTTTTGTCTTTTTGAGACAGGGTCTCCCTTTAGACCCAGCTGGCCTGGAGCTCACTATGTAGGACAGGCTGGCCTTGAACTCAGAGATCTACCTGTCTCTGCCTCCCAAGTGCTAGGATTAAAGGCATGTGCCACCGTGCCTGGCCTCTGGTTACAAAATCTTAATCAGTCAATCATTCACTTTGTAACTTTGTTACCATTTTCTTTTTGATAAAAACATTGAAAATCAACCCTCTTAGAATGATTCAAGCATATACTACAAAATTATTCATTATGGCTACCATGTTGTACATTAGATTCTCAGGGATTACTCATTTTGTGTGACTAAAATTTTGTAGCTTTTATCAATAATTTCTCATTTCCTGCTTCTACTGTATAAATCCTTCTCCATATAGCCTTGCTTTATGTATGCTTTGTTGTAAGAACACCATATCTTTATTCAGTACATTGTTGCTTCATTAACATCAAAGCTTATAAAACAATGTGTTTTCTACTTGAAGCATGTCACAGCCTTCTTGCACTCCAGAACTGTAAGCAACACTTCAACTCTGTGCTTTGGGAGCATCTATAGAAGCTTTGATGTTCATGATTCTACTTAGTTTTTTAAAAAAACTTATTTAAAATTTATTTATTTATTTATTTATTTATTTATTTATTTATTTATTTATGTATGTCTTCAAGACAGGGTCTCCCTATAGCCCCAGCTGTCCTGGAACTCGCTCTGTAGACCAGGCTGGCCTTGAACTCACAAAGATCCACCTGCCTCTGCCTCCCGAGTGCTAGGATTAAAGGTGTGTGCCACCACACCTGGCTAAAATTTATTTTTTACACCAGCTTTTACTTTATTTATTTTTTATTTTTTTCTGTGTATGAATGTACTGTCTGCATGTAGGTTGGTGCACCCGTGTCATGCAATGCCACGGAGGTGAGAAGAGGGTGTCAGATTCCCCTGGAACTGGAGTTAAAGATGGTTCTTAGCCACCATGTGAGTGCTGGGAATCCAACCTGGGTCCTCTGCAAGAGCAGTTGGTGCTCTTCACCACTGAGCCATCTCTCCAGCCCCAAGTTTTTACTTTTTAAAAATAAACATGTACCATGTATTTCTTCTAGCCAGTGAGAAGAGAATATGCATCAGATTGACTGCCTTCTTCAAAGACCAGTTGACCCAGCAATGTGTGGTTTTTATAGAACCCAAGGGAGAGCTTGGTTGTTCTCTCTTTTAAAAAGCATTTTTCAGGCTGGAGAGATAGATGGGTGGGAAGGAAGAAGTGCTCACCCTTGCTGCTTTTCTAGAGAACCTGAGTTTGGATTCCAACACACACACACACCAGGTGGCTTACAATCACCCATAACTCCAGCTCCAGGGGATCTAACACCCTCTTCTGGCCTCCACAGACACCTGAACATATGTGGCACACACACACACACATATACATATAAAAATTTAAAAAGATTTTCAGGATGTGGCTCCTGGCAGGTTGACCGTGCCCCAGGGGACAGCCTCACAAAGACAGCACAAAGTGGAGCTGACTGGTTATTAAATTAAACAAAAAAGATGACAGGAAGTTGGGATGGTAGGGAGGTGGAGGTAGATCTAGGACGAGTTAAGGTAGGATTTGGGGCGAATAAAATATATGAAATTATCAAAGAGTTAATAGAACACTTATTAATTTTAAAATTAATTATATGTCTGTATGATGTGCATGCATGAGTGTGGGTACATGTGATGCAGTGTATGTGTGACATCAGAGGACAACTTTCACAGGTTGGTTCTCTTCTTCCCCTGGGTCCCAGGGGTGGGACTGCTCACAGCTTCGAGGTGAGCATCTTTATTCACCCAGCCATCTTGCTGGTCCTGCTTCTTCTCTTTTACCTAGGAGACTGGGAGGACTTTAGACATCTTTGATTTTCCTAACTCTCAGTCCTTGAATTAACCCTGTGATACCCAAACCCCTTACTCTCTCAAGGCTGAGGGCTTTCTGGGAGTGATTGAAAAGTTAAATTCTCAGACATTTGAGCTCCTTGGGGGTGGGGATTTCCAAGATCAAGGATCTATGGACTACTTTCTTGATCCAAAAATGCTGCGAAGGAAGGGGAGGCCATAGGACATCCATACTAAGAGGAAATTGTATATGACCAAAGAGTATAATATTAA
This sequence comes from Rhizomys pruinosus, assembly GCA_009823505.1. NCBI lineage: Eukaryota > Metazoa > Chordata > Mammalia > Rodentia > Spalacidae > Rhizomys > Rhizomys pruinosus. The sequence continues at coordinate 135,809 of VZQC01001362.1, forward strand.
AGGGAAAGACTTTATCAGCACCTTTTCCTTCCTCTTTGTGTGTGTGTGTGTGTGTGTGTGTGTGTTATGTCTGAGTATGTGTAGGTAGGCTTGCATGTGTGTGGGAGGATATGCATCCAACTGTGTTTTGCACATGTGTGTTTGAATGTGTTTAGGCCCAAAGTTGATGTGAGGTGCCTTCCTTGATTGCTCTCTATTTATTGAGGCTGGGTCTCTTGTTGAGCCCGTAGCCCACCAATTTTGAATAGTCTAGCTAGCTAGCAGCTTTCCCTGGGGTCCCTGTCCTGGCCTCTCAAGTGCTGAGATGGGAGGTGGTCATCATGGCAGCTTTCGGTGCAGCCTCAGGGGGTCCGAGCTTCAGCCTTCATGTCTGTACTGTATCCACTGAGCCATCACCCAGTCCAGGAGCATCTTCTAAAATGCATACATTCAGAATACAGAATGCAAAGTCTGTTAGAAAAAAGAGAAAACGCCAGGCATGGTGGTGCATGCCTTTAATCCCAGCACTTAGGAGTCAGAGGCAGGCAGATCTCTGGGAGTTCAAGGCCAGCTAGAGCTACAGGGAGACCCTGTCTCAAAAAGAAAAAAAAAAAGAAAAAAGAAAAAAAAGAACTTTTACACACTGTTGGTGGGAATGCAACCTAGTCTAGCCACCATGAAAACCAGTACGAAGGCTCCTCAGAAAACTAAAAATAGATCTTCCATATGATCCAGCTATACCACTCCTGGGCATTTATTTACCTGAAAGACTTAAAGAAAACATACCAGAGATGCTTACACATGAATGCTTATGGTGCTGGCACTGTTCATAGTAATTGGGTTATGGAGCCAACCTTGGAGCCCCAGAGAAATAGATAAAAAAAAAAATGGTTGCAAGTGGAGATCATATTAAACTAATTAAACCCATCTCAGACAAATATTGAATGTTCTCTCTCATTTGTGGTTCCCAGATTTTATATAGATACATAAAGTCACGTGTGTATGTGACATGGAGATTAAAGTGAAATGGCTTAGGGGACAATAGGGACTAATGGGAGGGGCAGGCGTGAGAAAGACGAGGGTAGAGGAGGGGTTATGGGGGAGAATAGCCTCAACATGCAGTATGTAGTTGTAAGTTACGGAACCATGTACAATGAATATATGCAATGAAAATTTAAAAAATAATTATGAGAAAGAAAGGAAATCACAAAGCAATTTGAGGATCAGGTGGTCTATCAGAGGCCTGGGATGGGCAGATCACAGAACACTTGAGGGGCCCCCACTTGCCCACTTTGCCCACCTCATTGATCTTCTCCATCCTCCCGTTCTTATCTACCAGATCGGGCTATTCATCAGCTATGACAATGCCACCAAGCAGCTGGACACAGTGTATGACATCAGCCCTGAACTGGCCCAGGCATTTCTGGAGAGGATCAACAGCTCCAGCTTTGACATGAGGAACACATCCACCATTCACAGGCAAGGTGGCCCTGGGCCCTGGGGTCAGCTCCCAAGATGTAGAATGAGGGCTGGGGAGGTGGCTCTGTGGGCGATGCATTTGGGACACATTCTTATCATCTACGTAAAAGTCCAGGTGTAGTGGTGTATGCCTAAAATCCCACTGCTGGAGGTGTGGGGTGGGGGGATGGCTTGGTAGACAAGAGGATCCTGGGATCTCACTGGCCAGTCAGGCCAGGTGAACTGATGAGCTCCAGGTTCAATGAGAGACTCTGTCCCCAAAAAACAGGGTGGAGAGTGATTGAGGAAGACTCTTGCTGCATCCTTTGCCCTCCGCGTGGATAGGTACACATGCTTGCATACACATGTGCACGTACCCACCCCCTTCTCTTACACACACACATATAGTCTGGTTTATGGGCAGCTTCCTCAGTGTGGCCACCAGGAACAGCTCCATACTTCTCTGCACGTGTGGGGGGAGGGGTTGCTCCCCCGGCTCTTCACCCTTTGAAAGGTTCTGAAGGGAAAAAGGGACAAATGTGTGAGGTCTCCTGGGGCTAGGTGTTCTAGACCAGCATTTCAAGTGCTGCTTCCAGCCCCAAGAGTGCAGCCACACCATCTCCCTCCACAGGACACATGTGTTCCAAGGTGAAAGTGGGGAGGGGTCTGAGGCACCTGGTGGGTCCCCCACATTTGAGGACCACTCATTATCAGACTGTCATCTGGGAGCCTCTGGGTGAGGTCAGATCTAGAATTTAGTCATGGCGCCCTGATTCCCCACAGCCATTTCAGCCAGGAGTGTCTGACCCTGGAGGGAGCGGGTCAAGCAGGGGTGGAGCTGCTGCTTGAGGTCCTCTCACGTGGCTCCCTCTGACATCCCCATATCACCTAGTCTTTCAGATGAGTCCCTTCCAGGGCTTGTGTCCTTATGGAACTGTGACCTATTTTCCCCATCTCTAGTAACTTTTATCCATTAGCATAGATCCCCTTTAACTGTTACACACACACACACACACACACACACACACACACACACACACACACACTCACAGGACCCAGAGATAGACTTCTTGCCTCATTAGGGACCTCTCAAAGATTCAAATCTGACACATTTATTTTCTAAGATTATTTAACAAATAAAGGTGTGTATCGTTCTGGTGTATAGCACGATGGTTTGATACACATGTAGTATGTACTGTGTTAGTCAGCTTCCTGTCACTGTGACAACATACCTGAAGGAACTAACTTAAAGTAGCAAAGGTTTATTTTGATTGACTGTTGTTTTTTTTTTAAATTTATTTTTTATTGATGCTTTTGTGTATTTCATACATCATTTTCCAATTCAGTTCAGGCATATTCCCCTTCCCTTCCCCCCCACCCCACCCTACCATCGCAGATCGTGCATTCTGCCATAGTTTTCTGCATCTTTCTCTGCTTTTTTTTGTTTTGTTTTGTTTCATTTTTTTTTAACAATAGTGATAATATTGTGAGTACAAGCATCCTTCATGTAAAAACCAATTTGCAAGCAGTTGTGCCCAAACCCACACAGCTCATGGGTCCCACCCATCCACAGGGGGGGCTTGTATGTTCAATCAAGTTGATCAAAGAGTGTCCAGTCTATATTATTGTAGTTTCACCATTAACCCCAATCGAAGGCCTTACATTCTATCACGCCCTCTCTTCCGAGATGTTCCCTAGGCTTAGAAAAGGGGCACAGGTGGATGAGAAGCAAAACACTCTACTTTCTCTGGAGCTGATGTCTTGGTCTCTAGTCAGTTCTGGCTGTTTTCTTTATATGGCTCAGCTTGTCCAGGCTTAACCTTTTCGATCCTACTAATGAAGCACATGCAATTAGATATTTAGGTATTTAAACAGTATAATATATATCTTTCGATCCACTAATGAAGCACACACAATAGATAATATGGGTATTTAAACAGTACTAATTGTTATGGTAGGTTACTTTGGTATAGACACAGATGTTTGGATGTATGTTCAATTCATGATCTAACATTTCTTCTGTCAAGTATGGCAGGGTCTCGTCGTGTGGTTTATAACATCTCCTAACCTTAGAGGATGTAAGCTTGTGGATCGAGCTTGTGGTTGTTTTTCTCCAAGGAGAGAGCCAATAGCCAATTAGATTTGGGATATACAACATATGGCTGCCACTTGCTGCACAGTATTTCCAGGCAGATGAGGTAGCTGGTGCTGACGGGGAGTACTTGCTTGACTCAAGGAGACCTATATTTTGCTTATTGGTTTTGTGGTCTTTGGTAACACTCTCTGTCGGCAGTCCAAAGACCATCTGTATACTTGCAAGTGCGGTCTCCATACATTTTCCATGTTTTGTATGTTTGTATCAGGTCTTCAACAGCAGGGCCTTATCGCTCTCTTCCTGCAGATATCCAGTTAGGAGGCAAGGAGCCTTTTACACCTTTTGTGGGGGCTTGGATCCCCTGGCCAACATCTCCTTGGTAGAATAATCCATTGTTGATGTCAGAGCTCCTGTATTGATATATTTTGTTTAAGTGCATAGCTTAAGGAGCACTTTAGCATTATATTTGGTTCTGAATAAGAATAATCCTTTTCACAGTTTCTCTATGTCCATTAGTCAATTGAAGGCAGTTTTACTGATTTACAAGAGAATACCTCTATAACAGCTGATTCCAATCTACAGCTGGAGAATGACCTCATCATCCTCTTATTTCTCTTATTCTATGGGGGGAGTTAAGAAAGTCTCTTGTATTAAAACTTTGCAGCACCTAGAGGTAAGCTCATTAGGAATCATTAAAAATAGTTGTTACTAGTAGGATCCAACAGAGGGCCTGATGTCTGCAGCAATCTGAGGCATTTCTTCCCTTCAATGCGCAGAGGAGTCAATCCTTCTGCTGCACTTTCTGGTACATACCTACTCACTGCAAAGCTGCATTTTCTTCTCAGCAATTAAGTTGGATACTCTGGCCTGTTGGAACATACAAATCCTTTCCCATAGTTAGTTTTAAGATTTGGGTTGCAAGGTTTTTTGACAAAAGTTTCATATCTATCTATATCCCCCTTTTTTATTTAAGAGTGTTTAGTTTTGACCCATGAGTCTCAAAAAAGCAGTTGTTTTATACATACCTATAGGGTGGAATCAAGTCACAGATTTATCAAGTTCACCATGCTGTTTTGGGTACTGTATGTGATTAACTTGGGAACAAAGTTATTTTTGAGTTAAATCATCCTATAGGTGAAAGAGATTGCTACCAGGTGATCCTATATGACAGCAAAATTATAGAGAACATTTGTTTATACCAATCCCAAAGTAATTGTTATACAGATTTTAGTTAAAGCTAATGTGGCAAGAGCAATTTATATCACCAATTAACTCAGATGCATTACCGTTTTTTTTTTTTTTTTTTTGGTCTTGTTCAGACAGGTCTCCCTGTAGTCCCGGCTGTCCTGGAACTCACTCTGTGGGCTAGGCTGGCCTTGAACTCACAAAGATCTGCTGCTCTGCCTCTGCCTCCGAGTGCTAGACTTGTGTTTTTTAGGTTACAGTCCATGTAGCTTTTAGGCCTGTGGGGAGGTGGCACAATATGGTGAGAGAGTGTGACAGACAGAGCAAAGCTGTCCACCTCATGGTGACCAGGAAGCAGAGGGATGGGGAGGAGAGGAGAGGAGGGAGAAGGAGAGGACGCGATCAGGACAAAATATGCCCTTCTCTGTGCCCTACTTCCTTCAACTAGGGCTCACCTCCTAGAGCTCCCAGCACCTCCAGTAGCCTGTGAAGGACGCACCTGGCCATGCCTAACCCACTGAGGCAGCCCAAGCTTTCACCATCCAATTATCTCCCATAGGCCCCACTTCTGAACACTGCTGCAGTGTGGACCAGTTCTGCAATGTGTGAACCTGAGGGACACTCAAGAGCCCAACCACAGGGCTGGGGAGATGGCTGTGTGGGTAAAAGCACTTGCCGTGTAAACATGAAGACCTGAGTCAAATCCCAGGCACCCACATAAAAGCTGGACTCACAGTGTGAGTGTCTGTAATCCTAGCACTCCTGTGGGGAGATGGGAGGTAGAGACAGGAGGATCTCCAGATGCTCATGGGCTGGCTAGTGCACACAGTAGTAACTGACAAGACTCTGTCCCAACACAAGGTGGAAGTGAGGACTGACCTCCAAGGTCGTTGTCTGACCTTCACCTGTGCACTGTGGCACATATGTCCCTTCATTCAGGCATATATGAATGCATGCATGTACATATGTGGGGACACACACACACACATACACAACACACTGAATCCAAGCCATAGTGTATATGTTGTGGAATTAACAAACTGAGCTAATTAACTTCCATTACTTCCATGCTTACCTTCTGAATATTTTGTATATGTATATTTGCGGTGAGGACACTTAATCTACTCTTTAAGTAACATTCTATGACACAATGCCTTGTCATCACTATAGTCATGGTTTCTAGAACTTATTCCTTTCATCTAACTGAAATTCCTGTTCTTTGACACTACTCTCCCTTCTCCCCTCCCCATCCCTGAAAACCACCATCCTGCTCTTTCAATAGTTTAGCCTTTTGTTTTCCTGCGTGTGCCTGAATAGGTCAATGTCATTCTGAGAAGGTGGAGCCAGGTTGTTCCTGGTTGACCAGGCGATGCCGAGTTGGGGAGCCCTCACAGATGAGTGCTCAGTACCCCCCAGGAGGTGTGAGTGCGCATCACTGGGTCCGCCCCTTCTTATTTTACTTTCATGGTCATCCTCCCCCTTTACCAGTCATATCTATTATGATGCTCTAGGCTGAACAAAGCAAACCTTCCTGTTACTAAAGGCACAGAGTCAGGGCCAGCCTGCGTGGCAGCACAGAGTGTGCTGTATGGGGCAGCCTTGTACAGGGGTTTAGTAATGTACTGAAGGCCAAATATCTCAGAACGAATCCAGCCAGAGTTTCAATCCATCCATACCTGCATTATTCTGCCTCCCCCTCCCCTTCTGAAATCTTTGTATCATCTGGGTGGGTCGGGAGTAAGGCATATTGGAAACAGAACTCTCATTCAGAGTGGAACAGTCTCACCTTGTCATGTGGAAAATGAGGTGGTTTTTGGCACCATCCTTTCTTTATGAAGTAACTGGATAGATCTAGATCCATAGTTCTAGCTCCATTACTTGCTTTGGGCAAGCTGCTTGATCTCCGAGTCTTGGCGTGCCCACCTGTGAAATGGGACAGCTATGCTAAAATACTTGACAGAATCAGCTTAAAGAAGGAAGACTTCTTTTCTCTCATGGTTAGAGGGTAGAGCCTGCCATGGAGGGAAAGCATTGTGGTGGGAGCACAAGGCCACAGCTCCTTACATCACGACCCACCAGGAAGCCGAGAACAGGACCAGGCCAGAACCCTCAAAGGTCATGTCCCAGGAACACACTTCCTCCAGCCAGACCACTTCCCCTAAAGGTCCGAAACTCCCCAAACAACGCATTGGGACAGGTTTCAACCAGGGAGCTGGGGGTGACAGTTCACTTCATATACTATCTTGGGCTACCTTGTGGTGGTGTTGTGATGCAACGATCCAGGTAGAGGGCGCAGGGTGACAGCAGGGTGAGTGGCGGCCACTGTGATGTTTGGGTTGGCGGAGGCCGGGTGGCGGCTCTCAGCTCTGAGCCTCCCTTATCTTCTCACACAGGTTGGGGCTCCTGGTTTGTTTTTATGGTGACCTGGAGCTGCTGGACGCTGCCCTGGCCCAAGTCCTTCTTCACCAGATGATCAAGTGCAGCCGCCTGTGGGGCTTCCAGGCCGCTGTTCAGAAGGTGCACGTAAAATGCAGGGTGCTGGGGCCTCAGCCTCACTTCCACCAGTCAGAGAAATGTGAACAGCCTTGCCCGGCCCTTGAGAGCAAACACTTGTCACTACTCAGTCCTGTCCCAGTAGATGGAGTCTCTAATCTTGGAGGAGTGGAGTATAGGGATTACAAAAAACAGCATCGAGAAAACCTGTGAAGACTGAAACTTGATCGGAGCAGCCATGGCCAGTCGAACACGACTCACTTGAGGACCTTAGCATGTGTGCTGCCAAAGCAGGCACTACCAGGCGATCTTAACTGCTGATGTTTGGGAGATCTCGGGTGGGTTCAGCACTATGCCACGTTCTACAAGCTTCCAACTGCTGCCCAGGGGCTGGAAGAACTTACCAGCAATAGTTCCAAACTGGGCTGCGACTGAGCAGTGGTCCTGCTAGCCTCCCTGAGATGGAGGTTATTGGTCTGGGGGCGTGGCCTGGGCATGTATGATTCTAAAGATCTCAGGAACCAGGCATAGGGCACTGGCCTGTAATTTCACAGCCACTTGTGAAGTCTGAAGTGGGAGAAATCTTCAAGTTCAAGGCCAGCCTGGGCAATTAAGGCCACAGTCTTAAAAAAAAAAAAAAAAGGTAGCTCTGTGGTTAAGAGCTCTTGTGCCTAAAATGGGTGGCTATCTAGGTTCAAGCCCTAGAACTGGAGGCTGGGGGAAGCCCTCAGCTGACAGAGCAGGTGGCTCAGTACTAGGGCATTTGTTACCAGTCTGAGGACCTGAAGTATTGATTCCCAGAAAAACTAGTGGAAGAGAGAATGAACTCCGCAAATTGTCCTCTTGGTCTCTGTACAGTGCTGTGTCCAGCACATGTGGGTTGATGATGCTCCCCCCCCCCCAAAAAAATGTAAACGCAACTCAGATGATTCCAGTGTAGGGAAGGTGGAGAGCCCTGGATGTTTCTTGAGCTCCTAGATTTATTTATTTCTGGTCAAATTAACAATTGCAGATGGTTTCTTTAGCTCCTTCTATCCCATTCTCATCCTCCAATTTTATTATTATTTTTATTTTTTTAATTTTTAATTAGTATTATATTATCATATCCATACATTTAATGTAATGATTGTACTGTCTGCATGTAGGTTGGTGCACCCGAGTTGCTCAAGCCAGGAGATCAGAAGAGGGCGTCGATTCCCTGAATGGAGTATAAAGACGGTCTCTAGCCACCAACGATGTGGAGTGCTGGAAAGAGAACCCAGGTCCTCTGTGAAGCAGGTCGGCGGTCTTGACAACTGAGTGCCAGCTCTCCAGCCCATATTTTTATTTTTTTTTATTTATTTTTAAAATTTTTTTAGAAATTTTATTTTATTTTTGTATATGTATGAAGTACTAGTCTCGGCATGTAGGTTTTGTGCACGACGGGTCAGTGCAATGCCAGGAGGTCAGAAGAGGGTGTAGGATTTCCCACTGGAACTGGAGTTCTTCCTGGAATTGGAGTTTACCAGATGGTTCTCAGCTTGCCATGTGGGTGTCTGGGATCAAACCCGGGTCCTCTGCAAAGACAGTTGGGCTCTTAACGCTAGGATATCTTATGGTATGCCTCATGTGGGTTAAGTGCACCTGTTGTTGTGCAATTCCTGTAGAGAGCCAGAAAGGGCATTGGATTTCTTGGACTGGACGTACAGATGTGTTGCTGCCACCATGTGTGGGTGTTAAGAATCAAACCTGGGAGCTTGGAATGGCCTAGCAGTTATGAGCACCGCTGCTCTGGCAGAGGACCGGTCGATCCCCGGACTCCACTGGTGCTGAGAATTCTTAACAAAAACGAGTTCCAGAGGAATCCCAACACCCTCTTCTGACCTCCTGCGGCATTGCATGACACGGGTGGCACAAAATCTGCATGCAGAACGTGCATTCATAGCATACAAAATAAATAAAAAAAAAAAAATAAATAAAAAAGGAAGAAAAATAAAAAAAGAAAAGTAAAAAAAAAAAAAAGACTCAAACCTGGGTCATTCTGTAAGAGGAAGCCAGTGCTCTTTAACCACTGAGCCATCTCTCCAGCCCTCCTATTTGACATTCTTGCATCAGGTCTTGCTCATTATCCCTTGCTGGCATCCAAACCACCAAGCAACCCTCCTGCTTCAGCCACCGTATGACCGGGCTTTCAAACATGGGCCACCAGGTCTGGCCTTCTTTGCAAATCTCAGATCTGTCCTTCTCTCCTAGTTTTGTTGTTGTTGCTGTTTTCTTTAGTTTTTAAAGTTGAAAATATGACATGAAAGCAATATTATAGAAAATCTTGATAAATCCATCAATAATTCCACAGCCGCTTTTCACACATACTTCCAAAATACCCCGTGGCCATTTTTGTGTTCAAGGAAGTTTTTTTTTGGGGGGGGAGGTCTTTTTTTGAGATAGGGTCTCCCCTGTAGCCCCAGAGTCCTGGAACTCACTTTGTAGAACGCAGGCTGGCGGAACTCACAGAGATCCAACAGCCACGCGGCCTCTGCCTGGAACTAAAGACGGTGCTTAGCCGGTATGTGGTGCTGGGAATAGACCTGGGTCCTCTGCAAGAGCATTCAGTCTCTTAACCGCTAAGGATAAGCCATATTCTCCAACACTCGCTCATTGTCCAGAGAAGAAGTTTTTTTGGTTTTTCTTATGTAAGCTCAAGTAAAAGCAAGAAAACAAATGTATTTTGTAGGCCATAAGGTGTCTATGGAAAAGAAAGAGAGCCAGATATAATTAGACATGGGAGACGCCTTGGGGTCCCTGGGCTTAGTAGTTCTCAGACTTGAGGATGCAAGTCACTCCTGGGTTTATAGAAAACACACTATCAGTCTGATTCTACAGGTCTGGGTGTGGCTGGCATTGTGCATTTCTTGTAAGTTCTTATGCCATGCTGCTGCTGCCAGTCACGGACCACGTTTTGAGAACCCTCTAGTACCCACTTCCTGGGAACAGGTCTAGGGAAGGGAACCTGCTCAAGAGGCCACAATTGTTTCTTTTACTTCGCTTTGCTGCCCCCCAGTGGCCGTTTCAAGATTGCATGCAATGGTTATGAGCACTTTGGTAATATATTGTTTATACAAATTCAAGTGTTAAAATAGGTCCCAGTGTATATAGGTCTTCCTTCCTTCCTTCCTTCCTTCCTTCCTCCCCTTTCCTTCCTTCCTTCCCCGTCCTTCCCCTTCCTTTCCTTCTTCCTTCTTCCTTTCCCCTCTCATNTTTTTTTTCCAAGCCTGTGAAGAAACTCTTGGGGATTTTGATTGGGATTGCATTAAATCTGTACACTAGTTTGGGTAGGATGGACATTTTTACTATATTTATTTTCCCAATCCATGAGCATGGGAGGTTTGTCCATCTTCTGATGTCTTCCTCAATTTCCTTTTTCAGGGGTTTAAAATTTTTGTTGTAGAGATCCTTGGTGTCTTTGGTTAGGTTTGTTCCTAGGTATTTTATTGTTTTTGAGGCTATTGTGAGTGGGAAGGTCTCCTTGTAGTCCTTCTTCAATTGCTTGTTGTTGGTGTACAGAAAGGCTACTGATTTTTCTAGGTTTATTTTGTATCCTGCCACTTTACCAAAGCTCTTAATCGTTTCTAGGAGTTTTCTGGTGGAGTTCTTAGCATCCCTTAGGTAGACAATCATATCATCAGCAAAAAGGGATAGCTTGACTTCCTCTTTTCCAATTAGAACTCCTTTAATTTCCTTTTCTTGCCTTATTGCCGTAGCTAGGGTTTCTAGCACTATATTGAAGAGGAGTGGTGACAGGGGGCAGCCTTGCCGAGTTCCTACCTTTAGTAGTATTTCTTTTATAAAATTGAAAGAACATGTCTTGGTGTGTACATATTTAGAAATGTAGTGTCCTCCTGACGAATTGTTCTCTTATTAAGGATGAACTATTGTTTATCTCTTCTGCAAAATTCAGTTTCAACTGTATTTTGTGTGATATTTTTTAGACACACTTGCTTATTTCCTAGTTCCATGATTGCTTAGCTTTTTCAGTTCCTGGATCCTTTTGTGGTGTCTATCTTTGACGACAACCATGTTTCTTTGAGGCAGCAAGAAGACGGATCCTCTTTCCTTTTTTTATTTTTATTTTTTTGGTCTTTTCGAGACAGGGTCTCCCTGTAGTCCCGGCTGTCCTGGAACTCACTCTGTAGGCTAGGCTGGCCTTGAACTCACAAAGATCCGCCTGCCTCTGCCTCCCGAGTGCTAGACTTGTGTTTTTTAGGTTACAGTCCATGTAGCTTTTAGGCCTGTGGGGAGGTGGCACAATATGGTGAGAGAGTGTGACAGACAGAGCAAAGCTGTCCACCTCATGGTGACCAGGAAGCAGAGGGATGGGGAGGAGAGAGAGAGGAGGGAGAAGGAGAGGACGCGATCAGGACAAAATATGCCCTTCTCTGTGCCCTACTTCCTTCAACTAGGGCTCACCTCCTAGAGCTCCCAGCACCTCCAGTAGCCTGTGAAGGACGCACCTGGCCATGCCTAACCCACTGAGGCAGCCCAAGCTTTCACCATCCAATTATCTCCCATAGGCCCCACTTCTGAACACTGCTGCAGTGTGGACCAGTTCTGCAATGTGTGAACCTGAGGGACACTCAAGAGCCCAACCACAGGGCTGGGGAGATGGCTGTGTGGGTAAAAGCACTTGCCGTGTAAACATGAAGACCTGAGTTCAAATCCCAGGCACCCACATAAAAGCTGGACTCACAGTGTGAGTGTCTGTAATCCTAGCACTCCTGTGGGAGATGGGAGGTAGAGACAGGAGGATCTCCAGATGCTCATGGGCTGGCTAGTGCACACAGTAGTAACTGACAAGAGACTCTGTCCCAAACAAGGTGGACAGTGAGGACTGACCTCCAAGGTCGTGTGCTGACCTTCACCTGTGCACTGTGGCACATATGTCCCTTCATTCAGGCATATATGAATGCATGCATGTACATATGTGTGGACACACACACACACATACACACACACTGAATCCAAGCCATAGTGTATATGTTGTGGAATTAACAAACTGAGCTAATTAACTTCCATTACTTCCATGCTTACCTTCTGAATATTTGTATATGTATATTTGCGGTGAGGACACTTAATCTACTCTTTAAGTAACATTCTATGACACAATGCCTTGTCATCACTATAGTCATGGTTTCTAGAACTTATTCCTTTCATCTAACTGAAATTTCCTGTTCTTTGACCCTACTCCCTTCTCTCCCCTCCCCATCCCTGATAACCACCATCCTGCTCTTTCAATAGTTTAGCCTTTTGTTTTCCTGCGTGTGCCTGAATAGGTCAATGTCATTCTGAGAAGGTGGAGCCAGGTTGTTCCTGGTTGACCAGGCGATGCCGAGTTGGGGAGCCCTCACAGATGAGTGCTCAGTACCCCCCAGGAGGTGTGAGTGCGCATCACTGGGTCCGCCCCTTCTTATTTTACTTTCATGGTCATCCTCCCCCTTTACCAGTCATATCTATTATGATGCTCTAGGCTGAACAAAGCAAACCTTCCTGTTACTAAAGGCACAGAGTCAGGGCCAGCCTGCGTGGCAGCACAGAGTGTGCTGTATGGGGCAGCCTTGTACAGGGGTTTAGTAATGTACTGAAGGCCAAATATCTCAGAACGAATCCAGCCAGAGTTTCAATCCATCCATACCTGCATTATTCTGCCTCCCCTCCCCTTCTGAAATCTTTGTATCATCTGGGTGGGTCGGGAGTAAGGCATATTGGAAACAGAACTCTCATTCAGAGTGGAACAGTCTCACCTTGTCATGTGGAAAATGAGGTGGTTTTTGGCACCATCCTTTCTTTATGAAGTAACTGGATAGATCTAGATCCATAGTTCTAGCTCCATTACTTGCTTTGGGCAAGCTGCTTGATCTCCGAGTCTTGGCGTGCCCACCTGTGAAATGGGACAGCTATGCTAAAATACTTGACAGAATCAGCTTAAAGAAGGAAGACTTCTTTTCTCTCATGGTTAGAGGGTAGAGCCTGCCATGGAGGGAAAGCATTGTGGTGGGAGCACAAGGCCACAGCTCCTTACATCACGACCCACCAGGAAGCCGAGAACAGGACCAGGCCAGAACCCTCAAAGGTCATGTCCCAGGAACACACTTCCTCCAGCCAGGCCCCTCCTCCTAAAGGTTCCGAAACTTCCCCAAAACAACGCCACCATCTGGGGACCAGGTGTTCAAACCCAGGAGCCTGGGGGTGACAGTTCACATTCAAACCATATCTGGGCTCCTACCTTGTGGTGGTGTTGTGATGCAACGATCCAGGTAGAGGGCGCAGGGTGACAGCAGGTGAGTGGCGGCCACTGTGATGTTTGGGTTGGCGGAGGCCGGGTGGCGGCTCTCAGCTCTGAGCCTCCCTTATCTTCTCACACAGGTTGGGGCTCCTGGTTTGTTTTTATGGTGACCTGGAGCTGCTGGACGCTGCCCTGGCCCAAGTCCTTCTTCACCAGATGATCAAGTGCAGCCGCCTGTGGGGCTTCCAGGCCGCTGTTCAGAAGGTGCACGTAAAATGCAGGGTGCTGGGGCCTCAGCCTCACTTCCACCAGTCAGAGAAATGTGAACAGCCTTGCCCGGCCCTTGAGAGCAAACACTTGTCACTACTCAGTCCTGTCCCAGTAGATGGAGTCTCTAATCTTGGAGGAGTGGAGTATAGGGATTACAAAAAACAGCATCGAGAAAACCTGTGAAGACTGAAACTTGATCGGAGCAGCCATGGCCAGTCGAACACGACTCACTTGAGGACCTTAGCATGTGTGCTGCCAAAGCAGGCACTACCAGGCGATCTTAACTGCTGATGTTTGGGAGATCTCGGGTGGGTTCAGCACTATGCCACGTTCTACAAGCTTCCAACTGCTGCCCAGGGGCTGGAAGAACTTACCAGCAATAGTTCCAAACTGGGCTGCGACTGAGCAGTGGTCCTGCTAGCCTCCCTGAGATGGAGGTTATTGGTCTGGGGGCGTGGCCTGGGCATGTATGATTCTAAAGATCTCAGGAACCAGGCATAGGGCACTGGCCTGTAATTTCAGCCACTTGGAAGTCTGAAGTGGGAGAATCTCAAGTTCAAGGCCAGCCTGGGCAATTAAGCCACAGTCTAAAAAAAAAAAAAAAAGGTAGCTCTGTGGTAGAGCTCTTGCCTAAAATGGGTGGCTATCTAGGTTCAAGCCCTAGAACTGGAGGCTGGGGGAAGCCCTCAGCTGACAGAGCAAGGTGGCTCAGTACATAGGGCATTTGTTACCAGGTCTGAGGACCTGAGTTTGATTCCCAGAAACCACGTGGTGGAAGGAGAGAATGAACTCCTGCAAATTGTCCTCTGGTCTCTGTAAGTGCTGTGTCCCAGCACATGTGGGTCTGAGTGATGCCCCCCCCCCAAAAAAATGTAAAACGCAACTCAGATGATTCCAGTGTAGGGAAGGTGGAGAGCCCTGGATGTTTCTTGAGCTCCTAGATTTATTTATTTCTGGTCAAATTAACAATTGCAGATGGTTTCTAGCTCCTTCTATCCCATTCTCCCAATTTTATTTATTATTTTTATTTTTTAATTTTTAATTATTATTATTATTATCATTATCATCATCATTTATGTGTATGAGTGTACTGTCTGCATGTAGGTTGGTGCACCCGAGTTGTGCAATGCCATGGAGATCAGAAGAGGGCGTCCGATTCCCCTAGAAATGGAGTTAAAGACGGCTCTTAGCCGTGTGGATGCTGGGAATAGAACCCAGGTCCTCTGTGAGAGCAGTCGGCGGTCTTGACCACTGAGCCAGCTCTCCAGCCCCTATTTTTATTTTTTTTATTTATTTTTAAATTTTTTAGAAATTTTATTTATTTTTGTATATGTATGAAAGACTGTCTGCATGTAGGTTTGTGCACCCGGGTCATGCAATGCCACGGAGGTCAGAAGAGGGTGTCGGATTTCCCCTGAACTGGAGTTCTCCTGGAATTGGAGTTACAGACGGTTCTCAGCTGCCATGTGGGTTCTGGGGATCAAACCCGGGTCCTCTGCAAGAGCAGTTGGTGCTCTTAACCGCTAGGCTATCTTTGTATTGCCTGCATGTGGGTAAGTGCACCTGTGTTGTGCAATTCCTGTAGAGGCCAGAAGAGGGCATTGGATTTCTTTGGAACTGGAGTTACAGATGGTTGCTAGCCACCATGTGTGGGTGTTAAGAATCAAACCTGGGGAGCTGGAATGGCCTAGCAGTTATGAGCACCGACTGCTCTTGCAGAGGACCCGGGTTCGATCCCCAGGACTCACATGGTGGCTGAAAACTGTCTTAAACTCCAGTTCCAGAGGAATCCAACACCCTCTTCTGACCTCTGCGGCATTGCATGACACGGGTGCACAAATCTGCATGCAGACAGTGCATTCATATGCATACAAAATAAATAAAATAAAAAAAATAAATAAAAAAGGAAGAAAAAATAAAAAAAGAAAAGTTAAAAAAAAAAAAAGACTCAAACCTGGGTCTTCTGTAAGAGAAGCCAGTGCTCTTAACCACTGAGCCATCTCTCCAGCCTCCTATTTGACTTCTTGCATCAGGTCTTGCTCATTATCCCTTGCTGGCATCCAAACCGCAACCCTCCTGCTTCAGCCACCTGTATACCGGGCTTTCAAACATGGGCCACCAGGTCTGGCCTTCTTTGCAAATCTCAGATCTGTCCTTCTCTCCTAGTTTTGTTGTTGTTGCTGTTTTCTTTTAGTTTTTAAAAGTTGAAAATATGACATGAAAGCAATATTATAGAAAATCTTGATAAATCCATCAATAATTCCACAGCCGCTTTTCACACATACTTCCAAAATACCCCGTGGCCATTTTTGTGTTCAAGGAAGTTTTTTTTTGGGGGGAGGGAAGGGTCTCTTAGAAGGCTCACATGTAGCCCCAGCTGTCCTGGAACTCACTTTGTAGACCAGGCTGGCCCTGAACTCACAGAGATCCACCGGCCTCTGCCTGGCACTAAAGACGGTTCTTAGCCGGTATGTGGGTGCTGGGAATAGAACCTGGGTCCTCTGCAAGAGCATTCAGTGCTCTTAACCGCTAAGCCATTTCTCCAACCCCTCTCTCTTGTCAGGGAAGAAGTTCTTATGTAAGCTCAAGTAAAAGCAAGAAAACAAATGTATTTTGTGGCCATAGAGGTGTCTATGGAAAAGAAGAGAGCCAGATATAATTAGACATGGGAGACGCCTTGGGGTCCCTGGGCTTAGTAGTTCTCAGACTTGAGGATGCAAGTCACTCCTGGGTTTATAGAAAACACACTATCAGTCTGATTCTACAGGTCTGGGTGTGGCTGGCATTGTGCATTTCTTGTAAGTTCTTATGCCATGCTGCTGCTGCCAGTCACGGACCACGTTTTGAGAACCCTCTAGTACCCACTTCCTGGGAACAGGTCTAGGGAAGGGAACCTGCTCAAGAGGCCACAATTGTTTCTTTTACTTCGCTTTGCTGCCCCCCAGTGGCCGTTTCAAGATTGCATGCAATGGTTATGAGCACTTTGGTAATATATTGTTTATACAAATTCAAGTGTTAAAATAGGTCCCATGTTTATTTGTCTTCCTTCCTTCCTTCCTTCCTTCCTTCCTTCCTTCCTTCCTTCCTTCCTTCCTTCCTTCCTTCCTTCCTTCCCTTCCTTCCTTCCTTCCTTCCTTCCTTCCTCCCTCCCTCCCTCCCTTCTTTCTCCTTTATTGCATTTCTGCCTGTGTGCCTGTATGTGTCATAGCGTGCCTCTGGAGGTCAGAGGACAACTTATGGTAGTTAGTTTTTTCCGTCTACCCTGTGGGTTCTAGGGATCCAACTGTGGCTGTCAGGCTTTGGGGCAAGCACCTCTACCCACTGAGCCATCAGCCCCCATTATCTTTATTTTTTATGTACAGTGGTTGTGCTATACAGTTGGTGAGTTTATTCCCTTCTGTACCACAATCAGATGGGAATTCTTGACTATAATTAAGAAACATATTAAAACAAACATTATTAAAATGATCCTAGGGGCTGGAGAGATGGCTCAGTGGTTAAGAGCACTGACTGCTCTTGCAGAGGACCTGGGTTCAATTCCCAGCACCCACATGGTGGCTAGGAACCGTCTTTTAACTCCAGTTCCAGGGGAATCTGATGCCCTCTTCTGACCTCTGTGGTATTGCACGACACGGGTGCACCAACCTACATACAGACAGTACACTCATACACATAAAAAAATAATAAATCAAAAAAATAAAATGATCCTAGAAATGTGCAAATATGTACAAGACAAGATTTTAGTGGAAATATAGAACAAATATAAAATTGTTCTGTTTATATTACAAATCTGTAAAAAACTTCATGCTGCTTATATTTATAGAGGAATAGGAAGACTTGGAAAGATATATGCAACTTCCTTTCCTCCCTCCTTTGTCCCTCCTTCCCTTCCTCCTTCCCCTTCTCCTTCCCTCCATCCACCCTCCTTCCTTCCTTCCTCTGGCAGATGTTCTCCAGCTGAGCTCCACACTCATTTTCATAGTTTTTTTCAGGAGTTTGGGTTTTCACTTTGACTTTCTTGTACTGTTGAGGATATTTTTATATCGATTATATATCATCACTAAGAAGCCCCTGGATACTTCACAAAAGAAAAGCAGCCAAAAATATGGCTGCAGAGTTCAAGCCCACAACCAGAAAATAGATGCAACAAGAATGTGGCGGAGTTAGAAGGGAATGAAATTCTTCCTGCCATGCTTTAAGGTTGATTTAATAACACATTAATATTCAAATGAAACCCAAAGTGAATTTCCAGTGCCTGAAAGCCAGGGCTGCAGGAGGTATTCTCAGTGAGTGAGTCACTGCCTGGCCATGCTAAGAGTCCATTTCTCTCCAGTCCCTGGGCCCAGGGGCTTTGATAGCCAGGTCTGGGGAGGGTGGTGTGGAGTCCTTACACTCAGGATGTGGTCAGAAGGAGGTACTGGGCTGTTTTCTGTCAATGCTCATACCACTTTATTATCCTTCTAGCTCAAAGCTGACCTCCTGGACATTGCCACTGAGAACCAGACTCTCAACGAGACCCTGGGCTCTCTGTCGGATGCAGTTGTGGGTCTGACCTGCACTCAGCTGGAGTCCCTCTCGTCTGAGGCTGTGCACGGTGCCATCTCTACCCTCAACCAGGTTTCAGGCTGGGCCAGGAGCCAGATCATCATCTTGTCTGGCAAATACTTGGCCCATGAAAAGGTTAGCTAGAACATTCAGCCTTCCCTGAGTGCCCCAGAGACCCAAGGCCACTGTGGTTGTTATCTCAGGTTGCTGTAACAAAATAACACAGACTGGGTGGCTTAAAGAACAGAAATTTCATTCCCACAGTTCTGGGGTGGAGGTACCCCGGGTCAAGCTGGCAAGGCGACTTTATGCCGTGTCTTCTAGTTTGGGGGTCTGGACAAATGTCACCTTGCTATGTGCTCATATGAACTCCATAAAAGCAAGTTTCTCTCTCTTTCTCTCTCTCTCTCTCTCTCTCTCCCCCCCCCTCTCTCCATGCAGATATTTGTGTGCAAGCCAGAGGCTGATGTTGGGATGTCTTCTTCATTTCTTCTCCACCTTATTCTTTGAAACAGTGTCTCTCGGCAGGCCCAGAGCTTGCCACTTTGACTAGATTAGACTGGCTGGCCCTCCAATCCCAAGGATCCACCTGTCTCTGTTCTGCCCAGTTCTTGGATTATAGGCATGCACTGCCATGCTTGGCTTTTTTTTGTGTGTGTGTAGGTGCTAGAGATCCAAACTTAGGGTTCTCACGCCGGCATAGCAAGCCCTTTAGCTACTGAGCCATCTCCCCAGCCCTAGGTCTCTTCTGATAACGGCACTGATCCTACTGGTGCAGGGCCCCTCCCAACTCCAATGATCTCATGACCTCATCACACCCAACACACACAAGGGCTTGTGGCTTCAGCATATGAATTTTAGGAGGACACAAACATTCTGTCCCTGACACTCAGCTCTGTGCACACCCAGCAGAAGCAATTAGTGAGAGGAACGTGCTGAGGAGGGTACTTGGGATTAAATATTCTCAGTCATTACACACTGGGGGTCACGAGGCAATTGCCTAACTTCACTTTGCTTCAGTTCCCATTTGTAAAATGCAGATAACAGCAGCTTCCCCCCTGACTGCACTGCTGCTCAGATTATTCAGGTCAGTGCACAGAAAGATGACGAGACATCAGGGACGGGGTAGACTGTGAGCTCCCTGACGGAGCTGTGGGTGAGCTCTTGATCAACTTGTTAAACCAGCCCTGGGAGTTTCTTCTTTGTTTTTTGAGGCTGCTGATACACTTCTCTCTCAACCTGGGTAAGTCAGACTGTTCATGGCTGTTAGAACTACCTGAAATAACCAAGTTAAGACTGTTCATGGCTGCTAGAACTACCTGAAATAACCAAGTTAAGACTGTTCATGGCTGCTAGAACTACCTGTTATAACCAAGTTAAAGGAGGGAAGGGACTGGGCTCCCGGTTGCAGAGATATCAGTCTGTGGTCAGCTGGCTCTGTTGGTTTGAATCTGCGGTGACACAAAACATGGAAGAGGAGGCTGTTGCTCTCACAGTGACCAAGAAGGACAGGGAGAACAAGACAGACAGTCAGAGACAGAGACAGAGAGAGATGAGGATGGAGAGGAGGGAGGGAGAGAGAGAGAGAGAGAGAGATACTGCAGTAGAGGCTTCTGTTTCTTCCCCTTAGATTCCAACAAGCCCCCAGCCCACATTCAGAGCGCGTCTTCTAGGCTTCTTTCATCCTCCCTGGAAACGTTCTAAAAGGCACCTCTAGAAGTGTGAAGACACTTAGAAGTCTAGAAGACACATAGAAGTCTCCTATGTTTCTCTGCATCCAATCAAGCTTCCTGTCCTTGGTATCAGGGCTGATGCTTGAGCTCAGTCTCGGGCTGCAGAGAGGGAACTGTGAGGGAAGAAGGTCCCATTTGGAGGAGGAGCAGGAACTTTAATCCACGCTTTAGCTGCTATATCTGGTTTCTTTTGTGGGGAGTCAGTCTCTGTGTTGGGTCTAGTTCAAAGGGCTCTAGACTCCGGAGACTTGAGTCCTGAGCGCTCTGACGTCCTGCTCTTTCCATTCACACTTATAATCACTTTCTAGGACATCAACTGGCTTATGGCAACTGAACTGGGACCAACTCCAGTATAGCAATGACCATAAACTTTACAAAGTACTTATTTTTTTTAATTTATTTTTTTATGTGTATGAATGTACTTTCTGCATGCAGGTTTGTGCACCCGTGTTGTGTGCAATGCTGTGGAGGTCAGAAGAGGGTGTCTGATTCCCCTGGAACTGGAGTTCTCCTGGAATTGGAGTTATAGATGGTTCTCAGCCATCATGTGGGTGCTGGGGATCGAACCCAGGTCCTCTGCAAGAGCAGTTGGTGCTCTTAACTGCTAGGCCATCCCTCCAGCTCCACGAAGTACTTATTGTATACCATTGTAGACCGGGTTCTAAGTGTGTTAATCATTCAGCCTTTCTATCACCCCAGTAAATTCGGTGGAGTTAGCAGTCTTCATTTCTGAGTTCATTTGCATGAGCACAGATGGTGTAAGGACTGAATTCCTGGAATGGAAGGGACAGTTAGGGGACAGAGCCCAGGGCCCCTGGCTTCAGAGTCTGCTTAAGAACTCCCAGGTTATCCCTGTCATGGCGCCACTGAGTCTCCCTTTTATACTCAAGACCAAGGCTGGCCCATTTATCCAGCCTCTCTAGTCTTCTAGTAACTTCATTCCCCACGGTGAAGACCTTGACTGCTTCTGGACTGTAACTGAGGCTCTGTGAGCCCATGAGGACATTTTGGTGTAAGTCATTTCAGAAAGCAGAGGGAGATTGTTGTATCCCCTCTCCACCCCTGGTTCTGGACAAGGTGGTTTGTCTCTTTCCTAGTGTCAGTGAGAACAAAAGCCCTGGACTCAAGGGTCACCGTGTGTTACGTGCACCATGGGCTTGTGAAATCCCTCCAGCAGAGAGCTTAGTATGGCTTTGTGTTTTGATATTAACTCTCCTTCCGGATAGAAGGAAGGCACGCGCAGCATCTGTCTTGCTCTCCATCTGGCCCTCAGCTGTCCCCCATCCCAGTACCTGGCATCAAGTGGGCTCAGTAAATATCTGGGACTGCCTGACCCTCATGGCTGGTTGTCTGCCAGGTGCTGTCCTTCTACAACGTCAGCCCGATGGGTGTGCTTCTGGCAGGGGTCAGCACCCAGGCCTTCTATACCATGGACTGCAAGGGCCTCTGGCAGGTCCTGAGAAGCACCGTCTCCCAGCACATGTCTGATTTGTCACCTGTCCAGCGGCAAGGTGCGCTCAGCAAGGTGAGAGGTGCTGTCTGTCCATTACCATGTGGCTCACCGAGGGTGTGTCTGGGTCTGTGGATGGCCTGTGAATGGGCTATGACTTTGGGCCATTTATTCAGGGCTGGAGCATCCGTTGGTATGTGCGTTGTTCTGAATCTAGCAAATGCTGGCTCCTGGTGGAATAACCTCTCTCCTTCCCAGACAGAGCCCTTGGGACCATGTTGTAATTTTTCTTAGGCCCTATTGCTTTCCTAGCTAGTCTAATAGAGAAGTCATTTCTCAAACCATGCTCAGGATCTAACTATAATTTATTTTATCTTATTTTTTGAGACAGGGTTTCACTATGTAGCCCTGGCTGGCCTGGAACTCACTATGTAAACCAAGCTGCCCTCCCAAGTCACAGAGATTCGTGATTCACCTGCTTCTGCCTTCTAAGTGCTGGAACTTATGCCAAAGCATGCCTGGCTTTTTATTTTATTAACATAGGACCTCACTATGTAGCCCAGGCTGGCCCGGAGCCCACTCTGTAGCCCAGGTTAGTTTTGAATTATCTATTCTTCTACATTAGTTTACAAAGAGCTAGAATTACAGGCATGCACCATAACAGCTCGCTCTAAAAACATTTCCAAAGTTTTTTTTTTTTCCAATGTAAAAGTGAATTCTGAAGTTTTCAGAGTGCTTTGGGCCCACTGCGTGGGTCATCTGGGCATTTTGTTTGCTAGACGTGCTAAGTCCAATTACAAAATCTGTTAAGACATCAAACTCGCGGGGCTGGAGAGATGGCCTAGTGGTTAAGAGCGCTGACTGCTCTTGCAGAGGACTGGGGTTCGATCCCCAGCACCCACATGGCGGCTGAGAACCGTCTGTAACTCCAGTTCCAGGAGAACTCCAGTTCCAGGGGAATCCAACACCCTCTTCTGACCTGACACAGGTGCACAAACCTGCAGGCAGACAGTACATTCATACACATAGAAAATAAATAATTAATTAATTAATTAATTAATTAAAAAAAAAGAAATCAAACCCAAGGAGTTTGGTCTTTTTTAAAATTTTTATTTATTTTGTATGTGTATGAGTGTACTGTTTGCATGTAGGTTTGTGCACCCGTGTCGTGCAATGCTGCAGAGGTCAGAAGAGGGTGTTGGATTCCCCTGGAACTGGAGTTAAAGATGGTTCTCAGCCATCTCTCCAGCCCCAGAGTTCGGTCTTAAACTGAGCCCTGCTCCCAAACACCAGTGCGCTCTATAGAGAAGCAGTATATATGGTTAGAATAGAGGGTGTTAGTTACTTTTTTTGTCACTTTGACCAAAATACCTGTGCTGTCACCGCCGAGATTTGTGGCGGGGCTCACTTAATCCTGGGACGACCCATGTGGAAAATACGCGCAGGAAAGCATACCACGTGTACGCAGGTTAAGGTTCAAATGCAGAGAGAGATTTTATTCCAACATGTCTGCTTAAATATCCATCATGACTCAATTCTTAGGGCCGAATGCTAAATCTTTTCGTCACTACACCCCACCCCATGGGTGTGGCCAGGGAGGTACCATTGGCTTAGAATCCAACACATCTTAACTAAGTTTTCCCACAAATGCCCAATGTAAACAACCTCAGGGAGCAAGGATTTGTTTCTGCTCTTGCTGTCAGAAGGTCCAGTCCAGAGTTTATTGGCTTTGTGTTCACAGGCAGAACTCCATGGCAGCGGAAGTGTGGGCTGAAGAGGGAGGGAGGTTTACTACATGGCTGACCAGGAATCAAGAAAGCAAGGCAGGAAGTGGCCAAAGATCTGCCCCTACTGACCTACTCCTTCCACTAGGCCCCACCTTAAAGTTTCACCCCCCCCCCCAAGAGTAGTGCCACTGTTTGGGGAGCAAACTTCAGAACATGAGCTTCTGGGGGATGCTTTTCATATTCAGGCCATAACAGTGAGTTTTAGAAAAACACAGACTTGGGTCTGAATTGAATTTATCAGCGTTCGACTCATGACTTTTAAGTATTGGTTTTCTGATTTTTATTTTTTTTTAATTTTTTAAAAATTTTTATTTATTTATTTATGTGTATGAATGTACTGTCTGCATGTAGGTTTGTGCACCCGTGTCGTGCATTTCTTTTGAGGTCAGAAGAGGGCTTCGGATTCCCCTGGAATTGGAGTTACAGATGGTTCTCAGCCACCATGTGGGTGCTGGGGATCGAACCCGGGTCCTCTGCAAGAGCAGTTGGAGCTCTTAACCGCTAGGCCATCTCTCCAGCCCCGGTTTTCTGATTTTTAGATTGGGGATAGCAACTTCATAAGGTTTCTAAGCAGATCGGGTGGATTTTGTTGCCCACGAAGCAGGATCTGGACTATCATGCCAACCTCCGTGTCCCCTGCAAGTCTGTCACTACCTTTCCTCTCAATTTTGGCAGCTGATGGAGGCAGAAGATTCTAACTGGGGCAATGTGGAGATACCAACAGTTTTCTTTAAGGAAGTGTCTCTCTTTGATTTACAAAGAGAATCCGGATTCAATACTACAGTCCTGAAGGAAAAGGAGCTTCGAAGGAGCCAGGTATGACCTCTGTGCTCACAGACCAGTCCCATATTCTATGGTGCCAGAAATGGAAGCCAGGACCTCTCACATGACAGGCTAGTGCTCTACCATTGAGTCACATCTCCATCCTTGGGCAAGCATTTCTGCTATGTGTCTTTGTGGGACAGTTCAGGGTCAGTTTGATACACTTTATTTCTACGTGATTAAACCCAGGAAGAAAAGTAGCATAGTGGTAGGAAGTAAGGCAAGGCCTGAGGATGAGTTTTGACTGCTATTTATCTGTTAGCTGTGGGGAAGTGACCTTATACACGGCCTCAGTTGTCTTGTGAGCAAAATGAGGATCTTGCTGACGATCAGTGGTAGACGCTGTGCGGCCCGGAGCAGTGCGCTGTAAATGTGACCCATCAATATGGCTGTAAATGTGACCCATCAGTATAGTTGTTGTTGGGTTCTGCCAGCACCTGGCTGCTTGGAGAGGATGCTGCTGATGAGACTGAGACCTGGCTGCAGAACTTTCCCTGACTTGCTGTTGAATTAGTCACCTTCATTTTATTCACTTCTGAAATGTGTGTGTGTGTGTGTGTGTGTGTGTGTGCATTGTGCCTGTATGTAGCATGTCTGTGTATGTGATATATTTCAATGCATTTGTATGTGGATGCCAGAGGTCAACCTCAAGTGTGTTCCTCAGTTGCTCTCGACCTTGATTTTTATTTTATTTTTTTGAGACAGGGTCTCCCTATAGCCCCAGCTGGCCTGGAACTCACTCTGTAGACCAGGCTGGCCTTGAACTCACAGAGATCTGCTTGCTTCTGCCTCCCAAGTTCTGGGACTAAAGGTGTGTGCCAACACATATCTTGATTTTTGAGATAGAGTCTCTCAGTTCTTGTTTAGAACTGGCCAGTTTGGCTAGACTGGCTGCTCAGTGAGCCCCAGGGATCTGCTTGTCTCCAACTCTCTAGCACCGAGACTACAGGTGTACATCAGCACACCTTGCTTCTTCGTGTGGATTCTGGGGATTGAACCCAGGTTCTCATTCTTGTATGGAAAACACTTAACTGACTGAGCCATCTCCCCGGCCCATCACTTCTGAAATGGTTATTTTTGTTTGTGTGTGCATGCATGTGAATACACGTGTTAGTGCATGTGCCTTCCTGTGTGTCCAGATCAGAGTTCAACCTAGAGCATTGTCTCTCACCTTCCGCCTTGTTAGAGACAGGGTCTCTGTTGTTCACAGTCGCATACACCAGGCTAGCTGGCCTGTGAGTTCAGGGATCCTCCTACCCTGCTTCCCATCTCCCTTTAGAAGCTCTGGAAATATAGACGTCACCGCGCCCAGCTTTTTTAGACATGTTACTGCACCTTTTACATGGGTTCTGGGGATCCAAACTCAGGTCTTCATGCCTGCGCAGCAATCTTTTACCTGCTGGGCCATCTCCTCTGGGCTCTGCAATGTTTACTGAGCAGCTATTGCTTTTGGGTGGCATGGCTCAGGACACTGGGAATACAGACGTGTACCAAGTAATCAAGAGTCCCTGTCTGTTGAGGAGCCTTGCTTGGAGGTGCTTCACAAGATTGGATGATAGTACAGCCATCTAGTTCTGTGTGACAAACCACTGCTAAGTTCAGCAGCTGGAAAACAAATCCTTCCATTAGACAACTCCAAGGTGTTTTCATCTCAGCCACTTTGGTGGCATTGTCACTTCCTGGGATCAGGGAGCCCGTGGAAGAGTTCCTGACCTGCTGCCCTTGAACACCTCCACGGCCACACACAGAGCACCCAGAACTTCCCTCCTTCCATTCTTCCTGCCTAGGCCTTTACGAGACTTTGATCCCACAGCTGTCACACCCCGGAAGCCTCCATCTCACAGTAGCTCATAATTTACTGTTTGGGGAATTATGTTCAAAGTTTTAGAGTCTATAAAATAGATGAATGTCGTACTCGATGGCTTCTGCAAGTTAGGTGTTCTGTAAAATTTTGTTCCTTAAGACAAATGAGTCCCCTGCCTACTCTGTTGCCTTCCAGAGTGCTCATCTGGGAGGTTTGGCGGGGAGGGCCTGCCTGCTCTAGCATCTTTATTGACGCTATTTTCTGGCCTTGTTGGTCTTGTCATCGTTGCTTGGGTTCCGGACTAGCAGGTAGGCACACAAAGAGGGGGCACAGAGAGTGCTCTGCGGGGCAGCAGCTTTGTAAAGCTAAGGCAGTAAAACTCCAGCTCTGCTGCCCTAAGACTCTGCTCTTCATGCATTCTTTAAAGCTGGAGAATCTTCTGGAACAGGATAGCTTGGACTCTGGGACTGTCCTGGGATCAGTTCCAAGCTGGGGCAGCCACTTAGCGACTAGAAGGTTAGGTCAGTAGCATCCTGTGTTGAGCCTGTTTCCCATCCGTAAGGTGGGGTCCCAGTGTGCTTTCCCACAGGCCTCAGTGCTGGGCTGTCAGTCTGTCTCTTCCCCCAGGCCTTGTTCCTGTACGAACTTCTGGCAAAGATCACTGGAAGACCTGACGAGCTCCTGAGGTAGGACATGAACCCCAGCCTGAGCTGAAGAGCCCCAGCCTGGGCTGAAGAGCCCTGAGGGCTTCTGCTGGAGGAGCCTGATTTCCTAGTGGGCAAGTTGGGTGCTGTATTAGTTACTTTTGTGTAGCTGTGAGAAAATACCAAAGAAACACCAGGAGGCTCAGAGATGGCCCAGTGGTGTAAGGCACTGGTTGCCAAGCCTGAAGACCTGAGTCTAATCCCTAGAACTCAAATGGTAGGGGAGAACCAACTCCTGAAAGCTGCCCCCTGCCCCCACATGCATGCACACAACACAACAAATACATGTAACAAAAATTTTTTAAAAGCAACTTAAGGGAGGAAAAGTTCATTTTGGCTCACAGTTTCAAAGGTGTCAGACCACTATGGCAGGGAGGGGGGGGGGAAGCACAGCAGCTCATATCACAGCGGGCCAGGAAGCAGAGAGTGAGACAGGAAGTGGCCCATAACCCTCGAGGACTTCCCTGAGTGACCTACTTCCTCCATCTCTGCCCTACTTCCTGCTTCTAGAACCTCCCAAAATAGCACTGTCATTGGAGGACCAAACACTCAGCTCATCAGCTTGTGGGACAGAGCATATTGAAGACGTAATTTAGTGCACAGCCTGTGCTTTATTTGCCTCCCTCTTCTTCCTCTTCCTCCTTTTCTTCCTGTTTGTTCCCTAGTGCTGGACAGCTGGTGAAAGGCGTGCAGTGCTCACACATCGAGGCCATGAGCACCGAGGTCTTTCTGGACCATTTCCAGTATTTTGAGAACAACTTCCCCCTGCTTTCACCGGATCAGGTACCACTGAAGCCGTTTCTTGCCTCTAATTCTCTCTCCTGATCCCAGGACTGGGCCTGGATTGACTGTGGTGTCTTAATATATTTATGTCAGAATTATCCAAATACAAATGATGACTTGGAGCCAAATAGGATTTCCCTAGTTTCTTTTAAAAATCTCCAACTACCCACATCTTGCATTCAAGGGTTCAACAACGTGGTGACTCCACATGCCAATGTGAACCTTAAAATCTGTTTGTAGAGAATATCCTTCTGCACGGTCAGAATTGTGTCCTCCTGGGTCTGAAGGAGCTTCTCACAAAATACCACTGTCCTTGCCAGGAAGCATTAGTACTGTGAACAATGATGTGAGAGGATTTTCTTTATCATGTTCTAAGTGATTAAGGGACTCTCAACCCTTTGGAGAGAGGAGAGGCCATTAGTTATGTCATCGTCACAGTCACTAATTTAGTAAAAACAAGCCTGGAGGGCAAGTTTAGGTTTTGAGTGTGAACTCTTGCCTGAGCAGAGTTTCCAGAGGCAAAGGAGTATCTACTCAATGGAAGCCTTGGGTTTCAAAGGTGAAGAAAATGTTTCCATACAGTTAATTTTCTTCCCAAGAACCTGGTGCCGCAAGCTAAGCACTTAACTTCTGAGACCACTGGAGGAATAGGCAAAGTTTTCATGAAGCCCTGCCATTCAGACATGGGTTCCTTCTAACATGGCCTGTGAAGTGTGTTAGAACACAGATTTGGGGGCTGGGGAAATGACTCAGTGGGTAAAGTGTTTGCTGTGCAAGCACCTGAGTTTGGACCCCAGCACTACATGGAAACCAATTGTGTGGCTGTAATTGGAGCCCTGAGGGGTGGAGAAAGATAGATGGTGGGGAGGGGGGTGTGGAGGTGGGGTGGGGGAGATGTGGGATACTATAAGCTGCAGACAAACCAAAGAGACAGCCTGTCTCAAAAAATAAGGTGCAGAGCAGTGAAGGCCCCTGATGTCATCTTCTGGCCTCCATGTACACAGAGGTGCATGTGTACCTGCAGACATATGAACACACACACACACACACACACACACACACACACACACACACATACACCATATCCCCCACAGATCCACAGATTGGAGCCCCCGTTTCCAGGTTTTCCTATGTAATGATTTTGGCGTGAGGTCTAAGAGTTTTCATTTCTTTTGTCTCCCTTTTGTTGTGGTGCTGGGATGTAACCCAGGACCTTGGATGTGCTACATGTCCTAGTCTCATTTGGCTTACTGGCTCTCTCCCCACCCCACGCTAAGCTAGCTTTCCTACACAGCACAGGCTCACCTGCTTAGGGATGCTGTTGGTCACAGTGGGCAGGGCCTCCACATCTGTCATTCATCAAGACAGTCTCTCTCACAGTCAAGGCCACAGACCAGTCTGATTGAGGCAGTTCTTCAAATTGAGGTTCCTTCTTCCCGAGTGACTCTAAGTTGTATCATGTTGACAATAAAAACTAGCCAGGGGGCTGAAGAGTTGGCTCAGCAATTAGGAATGGGCACTGCTTTTCCAGGGACCAGAATTTAGTTCCTAGCACCCATATCACACAGGTCACAACCACCTGTAACTCCATCTCTGGGGGATCTGACACCTTTTCTAGACTCTTTGGGTACCTGCACCTGGTATGCGCACACACACAGATAGACCACATAAACATAAATAAAAATATAATAAATTAAAAACTATTTCCTTAGCTAGATTCCCAGGCCAAGAGATACATGAAACATAAAAACACATGAACTCTCCGGGCATGGTGGTGCACACCTTTAATGCTAGCACTTGGGAGGCAGAGGCAGGCAGATCTTTGTGAGTTCAAGGCCAGCCTGGTCTACAGAGTGAATTCCAGGACAGCTGGGACTACAGGGAGACCCTGTCTTGAAAAGACTGAATAAAAAAAACAAAACACCCATGAACTCATGCTATCCACACCTCCCCCTCTCTCCCTCTTTTTCTCCCCCCTTTCTCTGTCTGTATGTGTATATAAGCATCATGTTAACATATATATCTACATTATTAAGCCAAAATAGTTGCAGAAGGGCTGGCAGAATGTCTTAGTATGTAAAGGTACTTGCTGTAGAGCTTGATGACGTGGGCTCAATGCCCGAACCACACGTGCTGGAAGGAGAACTGATCGACTCCTTCATGTTTTCCTCTGGGCCCTGAAGGGATGTCTTGTGCGCATCCCCACGGTAAGCATACACATACTAACTAATTAACTAACAACTAAATGTAATACCCCCCCCATACCTGCATAAGCATCTAGTCTAGCCACATGCCAGGTGTTTAACTAGTTTCCTGCTGAGGGCCATTGAGGTAATATCTCAGTTTCTTACAGTCACAAACAAAATTGTTCTCAGACTTAAATGAGTGCATTTTTTTTTATTACCATCTGTTTCTTCAGCCACCCATGGGTACAGCAGGGGGTATCTGTGCTGGAGCATGGTCTGTTACATAAATGGATATATTTTTTTAAATTTTTAAATTTTTTATTTATTTCTGTATGTGTATGAATGTGCTGTCTGCATGCAGGTCTGTGCACCCGTGTCATGCAATGCCATGGAGGTCAGAAGAGGGCGTCGGATGGATTCCCCTGGAACTGGAGTTCTCCTGGAATTGGAGTTTCAGACGGTTCTCAGCTGCCATGTGGGTGCTGGGGATCGAACCCGGGTCCCTCTGTAAGAGCGGTCGGCGCTCTTAACCGCTAGGCCATCTCTCCAGCTCATAAATGGATATTTATAAAGCACCATGTTTGGTCTTATTGTTATTGGACTTAATTCCTGGAACCACTAATCTTACAGGTCAATTGCTTGGCGTGGAAATACTGGGAAGTTTCTAGAGCCTCCATGCCTCCATTCCTCTTGGCCGCACTCCCGTAAGTCACCACAGTAACCACAGGCCCCCTCTCTGGCTCAGCAGTCAGAGGAGGGGGCTCCCCAGAGCTCTGATTTTCTCCCCTGGGTTTTGTTGACGAACCAGAGGTGATGTGGAGAGTGCCTTAGACGACTCAGGCCCTGAGAACCTGGAGCTAATTCTAAGCCCTGAAGAGGCATTTCACAAAGACTTGCTTGCTTTCTGGTAGATTTAAACATCAGAGGGTAGACAGCAGTAGCCTGCAGGACTGCCAGCTAAGCAAGTTGCAGCTGCCGGCCTCACAGGGAACTCAGGCCTGTTAGGAGCACCAACTGCTCCCGCCTTGTGGCAGTGTCTGTACCCTGTCTCTCTCCTCCTTCTTTTGCCCATCTTCTGCTGCTGTAGCCTTCATTTATTCAGAAAATATTTGTTCAATATTTACTACGTGCTACTTTTCAGAGGTAAAATTTCTCCTTATAAGAAGTTATGGAGTGCTGAGATGGCGTAGCAGGTAAAAGCGCTGAAGACCTGAGTTAGATCTCTAGAACCCACATGGAAGCAGAGAAGTGACTCCTACAAGTTGTGTCCTGACCTGCACATACATGCCATGGGGACACATAAAATAATAAATAACTGTAAAATAACAGATAAAAATAATTTGCAGTCATGTGTCCAGTCATGATGTCAAGGTAGTGTTTGGTTGAAAGTGACACAACATAACTCAGATTGGCTCAGGGAATTTTTGGTTCCATTAAGTGGTATATTCAGAAATGGACTTCAGGCATGGCTGGATCTAGGGGTTCAATTGATGTCATCTGTCTCTTGGTCCAAATCTCTGTTGGCTTCAGTGTTATGCAATTTCTTTCTCTCATGAGACCTAAAAGATCCAAAGGTACATTTTCCAAGTGTCATGTTTTTGGGAAAAGAGAAAGACTTTCTCATCCCATCATTTTCTGGAAAAGCTTTATGTTGAACTCTTGCTGGCCTTAACTGGCCCAGTTTGCTCCACCTGAGCCAGTCAGTGGAGTTGGCAGGATGAGTTGCTGACTGGCTTAGGTATATGCTGCATTCTTCCAGGTGGGAGTGAAATTGGCTCAACTCCAAAGCACAAGAGGACTTAAAAGTGCAGGATAGTAAAGGGAGACTGTCTCGAAAAAGCCAAAAAAAAAAAAAAGTGTAAGATAGTTCCTAAAAGAGCCAGGTGCTGTTTCCATGGCAACGGACCATGACCATAGAAGAGGGACTATATGTCACCTTCAGACTGAAGAGTTCAGAGAGCTTGCACTAGAGTTTGAAGGATGAGATGATGAGTTCAAGTCAACCTTGGGGCACAGGGACAGCAAAGCCCTCTGGGAATTCATGTGCATATCTGCCAAGCTGGTGTGGAGAGGATAGAGAAGGACAGGACTTCACAGGGTGGCTGTGTGTGATGCCTGCTGGGTTTCACTTGTGTCTCGGGTGTGGTTATCAGCAGAAATGATGGAAGCTTCTCTCTTACAAACCCAGACCTGCACCTGACTGGCTCCTTTGACATCCCCCTCCCCCCCCAAAATGTCCTGCCTTAGTGGGGTCTCCTCTGACTTCCCCTGCGTCCCTCCTTGTGGCACACAGACGCCTTGAGCTCTTTCGATATTCCGGTAGCTGAAATGGCCTGCTCGTTTCCTGAAGTTAGACAGCAGGACGGCAGTGGCCCCTCAGGTCTTCTTCATTGCTATCTGGTGACTAGTACAGTGCCTGCAGAGGTGCTAATAAATGTGCCAGCAAACAAACAAAGAAGTCTGTGGTGCTGGAAATGGAGAGAGAAGACAGATCTGAATCATATTCCGGAGAGTAAATGGGAGATTTGGGGGCAGAAGGGGAGGGGGGCCTGGGGAAGCATAGAGGAGGAAGTTACCAAGCCTGGCTTGGAGCAGTCAGATGCTGGGGTGAGCAGGCCACGTGCGTCTTGCTCCAGCGAACTGAAGCTTCCTTCCATTACTGCGTTCTGGAGAGAACTTTAACCTGTCTCCAGTGACAGAAGTTACTAAGAAAAGCTAGTAAGAGGTTGCTAGAAAAAAATATTTAGAGTAGGGTTGAGTTTTAGTGGGTCAGAAATGACTGTGATCACTAAGACTTTTTGCCCTGCCTTCTTTGAGCATGGTCAGGGGCGTAGGGAGGAGCCAGGTATATATCTGTGAGCCCAGCACTCTTAGACGAGGAGCCAGGTATATATCTGTGAGCCCAGAACTCTTAGAGGAGGAGCCAGGTATATATCTGTGAGCCCAGCACTCTCAGGGGAGGAGCCAGGTATATATCTGTGAGCCCAGCACTCTCAGGGGAGGAGCCAGGTATATATCTGTGAGCCCAGCACTCTTAGGGGAGGAGCCAGGTATATATCTGTGAGCCCAGCACTCTTAGGGGAGGAGCCAGGTATATATCTGTGAGCCCAGCACTCTTAGACGAGGAGCCAGGTGTGTATCTGTGAGCCCAGCACTCTTAGGGGAGGAGCCAGGTATATATCTGTGAGCCCAGCACTCTTAGAGGCTGAGGCAGGAGGATGGCAAGTTTGAGTCCAAGAAAGTGGGGTACACAGGAAGACCCTGTTTTAAAATGAAAACAAATGAACAAACACCCACTTTCAACAGACAGACAGACAGACAGACAGACAGAGCTTCCGGGAGAGCTCTGAAGTGAGGGGTCACTCCACTTTCCGTCCCACGCCTGTCTTTTCTACTTTATTCTAATTATTTTTGTCTTACTCGTTCTTCTCCTTTCTCTTCACTTCTCCTCAACTAGTCCACCAGCCAGTATTACAAGAATCCATTTTTCTGATCAGTGTTGCCAGGGCACAGAGCAGGAGCATGATGGGAAGTTTATTTCCTTTTTAAGAGAAGAGCACAATGGCCAGTTGCTTCCGACACATAGAGAAGGAGCAGACTGGGGAGTTTGTTTCTTTTTTTTTTAATTTTATTTATTTTTGTATGTGTATGAATGTACTGTCTGCATGCAGGTTTGTGCACTCGTGTCGTGCAATGCCGCAGAGGTCAGAAGAGGGCGTCGGATTCCCCTGGAAGTGGAGTTAAAGACGGCTCTCAGTTGCCATGTGGGTGCTGGGGATTGAACCTGGGTCCTCTGCAAGAGCAGTCGGCACTAGGCCAACTCTCCAGCCCTGGAAGTTTGTTTCTTATATCTAGAAGAGGAGCAAGATGGGAAATTTATTCCTGTCCCAGGAAGAGGGGCTTAATGGGGGCGGGAGGCCGGCTCCATGTGGCGTCCGCTGCTGATGTGGGCTGCAGTCTCAGTACCCAGTGTAGGGCAGACACGGCTCCCTTCTCTTCTCCCCCTCCCCTGTCTGTCTCCAGGTCCCGCTTCCTGGCTTCGGTCCCCGACTCCCGCTGCCTGCGCTTTGTGATCAGCTTGGGGAAGAGACACTTGGAAACCTTGGTCCTAGATTCCTACAAAAGGAGTTTGGTCATCAGGAAGGTGCAGAGGTGTCTGGTGAGGGGCCCGGTGCCATGGCCATCTGGGGAGCTGCGGAGGGGACCGGGTGGGAACTTGGCCTAGCAGTGGTCTGGAAATCTGACTTGTGAGTCTTGGAACTGGTGCTGAAGTTATTATTTGGAATAATGTTGGCTGTTGGTTCTGGAGATTTCCATCTGGGGGAGAGAATACCGGCTGGCTACTATGGAGAAATGGGTCTGGTCCAGCCTTGCCAACAACCAGTAACATGGCTTTAGCAAGCCACTTCTTATCCCCAGCTTCAGTGTGCTCATGTCCAGCAGCACACCTGCCCCAAGTTCGTGGGAGCAGGACACGGCCAGTGTGCTCTTGAATCCAGGGAGCCCAGAAGTTTCTTTATTCTTACAGAGAACAAATGGTCGTGCTTAACCTCCTACAGTTCCCCTGAGGATGGAATGGGCTAAGAAAGACCTGTAGTGCTTAGAACAGTGCCTGGTACACAGATGGCACAAAGCAGGCCACCCATTTGAAGAAAGCACTTCCGAGGCTTTCTAGCACCAGAACACTGAAATGTTGCTTCTTACCGTCACATCTTGATGATAATGGCTGCTGAACTCTGCTTTCTTATGGTGCAGAAAAGAGGATGGCGCTCAGGGCCAGGGCTCTGCCACCGAGCTACACTAGCTGTTGGTTACCAGACTCTGCATTGTCCCTAGAACAGTAACAAAGGCAGCAGCCCTATTCACTATGTGTCCATGCCGTGCCAAGCTGGGAGCTCCCAGACGTCAGAGGTGCCTCCCTCAGGGAACATCAGACCCTCCTTCATCTTTGATGGTGTACAGCTAGGGAGGTGATTCTGATTTAGAAAGCTTTAAGGAGGTTGGGGATGGATGAGAAGTGTTTTGAGGGGATCTCCCATCAGCTCTGCTTGGTTTCAGGATGGTTCCATTGCTGATGAGTACACAGTGGACGTCGTGGGAAACCTGCTGTGCCATTTGCCAGCCACCTTCATTGAGAGAGGGATCTCTCCCAGGGCCTGGGCCACTGCTCTGCACGGCCTCAGAGGCTGCACAGGCCTCAGCCCTGAGCAGAAGGCTGCCGTGAAGCTCAGGATCCTGGAGCAGCATGGGTGAGGGGGCCACTGGGCTGTGGGGGAGTGGCCCTTGGGTGAGGGGGCCACTGGGCTGTGGGGTGTGGCCTTGGGTGAGGGGGCCACTGGGCTGTGGGGGAGTGGCCCTTGGGTGAGGGGGCCACTGGGCTGCAGGGGTGTGGCCCTTGGGTGAGGGGGCACTGGGCTGTGGGGTGTGGCCTTGGGTGACAGCAGCCACTGGGCTGTGGGGTGTGGCCCTTGGGTGAGGGGGCCACTGGGCTGCAGGGGTGTGGCCCTTGGGTGAGGGGGCACTGGGCTGTGGGGTGTGGCCCTTGGGTGGGAGAGGCTGCTGGGCTGGGGGTTTTGTCGCCCTGGGTGGGAGGGGCCCAGCTTTGCGGCTCTCTACTCCTGAGGAGGAGGACCACCAGCTTAGGCTGAGATCAGGTGCCAAACTGACTGTCCAAATGTGACTTTTCTTCTTTGGGCCTCAGATTCCCTGCTAAATGGGAGCAGTTGTAGCTGCCTCACGTGGTCATCCCCAACTCACCTTGGTGTGTGGAAGGGGAAGGGGTTTGAAAAGAGGGCAGTTTAAGGGCTTGGGAAATGGTTCAGCAGAAAGTGCTTGCTGCATAAGCACAAGGACCTGTGTTAAATCCCAGGACCCCAGTGAGATGTGGTGGCCTGTGCCTGCAATCCTAGTGTTGGGGAAGTGGGTTTGCTGGTCATCTAACTCAGCATACCTGTCCAGCTACAAGCCACTGGGTGACCCTGTCTCAAAAAAGAAAGTCGATGACTCCTGGTGTTGTCCTGTGGCCTCACACACATGTACACACATATGCTCACACAATGCACACACATGAATGAGAAATGGCACCTTAAATGCAAGGTGTTGGTATTGATGTTATTTTGGGGGTTCTGTCTTGAGCGCTGGCGATGAAGCCCAGTGCTTTTGTACACACTAGGCAAGTGCTCTGTACACACTCGGCAAATGCTCTGTGCACACTAGGCAAGTGCTCTGCCACTGGGCTCTGCACACTAGGCAAGTGCTCTGCCACTGGGCTCTGCACACTAGGCAAGTGCTCTGCCACTGGGCTCTGCACACTAGGCAAGTGCTCTGCCACTGTGCTCTGCACACTAGGCAAGTGCTCTGCCACTGTGCTCTGCACACTAGGCAAGTGCTCTGCCACTGTGCTCTATCTCCAGCCCTTGGTTTTTGATGTAAGCTTTCTCTTTGTAGTTCCTGTTGGCCTTGAGTTATGTAGCTCAGACTGGTCTTGACCTTGTGATCCTCCTGTATACCTCTTGAGTGCCAGGATAATAGGCATGTTCCACCATACCTGGTAAGAGTAGGTTTTGGTTCACAGTAAAATTGAGAGGAAGGTAGAGAGAGCTCTCCCATGGAGAGCTTCCACACTGTCTGCGCCTGCGTGCTGGCTCTCCGTTCTGCTGAGGGAGGGCACCTCCAGTGGCTTGTCCCTGGGAAGCTGGCACTTCCACAGGTACCAGGTGGCTGCGGAAATGTTTATTCGGTAGCCAAATCTGGGCAGCTTGTTGCCCCTCAGATTTAGGCTGGAGAGCTGGTGCCCCCCCCCAATGCCTCACGTCACTTAACTCCACAAGCCAGGGGGTTTTGATGACCCCAAGACTTGAAGTTTGGACTGGTGGCTGATGTCCTGTTCTCCAGTTGCAACTGCTAGCAAACGACCAAATCTGATAGTCATACAATTAGACACTCGTGAAATAATGGACCGGGGATCTTGTTAGATGGTAAAGGTAATGAATCTGTTTATTGTATGCAGCAAATCACTTATTTTTTTTTAATTTTTTAAATTAATTTTATTTATTTCTGTATGTGTATGAATGTACTGTCTGCATGCAAGTCTGTGCACCCGTGTCGTGCAACGCCGCGGAGGTCAGAAGAGGGTCTTGGATTCCCCTGGAACTGGAGTTCTCCTGGAATTGGAGCTTCCGATGGTTCTCAGCCGCCATGTGGGTGCTGGGGATCGAACCCGGGTCCTCTGTAAGAGTGGTCGGCGCTCTTAACCGCTAGGCCATCTCTCCAGCCCAGCAAATCACTTATATAGGCAGAACCACATCACCTCCCAGCAGCCAATCCCACACCCCATGCATCACACGCTGTATACATCACGCACTGCTGCCCTCCCCTGTGGGGTGGGGTCAGATATGGATGTGCAGGTGGTCAATTAAGATAATGCCAGTGGCCACATGTGGCCTGCATTGACCTACACCCCACCGTCAGCATCTACCAGAGTTGTGCATATTCTGATTGATGAACTATGTTGTCATTATTGTTGCCATTAGCACCCAAACTCCAGAGTTTACATGAGCGCTCACTGTTGGTATGCATCCTTAAATGTATGATGACATATGTTTCCCATTAAAACATCATACTAAGATTGGTGAGATGGCTCAGTGGGTAAAAGCACTTGCCAAGACAACCTGAGTTCGGTTCCTAGCACCTACATGGTGGTGGGAACTAACAGATTTCCACAGGTTTTCCTCTGACATCCACCCATGGACCATGGTATG
Source organism: Rhizomys pruinosus (assembly GCA_009823505.1). Lineage (NCBI taxonomy): Eukaryota > Metazoa > Chordata > Mammalia > Rodentia > Spalacidae > Rhizomys > Rhizomys pruinosus. Next base: position 173,119 of record VZQC01001362.1, read on the forward strand.
TGTTTCCCCCTCAAAATGTTAAAGAAAAAGAAAAGCAGATAGTCATACCGAGTGTTTTCCCTGCTCTGCCTGCCTCTGCTCTGCCTGGACCCTGTCCGCCTTGTCTGTGGTCACCACTGATAGCTTTGTCTTCTCCGAAGGTCTTGTAGTGGGAAGCGTGCAATATTTAGCCTTTTCAAATTGGCATCTTTCACCTATTAATAGGTATTTAAGTTTTCTCCCTGTCTTTTCATGGATTGATAGTTCATTTCATTAGCACTGAATAATGAATGGGTCATTGTTTGGAGGTGCCGAGGTTTTTTTATCCACTCACCACTAGAGGCAGCTCAGTTGCTTCCAGGTTTTGGCCATTACAAATAAAACTGTAAACATTTGTGTGCGGACTTTTTAGGGACATAAGTTTTCAAGCCCTTTGAATAAACAATGAAGTGTGAAGTTATGGTAAGAATGTATTTAGTTTTGTAAGGAGCCATCAAACTGTCTTCCAAAGAAGTATATTGTCTTGCATTCCTACCATTGTGAGCGAGAATTCCCGTTTCTTCACATTATTGTTTTTTGTTAAGATACTGACGAAGGGCCGTTGAGCTGGCTGAGTGAATAAAGGTGCTTTCTGGGCCTCCCTCACAAAAGATGATGACGATGGTGACGATGGTGATGATGAAAGCACATTGCCTCTGGGTAGTGAGAGCTCCCTGGATCAAAGCAGAACTGCCCTGTCCCATGTGGAATGTCTGAATGGAGGGTCCTATATGTAGTAGGATGTAGCTACAAGTCGGTGAAATGACAGTTTTTTTAAAGATTCATTTTATTTTTAACTATATATACATGTATGTATATGCTTGTGTGTGTGTATATCTATGTAAGTGCAAGTGCCAGAGGAGCCCAGAAGAGGGCATCAGATCCCCTGGAGTTGGAGTTAAAGGCTATTATGAGCCGCCACCCTATATGAGTGCTGGGAACCAAACTCTGGTGCTCTCCAGGAATAGCAAGCACTTAACTGCTGAGCTGTATCTTCCTTCGTTCGTTCATTCGTTCGTTCGTTCGTTCGTTCGTTCGTTCGTTCGTTCCTTCCTCCCTCCCTCCCTCCCTCCCTCCCTTCCTTCCTTTCTCTTTATTTTTGAGACAAGGTCTTGCTATATGATTCCAGGTCAGGCTAGCCCAGAACTAACTCACTAAGTAGCCCAGGCTGACCTCAAAATCATAATTTCCAGCCTCAGTTTCCTGAGGGCTGGGAACAAATATTTTGAAAGTAATCATTGTGTCATAGGCATTTTGCTATTGTATAGAGTTAGTGGCATGGATTCAGGAGTCAGAATCTTCATTAAATTATCTCTAACATTTTCTGTTTATGCCGTCTGGGAAAAGTTGCTTACTCTCCATTGTTAATGCTTACATCTGTAGAATGGGATCAGACACAATTAAATGAGTGAATACAAAGAACTTGTCCCAGTTCTGGCACACAAATGCTGAGTATGTAGCAGCTGTGACTGAAGATGGTTATTAAATAGGGGTGTTTCCTGCCTAATGGAACATACGGTCTAATGAGATAATGTTTTTGTGAAAGAAAGAGGAAGCCAGGAATAGTGGTGCTCTCCAATAGTTCCGACACTTGGGAAGCTGGGCTGAAGCCCAAGGCCAGCCTGGGCTACATAGTGAGACCCTGTCTCAAAAGCAAGCAGTCAGAGCCAGGTGTGGTGGTGCATGCCTTTAATCTCAGCACTCTGTGAGATTGAGGCCAGCCTGGTGTACATAGCAAGTTCCAGGCTAGCTGGGACTACAGGGAGACCCTGTCCAAACAAACAAACAAACAAACAAACAAAACAAAGGAACATGCACAATCCTAGCCAACTGACCAACTAACCAACCAACCAAACAACAACAACAACAACAACAACAAATAAACAAACAGGTGCTGAGAGGCAAGGGTGATATAGCCACCACTGCATGCCTTTTCATTTCCGTGCTTCTGTCTCTTCCTAGACCCCCTCAGAACTGGACAGCAGAGACAACAAAGGACTTGGGACCTTTCTTAACACTTTTCTCTGGAGACGAATTATACACTATTGCCACAAAGGTAAGTGTGTGCCCTACATTAAGAAGGCTTAGCCAGGCGTGGTGGTGCACGCCTTTAATTCCAGCACTTGGGGAGGCAGAGGCAGGCAGATCTTTGTGAGTTTAAGGTCAGCCTGGTCTACATAGGGAGTTCCAGGCCTGCTAGGACTAAAGGGAGACCCTGGGAGCTCTTACTTAGCTAGCAGTCTGGCACCTGTGCGCACGTTACATGCATGGCCATTGCAGGTCTTGCACCCGAAGATGGGCAGTCACATGTATGAACGTATATAGTCAAAGAAAGAATCTTTACTGAGTGTGGATTTTGACTCAGTGTGAGTTAGTCTAAGTCAAGCAACATGGAAAATAAGCATGGATCTGTCACCTTCTGCCATATATATAAACTCTATTAGTGGCTTTTGCATAACTGAACAATATGCTTGGCCAAACAATCTATAGGAAGAATTACTTATTTGGACTCATGATTTCAGAGGGTTCACCTCGTGGTCGCTGGGCTCTAGTTGTTGCTTGGGCTGAACATCATAGTGACAGGAGTGTGTGATGGACGCTGGTTTTCATTCCTGACAGACAGGGAACAAAGAAAGGAATACAGGAAGAGGCCATGGAGGATATAGCCTTCAAGGACACCCTTCCCTGAGAACTAGATCCCATCTCCTACCTTTTCCCCACCCAATAATATTGTGATATTATCAGTCCAGGGGGTAATTCGTTAATTAAGACAAAGCCCTCACAATCTAATCACCTATGGAAACATTCTCACAGGCACAGATGGAACTGATAATCAAGGTGAATCATCCCAGTAACAGAGACACAGGTTCTCACTGGAAATTAGTCAGTGACTACTTTTGCTGACCGCTCACTGGACTAGCATCTCTGTTTCATAAGTGTTTCTGGGGCTGTTCACAGATCTTCTCACAGTGAAGGTCTGGAACTTCGGAAGGAGTACTATTCCCCTTAGGGCTTTGGCTGGACACACTTTCACTTTCCATTGGCTAAGGCTGAGCTCTTGACTAACTCCCATCTCATTGGGTGGAAGAAATCTCTCTCTACGGAGGGAAGGAGTACATGCTTGCTGAATTATAGTCAGCAGTACCACAGATCATACCCTACAGTCTCAGACCTGTGCTTGCACACACGAAAGGCACAACGTATGTGCCCAGCGGGGCTTGAGCACAGGGCCGAATCTCTCTGGGTCATGTACACACAGCACACATTCTAATGTAACATCATAGAACAATCATCTTCTGGGTGTCCTAACATGTAGCCTCCATTAGGTGAATAAGCACCACACACTGATCTAATGTTTAAAAAAAAATCAACTTATATTGCGGGGTGTGCTGGCACACGCCTTTAATCCCAGCACTCAGGAGGCAGGCAGGTGGATCTCTGTGAGTTCATGGCCAGCCTGGTCTACATAGTGAGCTCCAGGCCAGTTGGGACTAAAAGGGAGATCCTGTCTCAAAAATACCAAAAAAAAAAAAATCAACTTGTGAGATTGCAAAAGCCTTGTATCTATGTGGTGAGACTTCAGGAACTCAGCAAGAAGTGAAAAAAAAAAAATAAGAACTTGAGTTACAAATAATTATGCACATTAGGACACTAGGTATATGAATAAATATTAGCTTAATTAATTTTAAGCATATGCAAAACAAGAGATGTTAGACTTGTGCATGAGAATAGTTAATGCCAAAGTCAGGGCCATGGTTACTTCTAGGAAAGGAGCTCAGTGGGGTGGTGAGGGAGGAGCCTGTCATTTATGTCTGTGATGTTTTATTTCTGAAGCTGCAGTGTGGGTATGTGGGTGTTTTGTTGTATTATTCTCTATGCTTCTTAAAATAAAACAAGAGAAACATGTTTCTGTTGAAACAAATCCCGAATGTCCCAGAGGCTCTTGGATGAAAAGCAAGTCTCCCTCCCACCTCATCCCCATCTTTCCACCCCAGAGGCAGTCAGATTCTTATGCATCTTTTCTGAAAAACCCTATCCATTTGTACACACACATCCCTTCTAACATTAGAAAATGGAAAATACCAGTTACCCTGGTAGGTATTTTGCAATTAAAAAATTGGGGCTGGAGAGATGGCCTAGCGGTTAAGAGCGCCGACCGCTCTTACAGAGGACCCGGTTCGATCCCCAGCACCCACATGGCGGCTGAGAACCGTCTGAAACTCCGGTTTCGGGAGAACTCCAGTTCCAGGGGAATCCGACACCCTCTTCTGACCTCTGCGGCATTGCACGTCACGGGTGCACAAACCTACATGCAGACAGTACACTCATACACATACAAAATAAATAAAATAAAATAAAATATAAAAAATTATGTATGGTAGTACACACAAGATTCGGGATTTGGAGGAAGAAGAATTAGAAATTCAAGGCCATCCTCAGCTAGCCAATTTGAGGTCAGCATAGGCTAACAGGAGATCTTATTTCAAAAAAGAAGGAGGCAGAGAAGGAAGAAGAGGAGGAGGAGGAGGAGGAGGAGGAGGAGGAGGA